>BPTQ01000009.1:317472773-317816778 GCA_019973895.1 Chrysanthemum seticuspe
GCTTTTCTTACCTTTTTGTTCATTTTCTTACGTTTTTTTCCGTTTTCATACGTTTCACCCGTTTTTATAACGGGTGACACGTATGAAAACCGTTTAAAAACGGGTGAAACGTATGAAAAAAGAAAAAACGTAAGAGAAACAGACAAAAATGTAAAAAAACGAGGCGAAAACGTATTAAACGGATGAAAGCATAAGAAAATGAACAAAAACGTAAGAAAAACGGAAAAAAATATATGAAAACCTAAAAAAAACGTGAGTAAACGGACAAAATGGATAAAAACAAACAAAAACTAAATAAAACGAACGAAAATGGATGAAAACGTAATAAAACGTATGAAAATGAAAAAAAACGTAAGAAAAACGGACGAAAACGTATAAAAACGTATAAAAACCGGACGAAAACGTATAATAACGGACAAAAACGTATGAAAACAGAAAAAAAACGTAAGAAAAACGTATGAAAACGGAAAAACGTAAGAAAAACGGACAAAAAGTATGAAAACGGACAAAAATGTGAGAAAAACGGACAAAAACGTAAAAAAATCGGACGAAACTTATGAAAACGGAAGAACGTGAGAAAAACGGACAAAAACGGAAAAAACGGACAAAAACGTGAGGAAAACAGACAAAAACGTAAAAAACGAAAAAAAACGTAAGAAAAACGGACAAAAACGGAAAAAACATGAGAAAAACGGACAAAAACGTAAAAAACGGACGAAAACGTAAAAAAATAATACTAATATTAATAGTTAATTTAAAAAAAAAATAAAAAAAAATGAACTAAATTTGCAGAATCTGGCGAAACACAGGGACCATTTGCGCAAGAAACTGAAAAGTAATATAGAGACAAGGGTATTTTAGTCATTTGATCTAGGCCAGGGACGATTTTTGCCCCAAAAGTTTCCCACAAGGACGATCCTTGCACTTTCCAAACGTTTGGGACGAAACGTGCAATTTGGCCAAACTTTAGGGACGATTTTTGCAATTTACTCAAATTTATAATAGTGCTTACTCATACAAAATCATAAATTCATAAACATTTTACTTTTTATAAATGTTTCTTTACTATGCATAAACTTTTAAAAGCTTTATAAAACCTCATCAAACACAAAAACATCAAACTAGAAAAGGTTCAAAATATGAGACACTTATCATTCTACATAAGCATACAACCACATTTCTACTATGGTTAATATAATGATGAGTAAAATACACCGTTCGTCCCTAAACTTGTACCCACGCATCACGATTAACCAAACTTGGGCGTTTTCATCGCTGGAGGTCCAAAACATGGGTTTTATACTCTAGACAAGTCCATTGACCAATTTTCTGTTAGTCAACGTCTGTTATTTTCCTCATGTATCATTTCATTGTTTTGGTTAATTATTTTGGTGGTAAGACTGGTACAACCTTAGAGACTAACGGTGTATTTACTCAATAAAATTATACCATCACTACAACCACTTCCTTTTATCTCTTTATCCTGCTTCTCTCTCTAAATTTCTGCTTCTCTCTCTAAGCCTTTGCATTGGTTGGGTCCATTGCACTAAATCCCTTAATTTGGATGAATCAAAGGCAATTATGAGTTCCTTTAAAAACAAGGTACTGTTAATGTTCTCAACAGTACGAAAACCAGTGTCAGTACAATGATCTCGATCCTGCAAAAGTATACAACTTTCATCATTATTGACAAGAGCATAACAAACAATATTATTTAGCATAAATCATATGTAGATAATTAACACTCTCCGCATACGAATGTGTGCCTCAAAATGAGATAAAACAAGCTTATAAAGTAAAATTGGCTTACCCAACAGAAAAGCAGTTTGTCTTGATAGTCTCTCAAAAAGGAAGTCAATAACCCATTCAATATTATACCTGTACAAAGTACATAAATAATTATGACCACAAGTGATTACATAAAATATAAACAAAAAAAAAGCATAAGTGTAGGCTTGATACAGTCCAACAACTTCCATTTAGTGTATGGAATTAAAGAAAGTCAATTACTAATAACCATAACATACTTATTACCTTGATGTTGATGACCAGATACCTACATTGAATGCTTTAAAGCAAAATCGCAAAATTAATACTTTTTTGTTCAATTGCTGTTAGTAAGGTATTTATGCAATAATTCACAAAAAAAATCTCATACCTCTCTCTAAAACACTCTTACCTCTCTCTAAAACACATCCGACCAATTCCAATCCTTTTCTCCGGCGGTCGGTTTCGACCGGCCGTCCGGATCCTTTCTTGTACTTTATTTTCCTACAATAAAAGCCTTACTCACAGATCTGTCATCTCTCGCCGCTGCCGTTGTTGTCGATGCCGCCACCTGCTCAGTCTGCTCAGATATGTTGTGGTCCGCCATCGATAGCTTGCTGTAGCCTTGGGTTTTGATCCTAGATCTGTTGGGTTTTGCTCTGGCTCCTTTTAGGATGCTTAGTTTTATCTTCTATGTATGTTTTCTGTACTGTGTGTACTTTTGTCAAGCTACATCTTTGTATGGTTGTGTCTCCCTAAAGCTCACTTTGGTGATTCCCCCCACCCTTGTATGGTGTTGCTGTGGTTTGTCACAACTATTAGGGTGTATGCTTTCTTTTGGCTTAACTTGTTGCCTCGTGTATTTTGTTTGGCAAGTCGGCTTCGATTTTGCCCTTTATGTTCGATGTAACTTGTTGTGTTCAAATTACCTCCATTTGTGAGGTGTGAAATGAAATGTAATCTTTGTTAAAAAAAAAAAAAAAAAAAAAAGAAGGTATTTATGCATTAATTAATACGTAGTATTACAAAAGCATTATTATTACAATAATTATCTAAATCTTTGAATAGAACAGTTTAGGATATTGTATGCAGTAAGGTTTTTTGTAGGCGGCTTCGAATTTGTTTGACACATTTCCGTTTTACATAATTTATTATTTAACAATTAGACCTGTTCGACATAGAACACAGCCAAAACTGACCATTCATATGTAAACGGGTCAAATCTGACAAAGTAATATACTATAGCACTATAAACAAATGCAAACCTGCTCTTGATCCTTGTATTACGTCGGCTCTATATTGTTCTGCTCTACCACAAGCATATGATAGTGATACAACATCAGCAATCAATCCACTTACATCTATGATAACAAGTTTCCTTTTAGAACGAATAGGCCGTGGATCGGTGCCATCAATGACCTTAAGGTAAAATTTCCAAGATTCATCGGTATATGAAATCGGTTGTTGGCCAAACGGGTTTTGTTCTATAAACTTTTGCATGTTATCAGATGCTGCCAACCTTTCCAAATTAAGGGATTTAGTGCAATGGACCCAACCAATGCAAAAGGCGAGAGAAGCAAAAATTTAGAGAGAGAATGAGGATAAAGAGAGAGAAGCAAGTTGTAGTGATAGTATAATTTTATTGATTAAATACACTGCCACCAAAATAATTAACCAAAACAATAAAATGACCATTTTGCCCTCATGTGCAAGGCACATGGGGAAAATAACAGACGTTGACTAACAGAAAATTGGTCAAGGGACTTGTCTAGAGTATAAAACCTATGTTTTGAACCTCCAGCGATGAAAACGCCCAAGTTTGGTTAATCGTGATGCGTGGGTACAAGTTTAGGGACGAACGGTGTATTTTACTCTATAATGATAGACATCTTCATCTTTCTTAGACCTAGACATCTTCATCTTTCTTAGACATTTTTTATAAACAACCATAGTGATGATGACCTAAGAAGCAAAAACATTTAGGCTACTCACAGCGTGACCTGGCTCACCGCCTGCTACATCAGCTTTCTCTCTTCGGTGACTAGACACGACCAAGTTGCCACAGTTGATGACCGAGGTTTGTTTTTTTTTTTTTTTTGTTTTTTTTGTTTTTTTTTAATGGCAAACGGTTTGTAAAGTGTGTATTAAGTCGGGTCACATTTTAGACCGATAGTGATTTTTTTACTTGCTCGACCGATGTTCGACCCTCGTCCCACAATGGCCACAACCGACTTCAAAGTCGGTCGCCAACTTCGACCAACCGATTATTTACGATCGACTGTGACAAGCCTTATAGTTTATGAAGTACCCAGCTGTTTTGTATTTTAACAAGATTGTTTGAAAAATGTGTCAAACTAGATATTTTTGCCAGGCGTTGCAGTGTGTGAAAAAGCATTCAGTGTTTCAAAATTGCTAAAGCAAACACCACATAGTGATTAACAGGGTTAACAGTAGCAGCATACACCGATTGCAGTCGGAACAACAAAATATGGGAATTAATCCAAATGAGAAGCAAATTATATACAAATGTTAACCACAATCTTCTCAACCATTCATCAATCATTGTACTGTTGCATCAAAATAACCAAAATCAACGCAAAACAAGCAAACAAAAACCAACTCATTATTAGCTGACTTATTCATTGTATAAATTATAAAAGACCCCACAATCTTCTGCTTCTACTCCCTCTTTGATTCGAACCACACGAGCCAGAAACCGAACCCGAGCTTTGGATAGCTCCAGGATTCCCTAACCACAACGCAAGACCAATCCCAACCAGCGTCGCTACTGGTGCTGCCATATACAACCACCTTCCTGCCCCTCTTCCTCTTCCACTCTCAGCATTCAAAATTTCTATATCTTCACGAGCTTCAAAAGACGTATCCTCCACCTGCTGTTCAACTTCTTGAACCACTGATCCACTGGTCACACTTTGCTTCCTATTCTCATAATCTACATCATCAGTTGGAACCTCAAACCGACACAATGGACATGTATTCCTATTACTTAACCACGGTTTAATACATGAAGGGTGGTAAAGATGAAGGCAGGGAAGCCGGTTAACCACATTTCCAACAGTTAATAAGTCTTTACAAATGGCGCAAGCCAAGCCGTTATGATCAGCATTGTTAACAACCACACGCTCAAGATTATTCACAAATGAAAGAGCCGCGGGCGGTGGGCCTCTTCTTGAATTATCCGCCTCTGCTAACCGTTCCAAAAGCTCTTCAAAGCTTCTAGCATCAAGATAATCACCAGAATGTCCCACAAAAGGAGACGTTTCTTGATCATCCACAATACCAAACGGGTTTGTTATATCAACTTGTCTTCTTTCGCTAATTCTTACACGGACTGCTGTCTCAATCTCAGGCGACTGCCCATTAGACGCCATTGATCTTTGGAGTTGAACTCTAGCTATTAAAGATCCGAGCGTGTTTCCATCATCCTCATCCTCATCCTCATCATCTGAGCTCCACTGGTTTAAACCAGCATGCATCGGGTCTATATCAGTATCGCTATCGCCAGCAAGAAAACTATGAACTTCAACAGAAACATCTGAATCATATGCTTCATATGTAACATCGCTTTCTTCATAAACAGAATCAAAACCTTCACTTTCTGTATCAGAAATGACTCTTCTGAATCTTCTAGAACCAGTAGGAGTCGTGCGCGAGCTTGTATCAGAAACAGCAGGTGGGTTGTGTCGGGCAAGATTGATCATGGTTGAAAACTGGTGTGAGAACATATCTTCAATTGATTCTGAACTGTTAGTGTATCGTGTTCGACGTACTCTAGGAGTTGTTTGTGAGATAGGGTTAGATGGGGTGTTGTTATCTTCTAGAAAGACTTTGCAATCGCCACATATAGTGATGGATTCGAGGTCTATAGGGTCATTATCAGAAGTAAGTGTTCTATGACATAAAGCACACAAAGCTGGTTGGTCAAACGGTGCGATAGGTGATGTATTTTCCATGTCTGCAGATAAGCAAAATATACACATAAATATATATCTTATATTGTATTTTGTTAAATATAAATATACAACTGGGCCGGAAACGATCACGGGGATACCCCATTTAGGCCGCGTACATCTGAGTCAAAAACTCCCTCTCCCCATGTAACATGAACAGGAAAAACCTCGTATGTTTACCCATTTCACTAAATTGAAGAATTTACAAGGAGCTAATTTAAACTTAAAAGAGATATGACTATTTAAACTTCGATTATATAGTGTGCCTTAAGGTCTATTTGGCATTGCGTTTATATAGTGACTATTGATGGTAACAAAATGGTCTGGTATAATGTTTGGACATGCTCTGCAGATGAAGTTGTGATAATCTGATAAACACCTTTTTTAATGGGTGCCAAGTTCTGATCTTCTAAGGATTGACATTCAAGGGCGTGTTTGTGATGCTTATTTAAAACTGATTATCTTCTTAAAACATTAGCAGATTGGTACCAACTTAATTCGAAGTCCTTATTTACTCAAGAGTACGCAAATAAGCAATTTTCCCAAAATACTTGAAACTGCTTATCCACCTACGACAGTAGCTAATAAGGTAATATCTAGGATTGGTCATTTTAAACTGCTTATCTGCTAACAAAATAAGCAAGTTGGTACCTAGATAATTTAAAGTCTTACTTTACTCCACAACACGCATTTAAGCAATCTTACTCAAAAAACCAAACTTGCTTCCTACTTGCAAAATGCTGATAATCACTTAAATAAGCGAACCCAAAACATCCTCTAAATGACTCATGGATAATCAGACAAAGGCACTCATTTTTTCTATACCGATTATTTGGCGCCTTAATAATAAAAAACTAATTCGCCCTACCTAACTAGAGCTTACAAGCATTTTCAAAACACAATGCCAAACACTCCCTAACACTGTCTAATCACTTATATTTTTCATCAAAAAGCTTATTAATTTGTATAAATTCTTCCATAAATACTCAACTAGTTGACCTAAAAATTAAAATTAAGGATCCAAATTATACCTAATAACCAATCACACAAAAACAATAACTAACATAAAATAAAAATGAAATTAACTAACTTTACTCAAAATTAATCAAAACTGAATAAAACCCATGATCAAATTCAACAATTAAATCAACAAATCACCTTAATTTAATAATCCAATCCACCAAGTTCAAATTTGACCTAAAAATCAAGATTTTTAAATCACCTCAATTAGTTGAAATTGAATTAGGGGAAATGATGATTTGATGATTCTGAAAGTGGGTTTTGAAGGAATTGAAGTTTAATAAATTAAGGGTTAATTTAATAACTCAATCCATTATTTTCAAATTTTGACCTAAAAATCAAGACTTTTGAAATGGGTTAATTTGGTGAAATTGAATTGGGGGAAATGATTGATGGGTGATTTTGAAAGTGGGTTTTGAAGGAATTAAAGTTTAGTGGATTGAAAGTGGGTTAATTTTGATTTTGGTGATTTTGTGCCCTAGAAATTGAGGGAAATGAGGGAAGGTGAGAGGATGGTATGTGACAGAAAAGAGAGTTAGATAACATGTACTTTTTTTAACTTTTATGACTTCGTGTTTTTTTCTTCATCTACTTTTAGTTTTTTAGACTTTTACAACCCTTCAACTATTAAGCTTCTTTGTTACAAAAAAAAGAAAACTATAAGCTTCTTTTTTCCTTTTTTATTTTCTAGGTTTGGGGTTCAGCTAGGTATTTGAAATCGATTTGTAAAATACTTGAACTCGACTTGTTTTTAATGAGTCGAGTTTAAATTGCTCGAATAAAACTTCGAGTCAAGCACGAGCTGCAAAATCTTCGGATCGTGAAGTTTATTTAGTTGACGCTATGTGACACTTATACTATTTTATTTTATATACGTGTAATTTATTTCATATAAATTATTTGTTAGCTCATAAAACTAAATATAGGCGAGAAATGTGTCGAATTGACTGGTGAAAATGATGAGAGAAAATAGGTGTATAACCATTCTCAAGAAATGATTGGATTACACTTATTATTATTAAGCTCGAGCTTGAAATGGAGGCTCGATTGAGCTCAAATCGAGTTTCAAAATCAAGTTTCAGATGACAAGCTGAGTGAGCTCAGCTTGAAATATAAAGTTCGATCAAGCTCAAGTTGAGTTTCAAACCCAATTTTAACGGTCGACCCGAGCATGAACTTGACAACACTCGAGTCGATTACACCTCTATTTTTAGTTACTATATTTATGTAGATAAAAATAACGAGTACAATGCATTTTTCGGGATAAGTTACAATGTGTCTTCTTGATAGACCATATGATTATACCAATACCATTTCATGATATCACTATAACAGGATGATTATGTATATTTACGTTACAACGAGGCAGTATTTATTTACTTTCAATTCCCTATATGCTTTTTCATAATCTTTGATGATCAGTTACTTTTTCAAAATTAGAATGACAATAATGCTTTATTAGTGTCCTCTTACATACAATGCTTGTTATGGTAGTCCATTTTCTGTAAAAGAATTAATATGAGAACATGTATGGAAAATAAACAAATGAGAAGATTATAACCAAATTTGCTTTGTTTACAATCATGTCTAATTAATTGACACTAATCAATATCATTATAGTAAGTTACAATCCTTTATATAATCTGTTCATTGCTTCACTGGAACTATAATCTGATTTGTGTTGTACTAATCGCATTATAATTTTGTAGCCGAAAACTGTAAACATGAATAACCAAGTGAGTGTCATTGTGGATTATAATCCCATTATAATGGGAAGGTTATGATCCATAAATCACAATGCTGAGACTAACATTTTTAGTGTTTATGGTGACAGTGTAAAAAAGTACCAAGAGATGAAGAAAGTAGCAATAAGAAGAGGAGAAAAAGTCCTGTGAAATCTCGTGCTGAGTCTTCGGGGATCAGGAAGGCTCAGCAGCAGCAGAGCCGGTTTCGGTCTTTAAGGGAAGATGGACTGCAAGGGCCACCATCGCGCACTAGGGCTAGCCTCAAAAGACGGCACCATGAACCTTCATCAAGCAAGATCAAGGTACGTCATTCTGTTTCTTGTTTATTACTATGAATGCGTACTTAGAGGTATTTTTTTAATCTGCAGGTGGAAAAGAAACTAAATCAGGAAGAACGGTCAAAAAAAGGTAGAATTTTTTTATAATCATACCATTACATTTACACTCATGATAGCACGAAAATTATAAATATCAAGACATCTTTTTTTCTTGTGTTTTAATTAGAAAAAACACATGCCATAGAGCCTAAAGAGAACTCAGGAACTGATGCAATATTCAATGAACCAATGGTTGCAACATCCGTCAATCAACCATTGCCTGATAAGCAAACATTAGAGCTCATTATCGACACATTGCAAAGGTTAGTTAATGAATTACCAAAGTCATTTTTTAGTGATATGAAAAATTACCTAATGAATTATTTTGATGTCATAATCTAGGAAGGATATATATGAAATATTTGCTGAACCAGTTGACCCAGAAGAGGTTTGTGCTTTTGATTCATCAATGTATTTGATCAAACTGTATGATTGTGTATCCATTGATGGGAGTAACCGTTTGACTTTATGCGTTTGTTTTTAAGGTCGAGGACTACTATGAAATCATTGAGGAGCCAATGGATTTTGGAACAATGAGAGCTAAACTGCATGAAGGATTGTATACATCCCTTGAGCAATTTGAGGTATTTCAAAAAGTACCCGTTTTGACCCGCCCAATATGCCTGCGACCCATCTTTCCAGCTTTATGTTGGTAATTTTCATTTTTTTCTATCTTGTTGATCTAACGCAGTTACAAACATGCTTGCAGCATGATGTATATCTAATATCAGGGAACGCGATGCATTTCAACTCTTCGGGTACTATTTTTTTCAGACAGGTATAAGAATACAAACGAGTTTGAACCCAGATTCATTTCTTCATGGTCTTAACCTGAGAAATGCTTACTTTACAGGCTCATGGAATACATAAACTAGCCAAGAGAGTTTTTCATGTCCTGAGAACGAGTCCCGAAACCTTTGAGTTAGAATTTGGAGGGAACAGGCGAAGATCTTTCAGAAGATCCGAAGATGGATTTAATGAGTTGAGCTGCAAATCATTCTTAAAAACACCTGATAAAAGTATTTCATCGTTACACATAACTTTTATACAGAAGCTTTAAATTTCTAGCAACTTGATATCAAAATCTTACCATAATATAAAGAGCTCACTTTAAATGTCAAACTGCATTCTATTTTTGCAATGTAGTGAATTTACAGCATACTATGTTACACAGGAGGCAGTCGAGACGGTAAAGAATGTGATCCCATCGAAGTTGATCGAAGATCGACTTACAAACCCCCTTTGGACCTCAACAATGACAAGTACTCAAAATCTTTAATCTATGTAAGTTAACAACAACTTAAAAATGGTTATATAAATGAGTGGAAAGTCAGGCCAACCTGACCTAGCCCATTTTGAACTGTCAAAATTATTTGACAGTTAACCTGCTGGTCTATTTTGCCACCTTTTTTTCACGATCTATCTGCTATTTGCAGTTAGATCAACATCAACAGGAACATAGCTACCGTGATAGTCTACTGCAATTTGTCAAAGACTTGGGCCCAACAGCCCAAATGGTAGCCAACCGTAAGCTCCAGAACTTATATCCACATCCGCAAACAACAAGACACAACTTTAGCCACCAGCTTCAAATCCCATTCGCTCAAACATGGTCAAATCCTTATCATTCTTTTATAAACGATGGTACTACTATGCAAACAAGCGGCATTGTCACTCATAGTCATATAACGCAAGATCAAGATATGAGATCAGTATACGGTACTATGCAAACAAGCAGCATTGTCACCCATAGTAATATAACGCAGGATCAAGATTTAAGATCAGTATATGGTACTGACCATGTTGAAAGAACTAGAGACAGTATGCTGCTGAGTTATTCTGGTGGCCATCTGGACTCGTCTGTAATAACCTCTGCTTCAATACCAGCATGGCTTAGACAACAGTCGCATGGGTCGAAGTTTGCATTGGATTTAAATTTTTTGAAATCAAGGATGGGTGAGGTTACAAGTACTAAGTCCTACAAAACATTTGATGCTAAAGATTTGACCCTCCAATTGTAGCCTGATATTATTTTTTTCAACAAGACATTGAGAATAAAAGTATTATGTGTATATGGATGTGGCAGTTCTGGCTTATTTATCTATATCTGAGTTGATGTTAATTATATTTCTATGGTTAACAAGTGATTTCTTATAATCATTTTAATGTTGTTGGGCCATTATGTTCATATATATTTAAGAAAAATATCTAAATCTCTTAAACAGATATGTGATTTTTTTTTTTGAAAAAGATAAGTGAAAGGTAAAGTAAATTAAGTACAAGAGTTGATGGCAAAAAGAAAACAATTGTCAACATTGTACCATAAAGGGAAGTTGGACACATTCCAAAAATGGAAGCATTTAATGCACTAAGGTACCAGTGTACCTTTTAAGTTAAATGTTTGACACGTCGCTATTACCTCACGGATATTTACCTCGAGTTTGCCTATATAAAGAGATGTTGTAAAGAAGTAAATGTTTCTCGTACAATTAATGTGTTGAAATTTACGAGAGCATTTACTTCTCTTAAAACTAAGTCCTTGATGCATTTTCATGAAACTGGGACTATTCAATAGGGGTGTAATTCATCTTTTATCTCTTTACTTTCTAAGGACGGTGTTCCTATCTTGTCGATGATAGGCCTATTAGCCTCATTGGGTGCCTTTATAAGATCATTGCTAAAATCTTTGCATTGAGATTGAGAAATGTGATCTCTTCATAAATTAGTGAGGTTCAGACCGCATATGTGTAAGGTAGGCATATTCTTGATGGCCCTTTGATTTTAAACAAAGTCATCTCATGGGTTAAAAAGAAAAACAAAAAATGTCAAAATTTTAAAGTTGACTTCGAAAAAACATTTGACTCTTTAAATTGGGATTTTCTTGATTCAATGATGCTTCAAATGGGTTTTGGTGCTATTTGGCGTAAATGGATTCGAGGGTGTTTAAACTCGGCTTTCATTTCCGTTTTGGTTAATGGTTCTCCAACTAAAGAATTTCAATCAAAAGAGGGGTTAGACAAGGTGACCCCTTGTCATCATTTTTGTTTATTACCAACGCCGGAGGTGAGAAGAAGACTTTTTTTAAAGAACAAATGAGTAAATTCTAGCCATTCATTTTTTCATTAAAAAAAAAAAAAAAAAAAAAATCATTTTCTACATTTTTTTTCCCAAAACAACTTCAAATTACGAAAAATATACCATCGCGACGAGAATTTAATTGTTTTTCTAATGATGTGCACTTCAATACATTTTTGATGATTTTTTTCCAAACTTTTCGCCCAGAAAAATCACGCGTGATTTATAAAATCATTTGTGATTTGTTTATTTTCAGATTTGCAAAATTTTAGCCTAAAAAAAATTCGTCGAAAATATATAAAAGTGAATATGTATGAAAGATACTTTTAATTCTCTTCGTGATGGTATAATTAATTTCGCCTCATGAAGATATTTTAATCTTAAAAAAAAGAATAAAAGTGTGTTTTTTAATATGATGAAAAAACGGAAGGCTAGGATTCATCTATTTGTCCTTTAGAAAAAAAGTGTTTTGTAATGAACTTTTCTCATAATGGTATTAAAATTCCGAACTCTGAGCTTTCTCTTTCTCATATTCAGTTCGCCAATGATGTTATTTTTATGGGTGAATGGTCTCAAGAAAATGCCCAAAACGTGATCTATATTCATAGATGTTTTTGTCTCTCTTCCGAGCTATAATAAACTTGAAAATAAAGTAAACTTTTTGGTGTTACGGTTCTAGGTAATAAAGTTTCAGCCTTGGCTAGAAAACTTGTTTGTGAGCCATCTTCATTTCCTTTCACATATTTAGGCCTTTCTGTTGGAGCTTCCATGTCGAGATCTATGAATTGGCAACCCATTATTAATTGTTTTAGAGATAAGTTATGTTCTTGGAAAGCAAAAAAATGTTTCATATAGAGGTCGTTTAACTTTAGTCAAATCAGAAGTCTTCCTTTGTACTATTTTTCTCTATTCAAAGTCCCTTTAAAAATAACTAAGGTCTTGGAAGGAATTATAAGACAATTTTTTTGAGGTGGAGGTAGGGGTGATTCTCGAAAAATCTCTTGGATTGCATGGGATAAAGTTCTCTCGTCTTCCGAATTTGGTGGGCTAGATATTGGAAGTCTCAAAGCTCTCAACTGGTCTTTTTTGGCTAAATGGTGGTGGTGCTTCAAAACGGAAAAGAATCCCCTTTGGAAGAAAGTTATTTGTTCTTTTCATGGTCCAGATGAAAAGTTAGGTGTTGTAAGTGATGGTGGCTCTCGTGGTGCTTGGGGGGAGATTGTTTGTATGGGGAATGAACCTCCAAAAATTGATATATCTTTTTCATCTTCATTTCATAAAAAGATTGGCTCAGGTGAAGAAACAAGATTTTGGACATGGAGCAGTAACATGACCTTTTGTGAAAAATATGTGCGTCTTTTTGCTTTAGAAAGAGACCAAAGTTGTCATTATTAGAATTAGGTCAATTCCCCTTAATGTTTCATTATCAAGTGTAAACCATATATACACACAATTGCCATGTATATGGCATGTTACAAGCAAACCCTTAATGGTCCAAACTAACATAATGAATATACACACTTTTTGGGCTAGTGGGAATGTCCGGTTAATACTCCCCCGCAGTGTGAGCGGGAGGCATTCGAACGTTCAAACTGTTGCGAAAATCCATAAACAACGCAGCTGGGAGTACCTTGGTAAAAATATCAGCATACTGAAAATGAGAAGGGACATGACGCACACGAACATCTCCTGAAGCAACATTGTCACGGACGAAATGAATATCAATCTCAATGTGTTTCGTACGTTGATGTTGAACAGGATTCGTCGATAAATATACGGCACTGTCATTGTCACAATAGACAAAAGTAGCTTTAGATAAAGAGTGATGAAGCTCACGCAGCAGATTACGAATCCAAGTTGTCTCCGCAACCACATTAGCGACACTATGATACTCGACCTCAGCACTGGACCGAGATAACGTCACCTGTCGTTTAGAAGACCACGACAACAAGTTATCACCAAGAAATACACAATAACCTGAAGTAGACCGGCGAGTGACCAGACAACCTGCCCAATCCGCATCTGTGTAAGAAATAAGCTGAGCAGTAGAAGAAACATGCAACTGAAGACCATGATCAAGAGTACCACGAAGATAGCACAATATACGCTTCAAAGCATGAAAATGTGTATCACGAGGATCATGTATATACAAACAGACCTGCTGAACCGCGTATAAAATATCCGGGCATGTAAAGGTAAGATACTGAAGTGCACCAGCTAAGCTCGATATAAGGTTGGATCATCAAAAGGTGTACCCTCAGGTCCAAGCTTAGACTTGGTATCAACAAGAGTGCGGCATGGGTTACACTTCTTCATATGAGCTCTCTCAAGAATTTGTGACAACTGGCAAATTAGGGAGCCCTTTTAGGTACCTCATTAAGCTAGTTAGATCGAGTAGATTGCCTATAGGAGCTATTTTAGAATAATGATGACTTGACTTAGTATCGTTTATTTGCTTTTTAGGATTCATTTTGGTATTGAATGAGTTATGGTATGAGTTATGGCCCGTAATGTTAGGCAGTACTTGAGTCGGCACAATAAAAACCTAAAACAAGAGAAATAGTAACATTTAACCCGTTACATGGAAATAAGATGTGTTAAAAATCAAAACTTGTGGAAAAAGGTAATTAAAAACAATGGTGCTATTAATAAAAATAGTTGGTCACTAGTTATAAAATATACGAGCCCTTAAGGAGTTGTTTGGGAAAGTTTACCAAAAATTACGGCTTGGGTCCCTGGTGTTTGTGTATAGCCGGCACCCCCTATCCCCAAAATAATTATATTTTTAATCCTCACTCAAAAATATATATACCCAACACACACACACACACACACGATCTTCCACCTCAAAACCTTAACTCACTTTTCTCTCTTTCTCCTCCCTTCTTGCCGCCGCCCACTTTTCGGCCACCTCACCACCACCACGCCGCGCGTGGGTCTTCACCACCACTAACAAAAGAAGCCTCTCGTTCTCCTCTTTTATTTGGTATAGATCACTCGCCACATCTCCACCATCCTGCCACCCAACCGTGCCCTAAACATCACTCTAGTTCATGTTTTCGTGTTCCAAGTATAGATCGGGAAGAAAGAAGGTAAAATGAAATGATTTGTACACTCATTCAAGACACTTTTGTCTTGATTCGTCCGTTTTGGTTGGGTTTAGATGGACAAAAACATATAAACTAGTTTTAAAAATGATAAAAACATAATAAGATGAATTGGTATCATGTGTGTAGTGTCAGGTCTCGCGTGTGCATTTTTATTTTGATTGTTTTGATGTATTGATTGTAGGTTTGTATTGAAATGGAGGTTTGATGGTGTGGAAAGTTAACCGGGACCATGAAGGTCCGGTTTGGTTTGCATTGGGGAGACGCCGCGAGCCACAAGGACCAAAATGGTCCAGTTGGTGTCGCGTTAAGTCGTAGCCGAGAACCACAAGGACCCTATGGTCCGGGTTTGGTTTTTGTAGTAAGTTGTTGGAGGTTGTTGTTGGTGTTGGAGTGACCCGGGACCAAGATGGTCCGGTCGTGTTGAGTTTGGACGAGCCACGAGGGAGCTAATGAACCAATAGGGTTCGTTTGGTTCGCGTGGGCTCATCGTGGCCAAACCGAAGCCATTAGGGTCTCGGCATTAGTTTCGGGTGCGGTTTTGATATTTATTTGGATGTCGGGAATGATGGTGAGTTGAAATGGAGATTGTTGATACGTTGCCGAGCCGTATGTTTAGGGCCGGTAACGAGTGAAAATGTTTATTTGGACTTGAAAGTATATATATATGTGAGCTTTGTGCAACGTCGGTGTTATCGTGACTTTCAAGTCTTGGTTGACCCCGACAACACCGTAACATGGACTTATATTATTAATTGGACAATATGACATATAAAAAGCCGAGAGTCATGACTCAGACGTGTGAACTCGAGACAGATAATAACTCGAAATGTAGATTGAAAACTTGACGTAATATATATATAAACATGTAAATAAACTAGAAAATAGAAAATAGTAAGTTCTTGTATTAAATATTTAGTAACAAGACTCACCTTGTTATTTGATATTTAAAGGGGAACTAACAACTTGAAAATGGAAAGGTTTTATAATAACGAGCTATTAAATGTTTCTAGTGCACGTTTACCACAATGTGTCATTTATGGGTGTTTAATAAGCATTGTGGCATATGCATGGGTTGCGGATGACTTGCCATTAATAAGTTTAACCCACGTAGATAGCAGACTTATTGGGTTGACGAATCCAATACGAGCCCGTTAAGTGCGTAGGATAAATATATTAATGAACAAATTATCCTTATAACTCGTTAGGTTGTGACTAGTTTTTGGAATAATAAGTGAAATAAATAAATAAATAGTTGAGTTTATCGAGTTGACGAATTCGATAAGTTCTAACGATTTATTTTGAAACTTATTAAACTTTAAAGCTTTTCGCTTAGAAGTTGCATTGTGTTGTCGTGAGTCGCATTGCTAGAAATATAGTGCATCCATGGAGTCTTATCGAGTCGACATCTCACACAATGATACCAAACGCTTGTAACTAAATTGAGAAACGAGATGTTTTTGGAAATAAGAACTAGAATATATTCGGGATAGAAAATATTGGAATTCGAAAATGTATTAAGAATGGATTTATATTAATAGGTTGTGCCGAGTCAGAAGTTTCCAAGCCGTGTTAGCTGCTTATCTACTTTGCTATTGATTATCTGTGCTTTGCTTGATCGAGGTGAGTTTCATAGCCCCATTTTTAACTATGTTTTAACTAAATTGGGGTGAGAAAGCATGCTAATCCTTTCTTAGACATGCTTTTACTCTTTTTGATTTGCTTATGTGTTGACTAGTAATGGATAGATATGTGGTAGATATTGACTTAGTCTAGGATAGCAATCCCTTGCTATAACTATGTGATAACATCAAATAATCCTGAATATTAAGTGTCAATTTCCCCTAATAATGCTCGTATATTATATCATTTATCTGGATTTACGCTTGTTTTCCTCTATATTTCACTTTTAGGTAAATTACGAGCATTGGAGCTAAAGAGACGCGGATTTGGAGAGTTTATTGAAGATATATGATATTATGCTCATTTTGAAGATGTTACGGCGTAACTTCTCTCTCACATTACGCCATAACAGAAGCGTGGCTCAGAAAACCAACTTAACTGTAGATTACGGCGTAAGTCCCTCCTAGGATTACGACGTAACTGATTAGGTCAAATGAGGTTCCGCGCCGCAGCAGATTACGACGTAACTAATTCCACCATTACGGCGTAACAAGGATTTATTGAAGATACGGCGTAACTCTTTTCAGATGTTACGCCGTAACCAGCTTTTCCAGAGCAAATTATGAAGAATTGTATGTTACGGCGTAACTCTCAACTTAAGTTACGCCGTAACCAGATCTGGCCTATAAATACCGCCCAAATTCCATCATTTCTGATCATCCCATTTCACACACAACATCCGTAAACATGACAAAAAGGTTGAAGGCAGATCTTAGGGAGCATACGGAGGCATCTCCAAGGGAGAAATCACTCCCCTACGATAAGCATTAGCATTTTATTATTTCTTTACTTTCAATTCATGTATTTCGTAATGTTAAACATTGAATTGATTGTTTTAGTTAATATGAGCTGCTAAGCACCTCTGGTGCTAGCCTAGTTATGATTCCTTAATTGTTTTTTTTTTTATGTTTACATTGCTTCCGTATAATTGTTTCTAGTGTATGCTTACATAGTTTGTTGGTAGCTACCCTTGTTTCGGTAGTTTTGAATGGCTATAGTGGCTAGTTACTTAGAAGATATGACCAACTGACCCTAAGTAGGTAGACTGAGTGGGAAGGGTAATAATTGACCAACTGACGACCCTTCTTCGCTTGTGCGATTTGACCAACTGATCACCTATCGTTTGGATGAACTTAAGAAATCAGGGATGAGTGTTTAAGATGCTAGCGCCCGGGCACTCATTGTTACAAATCTTGCATGTAGCGGAACTTAATGACTTGGCTTAGAGGACTAAGAACAAGTGGACTTTAGACGGGTCACCTGACATCTCCAGTGGAACCTTTTGCTGATAGGTTAGGACGAACTGACCAAATGATTTCCTAGCGACTTTGACCCCACTTGAAGCAATTGGAAGTAATTAAAACATGAACTTAACTTGATAGGATGAGTAACTAGGTTAGCACACTTCTCCTCTATTGATTACAACCCTCGCATTTACTTGCTTTTCTTATTTTCTTGTTTTAGTAGTTAATTAATCATTTCAGCCTTAAAACCCATTAAAATCAGTGGCACCTAGACTGAGTTAAAATCCGCACACATAACTCTTGGGACGACCTCGGTTTTACCAAAATACTACACTACACACAACCGGGTACACTGCCCGTTAGTTCATTAGGGTAGACCATAGGTATAACGAGACAATATAAATATTAAAACCTGGTCAGTAAAACCTGCATCAAGTTTTTGACGCCGCTACCGAGGAGTTATTAGGATTTTCATTAAGTATTTCATTTCTTTTTTGTTTTCTCAATTTCTTACGATCTCACGATCTCTTTTCAAGTTTCAGGTACCATGGAAGTTGTTAACATTGATGACCTCACTCTTGAGGAATATTTGGCGTTAACAAGAGAAGAACAAGGGCCGGTGCTCGTAAGACCGGCGATTGGAGCTAACGCCCGTTTCGAGATTAAAGATCAATTTATGAGGGAGCTTTGTGCTAACCCTTTTTCAGGAAACAGGGACGAAGATGCATATGAGCACGTTGAGAATGTCTTGAACATCGCAAGCCTTTTCAACATTCCGGGTGTGTCTCATGACGCTGTTATGCTAAGAGTGTGCCCCATGACTCTTACTGGGGGAGCAAGAAGATGGATCGAAAGATTGCCCGCCAAGGCAGTTGATACATGGGCTCTACTAAAAAAGCACTTCATCCAAAGATATTTTCCTCCGTCGAAGATATCTAATCAGCTCATAGATATTCATAACTTCAATCAAGATGATGATGAAACGTTGTATCAAGCCTGGGATAGATACAACAATCTCTTCTACAAGTGTCCTACATATGATCTAAACAACCAGCAAAAGGTCAACATTTTTTACAAAGGAATCAAAGTGAATACAAGACAGATGCTGGATTACCAAGGACCAATTCCGAGCATGACTCCTACTCTCGCAATTGAAGCCATCTAAAAAATGGCTGATCATTCCCAAAAATGGCACGATGGAGGAAGCAAGAGGAACCAAGGCGGAAATCTGGATGGAATTGCCACCCTCACTAGAAAAATCAAAAATCTTGGTCGAGATATGCTCAAGCTCAGAGAAAATGTTCATGCCATCCAAGTAGGTTGCAAAAACTATGGAAGAGGACATCTGACAAAAAATTGTCCTCTCATCGACGAAGATAGCAAAATCGAAGAAGCTAAATATGGGGAAAATCGACCGTTTTATGGGGATAATAGGAATAATAATGGGTATCGTGGTAATTATAACTATGGGCCTTATGGAGAAAGAAGAGCATTGAAGAGACCATTAACCAATTCTTGGAAAGCTCAGCCCAAAAGCAAGAAGAATAAGATAAATGGCTCAGGGATTTCCAGGAAAACACAAATAAAAACCTCTCCAGACACGACACAACCCTTAAAAACCTAGAAGTCATGGTGGAGAAACTTAGTGCAGTAATAGAGATGAATGACACCGAACCTGAGGGGGTCAAACCTATGGTGGAGTGTAATGTCATTTTTGCTGATAATGATTCACAGGAAGTGATTGAAGATTGCCATTCTCCAACCAAAAATCTAAAGGATACGACTTTCGACAATCAGGTGCAGTTACGCCATAACTATTTTCCTGAGTTACGTCGTAACCAAGAATCAGAAGATGTAAACAGATCAGTAATTAGGGTATTTTCAATTAAAGATATTAGCGCAGACGGGTTCATCATTCCATGTTCAGTTGGGAGTCATGATATATTAGGGATAGTGGATTTTGGGTCTAGCATAAACATCATGCCACTTTCCATATTCTTAAAACTTAAATTAATCCATCTTTGGAAAACGGATATTGTGATTGAGATGGCCGACATGACCAAGGCTACTCCCCTAGGAATCACAGGGGGTACGTGTGTTAAGGTCGATATGTTTGTTTTGCCCCCTAATTTGTGGTTATCGACATGGAGAAAAACACAAGGGAACGTTTAATTCTTGGTAAACCGTTCCTTGACTCATTGGGATACTATAGTGACAAAGTAGAATTTAAAATGGACAAAACTTTGAGCCACGAACCGAATGAATTAGTGACACATGAGGATCCAAAGGAGGTTCAAGTGGATTGTTTGGATAGGTTTCCTCCATATTTTGGCCATTTACAGGGGACCGAGTCCAGTGATGATAACAACAGCGACGAGGAAGATGATGATGTACGACCTTCCGTACCTGCTATTGTTATTACGGGTAAACTTCACTGTTGTGCTCCTGAAGTTTCTTTGATTGAGGGTTCCAAAGTGACATTGCCAACGTGTTCTTCGTTTCTCAAACGATGCAATGGAGGAGGACAGTTCTTTATTCGAAGGATAAAAGAGGCAGCAGAAGTTTGGTAGTGTTGGGAAGATGAAAAACTAATCAAGGATCATTAGTTTCGAGGACACAATATTATGACCTATTGGTTCGCTGAGGTTGATTGGACTCTTCATTTTTGTGAACCGGCTATAATGTTTGATGAATTCACTCAAGCATGGCCTACGTACGATCTAAACCGGAAGGTATGCAATGAAGGAAAGTTCCCTGATCCTAACTGGCTCAACCGCAAGGAATGGAAATGTTTCGACGAAGAAAGGAGAAAGAAAGTCGGATACAAGGGGATCTCATTTGAAAATTGGGTTAAAGTGAAGAGTGGAGCTATCAAGCTAAAATGGGAATTCGAGGCTAAATTTCGCTATGAATGGGCGAAAACTAATTTTTTGCAAGAAAATTGATACTCTCTAACTCCGTATGTTCCTTCATGTGTTTGGGACCAGCCATCTTCTAACAAAAAAGCAGCTAAGAAGGAAGATGGACAAGAGCCGCCATAAAGCCTCGAGGCCTTGAGTCTAACTTAAAGACTCGTAAATAAAGAAAAGTGCTTTTTCAGGAGACAACCCGAATTATCCCTTTCATTTGTTTTATTTCCATTTCTGTCGGGTTTTGTGTTTTTAACCTTGCAGGAAAATGGAGAAAAGTTGTTGCAACATGCTGAACGGGGACCTTATCTGTCCACAGTTACGGTGTAACTCATTCTTATGGTTACACTGTAACATAATTTTTGCAGAACTTCTCAGAGCATTACCAATTACGGCGTAATCTCATGCAACAGTTACGCCGTAGCTACACTCCTGTAGCGTCTGCCAGGTTTTGCACTAATTATGGCGTAACTCCTTATAGGGGTTACGATGTAACTATCTTCTGTGACACTTCTTTCATTTTAAACACAATAACCTTGTATTAGTTTTTAAAATGAACTTTGTGGGTATGTTCCCTGCAAGCCCTCACGAGACTACACTCGTCCACTTGGGACACCAAGTGGTTTAAAAGGCTTGTTGCATACGCTAAATGCAACCGTGATTCCTACGTAAGTGAGTTAGGTTTCTTTTTCATTTTTATTTTTCTTTATTTTAGAATTATGCTTGTCGGTTGTGTGATTTCAGGGATTGAAGTTTGCTCGAGGATGCTTATGCGAATGCACGATTCTTTTCGAAGCCCTTCTTTCTTTTGGAGCAAATTTCAGGAAAGTTCTGGCTCTAATTCTACTTTTCTCTTCACCTTTATTTAAATGCTTAGTGCAAAAGGGACTTTTTACATTTCAAGTGGGGGGACGGGAGTAGAATTGTCTCTTGAACTTTATTTTACCCTCGTTTTCTAGTTTATTTTGAAAAATTATGCCATTTTAAAAAATATTGACATGTTTTTCTTAACCTAACTAGATTAGACCTTAGCCGAGCACATTATAACCCTTGATATTATATGGTGAGATTAGCCTTATCCGTTTCCAAATTTTTACCCCAAATCCACCAAATTACGAGTGTGCCGGTAGCTTGTAAACTTTAGAACTTGGCCTTTACATCATTTCGTGACCATAGATGAGGTATGTTGAGTTAGCTCGATGTATTTGGACTTTTCAGTTTAAGAAGGCAGTATTATGGGATTATCACCCAAATAGCCTACCATTATGTGTCTATCGATTAGTCACCTCGACTTCTCGACCCCCATGTTAAACCCTTTGTTGCACTCACCTTTTGTGCAAGATACCCCTAGATACACCCATCTGAGCCATTCCTTTCATTTTGTTCACCCAACATATTGTTTCGTTACACATATACACCTTAGCCTACCCTGTAGTCTTTATTTGTAATTGGGAAGTCATTATTTGCCTAAGTTCAAGGTTCAAGTGGAAAGGTTCGGGAATCACACTTTTGTCGACGACATATTCTTAAATATCATTGAAGACCCCCCAAATTCTCATATTGTTCATCTCAAGTGGGGGGATGTTATATTTAGCCTAGTTATGATTAAAAATAATAATTAAAAAAATGATAAAGTGATTCAAAAAAAAAAGTTATTGTTATTGTTATTCATTTAATTGTAAAGTGCGAAGTTATAAGCACTATTGTTATGAGCTTACTATAGACTAGTATCGAGGATGCCACCTCGGTCACATTTGAAGAATGAAGTTGGTAGTGTACCCATCATAACGTCCTCTAATGGCACATCTACCTGATATTATCATGATCCGGTTTCTTAACTTCGAAACTTGAACTTTGGGCGAACGGTAAGTGGTGATGACTTAGTTATAGATTTAGACTATTTGGTTGATTTTATTTTACACCAATTTTATCCCATGTCTTATCCTACCCTTTAGTCATGAAGTGTGTCTAGGTGATGCAACGAGTAATCTTTGGTGTCTTGGCCATGGATTTGGTCATGTATCATTGATTTTGTCCACTTCGCCGTGACATGTTAGTAATGACAAATCACCCTTAACCTTTGTCGTTTCTACCCATATTGCCTTCGAGAATTGTTTAGCCCTTAACTCTAGTGGTGGAAATTTGTGTAACTGCCAAGCTTATGATAGAATACATGCTATGACTATGCAATGACTGATCACCCCGAAATTGACACTTAGAATAGTTGAGAGATTTGAGTGTTTTGTTCCCATTTCGTGAGGTGTTCGGGTTAGTTTTATTCTAGCATAAGGGATTTGTAAACTTATATTTTCCAGGTAATGGGAGATATCTTTTTAGGAATATATCTAATAAGGTCTACTTGAGGGCAAGTAGAGTTCAAGTGGGGGGATATTTGATAACATCAAATAATCCAGAATATTAGGTGTCAATTTCCCCCGATAATGCTCGTATTTTATAACATTTATCTGGATTTACGCTTGTTTTCCTCTATATTTCACTTTCAGGTAAATTACGAGCATTGGAGCTAAAGAGACGCGGATTTGGAGAGTTTATTGAAGATATATGATAGTATGCTCATTTTAAAGATGTTACGGCGTAACTTCTCTCTCACATTACGCCGTAACAGAAGCGTGGCTCAGAAAACCGACTTAACTGAAGATTACGGCGTAAGTCCCTCCTAGGATTACGGCGTAGACCATAGCAGATTACGACGTAACTAATTCCACCATTACGGCGTAACAAGGATTTATTGAAGATACGGCGTAATCCTTTCCAGATGTTACGCCGTAACCAGCTTTTCCAGAGCAAATTACGAAGAATTGTATGTTACGGCGTAACTCTCAACTTAAGTTACGTCGTAACCAGATCTGGTCTATAAATACCGCCCAAATTCCATCATTTCTGTTCATCCCATTTCACACACAACATCAGTGAATGTGAGTAGAAGGTTGAAGGCAGATCTTACGGAGCATACGGAGGCATCTCCAAGGGAGAAACCACTCCCCTACGATAAGCATTAGCATTTTATTATTTCTTTACTTTCAACTCATGTATTTCGTATTGATAAACATTGAATCGATTGTTTTAGTTAATATGAGCGGCTAAGCACCTCTGGTGCTAGCCTAGTTATGATTCCTTAATTGTTTTGTTTATGTTTACATTGCTTCCGTATAATTGTTTCTAGTGTATGCTTACATAGTTTGTTGGTAGCTACCCTTGTTTCGGTAGTTTTGAATGGCGATAGTGGCTAGTTATTTAGAAGATATGACCAACTAACCCTAAGTAGGTAGATTGAGTGGGAAGGGTAATAATTGACCAACTGACGACCCTTCTTCGCTTGTGTGATTTGACCAACTGATCACCTATCGTTTGGATGAACTTAAGAAATCAGGGATGAGTGTTTAAGATGCTAGCGCCCGGGCACTCATTGTTACAAATCTTGCGTGTAGCGGAACTTAATGACTTGGCTTAAAGGACTAAGAACAACTAGACTTTAGATGGGTCACCTGACATCTCCAGTGGAACCTTTTGCTAATAGGTTAGGACGAACTGACCAAATGTTGTCCTAGAGACTTTGACCCCACTTGAAGAAATTGGAAGTAATTAAAACATGAAATCAACTTGATAGGATGAGTAACTAGGTTAGCACACTTCTCCTCTATTGATCACAACCCTCGCCTTTACTTGCTTTTCTTATTTTCTTGTTTTAGTAGTTAATTAATCATTTCAGCCTTAAAACCTATTAAAATTTGTGACACCTAGACTTAGTTAAAATCCGCACACTTAACTCTTGGGACGACCTCGGTTTTACCGAAATACTACACTACACATGACTGGGTACACTGCCCGTTAGTGCATTAGGGTAGACCATAGGTATAACGAGACAATATAAATATTAAAACCTGGTCAGTAAAACCTGCATCACTATGTGACCTAGCTAAGAATAGATGTCTACTCTGACCTAGTCTACGGTAGCATTGATGTCAAGCTTTGCTACAACTGTGGTACCTGGCTAGAGTCGCTTGAGGTCCTGCTGAGATCTCAATTATTGATCGAATGTGATTGGAATGTATATTGTATACCTGTCTTAGTCTCGCATAGCAAATAAACTTTATCAGGTCCACTATTGAATTTATAATTAAACCTATGAACTTAACAGTGTTAGCTGAATTTTTAGCATGTTTTCTCAGGTAATTAAGATGATGCTTGGATTGCTTGTTTCTTGGAGGCTTGGCAGAAGAGGCATGGTTGGAGGATCACTTTAGAATCTGATAATAATTGTGGACCTATTTTATGCTCTCTTTTGGGTCTTACTTTTGGATATTTTGAAATAATTGTAACCGGATAATTAACTATGGGATTGGTTGTGAATGATTTACTATTATCTGGTTTTCCTATTCTTGTGTTGTGTACCAATCCAGTAGCACCCCGAAAGCTTGATTTAGTCTTCCGTTGTACCAAATTTTGGGGGTGTTACAGAATTTCCTCAACAAACTTAGACTGCAATAAAAACGTACCAGATGTGGTGCGCATAGAAGAAATACCAATAAAATAATTAAGAGAGCCAATATTCGTCATTTCAAACTCACCATGAAGAGCAGTGATAACACATTGTAAAAATGTAGTAGAAGAAGCAGTCAATATAATATCATCCACATACAGTAACAAGTAGGTCGTGTTCGATCCACGATGAAACACAAATAGGGACACATCAGTTTTGCTATGCTGAAAACCAATGCTTGTAAAAAACACTAAAAACCACTAAAACCAAGCTCTAGGGGCTTGCTTAAGCCCATACAATGATCGCTGCAAATGACAAACATAATCTAGGTGAGCAGGATCAACAAACCCTGGCGGCTGATGCATATAAACTGTCTCTGATAAGTAACTGTGAAGAAAAGCATTCTTCATGTCAAGCTAATGAATAGGCCAATCACGAGACACTGCTAGACTAAGCATTCTACGAATAGTAGCTGGTTTGACCACGGGACTAAAAGTCTCATCACAATCAATCCCCTACTGCTGACTACGACCATTTGCAACAAGTCGTGCCTTATACCTTCTTAAAGTACCATCTGCATGAAACTTATGCCTGAAAAGCAACATAGAATGAACAATATTCACATTAGCTGGATGGGGCACAAGTACCCACATTCCGTTAGTAATTAAAGCATCATATTCGTCTAACATAGCTTGCTTCCAATGAGGAACACAAAGAGCTTGAATATGAGAACGCGGTAGGGGAGACACATAGTGACATGACAATTCATACGATCAAGAGGTTTAGAAATGCCGACTTTAGCACGTGTGACCATGTGGTGGGTGTTGGTTGTATTGGGCAGTTGGATGGGTTGTATCAGAGTGGGCAATGGTGTTTGAGGATCAGGCTGAGGAGTGGGTAAAGGTTGTGTTAGGGAAGGCAAGGAGGATGTGTGTTAGGTAGGGGGTTGTGTGGTAGGCGAAGCAGGATGGGGTAGGGGCTCATGAAGAGCCGTAGCAGTTGGGTCAGGAGTTGGTGGATTAGTTGTGGGTGTCTCATTGTTCACAACTGGAATGGGACGAACGGGTAATTGTATAGTGTTTTGGAGTATATAAAAAATCATAATGTGGGGATGTGTATTGGTGTAGGGATGCAAAGGGAAATACATCCTCATCAAAGCGAACATGACGAGAAAGTATTATTTTGTTTGAGGATAGGTCAAGACACCGAAAACCGTGGTGATTGGCGGGGTACCAAGAGACACAAAAGCAGTGGAGCGTGGTTGAAGTTTATGTGCAACGCTAATATATGGATAACAGAGGCACCCAAAGACACGTAAACTGTCATAAGATGGGGAACGGTTATAAAGTTTAGTAAATGGCACCTCATTGTTGATGGCAATGGATGGAATAATGTTTGAGAAATAAGCAGCCATGTTGAGTGCTTCCACCCAATAGGAGGGAGGTATGCTAGCTTGAAAAAGCAAAGTGCATATAAGGTTGTTGAGAGTGAGTAACATGTGTTCATATTTGCCATTTTGCTGGGAAGTGTGCGGGCAAGAAAACCTAAATTGAATGCCGGTTGCGCAAAAGAAATCATGAAAGCGGGTGTTGTCATATTCACCCCCATGATCACACTGTAAAGCCTTTATATTGACGCCGAATTGTTGGTTTACATAAGCACGAAAAACAATAAATTTATCATACATGTCAGACTTTTTATGCAAGGGATAAACCCAATCAAAATGCGAGAAATGATCAAAAAAGATAGCATAATATTTAGAACCCTTTTCACTCGGAATAGCGGATGTCCATACATCCGAGTTGACAATATCAAAAATAGATGCAACCTTCGACTCCGAAGTATAAAATGGAAGCTTTATTTGTTTGCCTGATTGACACGCATGACACAAAGCAGACAACTTTGATTTATTACAAAAAATGAAATTACTAGACTCAAAATGACGAAGCACATCTTCATCGGGGTGCTCGAGGCGTCTGTGCCACGTAGTATGACTGAACGAAAGTAAATCAAAAAGGAGGATGTGTGGATGACTGTTGTGTAACCGGGTAAAGATCGCCCATGCTATCACAACGGAGAAGATATCTACCCATTTGGAAATCCTTCACAGAAAAAACCATAAGCGTCAAACTCAACGGAAACGTCATTATCACGAGTAAACTTATGAACAGAAATTAAATTTTTAATTATGTGCAGAGTGACAAGTATTTGAGTTAGTTGTAATGGTTTAGAGGAAGTGTGAAAAAAGCTATGTCAAGTATGTGTGACCGGTATAGACGCGCCATTTCCAACATACACAGACGGATAAATGCTAGAATTACTAACAGAAGTGAGGATACCTGTGTTATCGGCCAAGTGAGAAGATGCACCAGTATCCATGTTCCAAGCAGGGTCTTGGAAAGTCATTGTCTGAAAAGCTAGAGGAAGCAAAGCAGGTTGAGACATATAAGCAAAATTCATTGGTGCATAAATTGGTACTCCTCCCCGTTGCACATTCGAATCACCATACTGTGGGGCTTGAGGTAGCATGTGTTAATACAAATAAGCTATAAAAATGTTTATTTATATTTTACGATCTTCTAATGTTTTGTCGATAACAAATGTAAAATCATTTTAACGAAACAAATAAAATACGTAAAAGGTTTGAGCCAATAGTTTATTAACACACTTTCACTAAACATATTAAAGCTATATCAAAACATGTTTAGTAAATAAGTTATAAAAAAACCGAAGACATTTTTATAAAACACTAACAAGTAATATTATTTACATCTTATAGAAATGCATATGATTAACAACTAGTGTTTACATTTTATAGAAATGTATATGTACTTTGTATATGTTGGAATGGGTAAAAACCAAAGTCTATATCCCATGACCCATGATCCATTGACTAGGTACAATGAATGTTTTTGGGTAAAAACCAAAGTCCATAACCCATGACCCATTGCATGACATCATGCATGAAGTCATGTTGGGTATTATCCATGATCCATGACCCAAAGTCCATGACCCATGACCCAAGATCTATAACCCAATGACTAGGTACATTGCATCTTGGTGGGTATCCATAATCCATTACCCATAAACCATGGTCCATAACCCATAACTCGGTTTGCAACCCGAAATCCGGACTAAACTGACCCAGTAGCCGGATCCCAGGTTTTACACTAGCCGGATCTCTCTGGGGAGGGATCCATGGGAACCGTGAGACAGTAGACAAGTTTTGTCTATAAATAGTGAGTCATTTCTCTCTTGCTCACTACCACTCTTAGATACACTTTCTCCCAGTATTCTAAAATCTCTAACCACTGGTCCAAAGGATCATTCTATGTAGTTTTATATTTGTGTGATTCTATAGGTTCCTTTTAAAGGCGAGATCACCACCTCTTGATGACATGCAAGCTCAAGTCATGAGCTGCTAAGCTTCGTCATCATCAAGACCACAGAAGTGCTTCTTGTTGTTAATTCTTTCCTCCCTCCATAGAAGTGTTGTTTTGAAGGCATTGATGAAAGATGTCGAAGGGTCGTGTTGAAGGCATTAGTGAAAGGTGCCAAGGGTGTACATTCGATATGGTGCATCAAGGTACAAGTTAGATAGTTTGGGTTAAAGGTTGTTGATATCCTTCTAGTGTTGTAACAAGGAGTGTGTCTCCTTTGGGCTAGTTGTGTTGTGGTGTAGTGTTGGATAGTAGTTCCTCCTTTGTAATGGAACTCGGTATCTAGCCTTGTACCAGATAAAGTGTAGGCGACGTTGTGATAGGTTTGGTTCTACCTCGTGGAAGAACTCGGTGTATAGCCTTGTACCGGATAAAGAGTAGGCGACATTGTGAAGGCTTATCCGCCACATTAAGGAGCTTGTGTTGTGTAGTGCTTACAAACTCTCGAGTGGGGTACTCGGGGAGTGAAGTAGGGCAAGGAAGGTGTCTTTATAGCCGAACCACTACAAATACTTGTGTCGTGGTTTTGTGTTCCGTACTCTTTATCTTTTGCATTACTTACTTATATGCTTATCTATCATTATCCAACACACATATTAAATAGATTGACATAAGTCGATCTAAATACTTTAAAATGAAGTTTTAATTAGTAAAATTGTTCAACTCCCTTATAGTTTTCCACAATTGGCATCAGAGCTTCGTTACCAAGTCTTTTAAAGTATATTGTACTTTAAAACTTGATACGCTCCATGTATGTTTAAAAACTACACAGAAGGAAATTATCTAAAAACAAAATATGTGTTTTAAGAATAATTTTTGTTGGATATTAATTAGATGATAGTACTAATTATTTTGTTGTCCTAACTGTCACCTTGTCTTACAAAATATACTAACTTCTCTTGTCATTTTGTTTAGCTAATCTGATAATAGGTAAACCATCAAGATTATTTGGTAATAGGATAACTTTCCCCAAAAAAAGGTTGTCGAAACTTATTACCAAGTAGATCTCGAAGAAACCGGAGTTGTCCATTGATAAAAATCGTCAAATAGAGACACTCAAATTGCAATAGAGGTATGACTTTCATAAAGATTTATCTCTAAATAATGTTAGTAAATCATGTGTATGCTTGCATGTTACTAAATGGTAAATTTTGTGTTTATATGTTTTTCTTTATCCAAACATATTTATATGATATATGTGGCTTTATTAGAAAAACTTCGTGCTTACGTGTTATCATCCATCTAAAACTAGGTGTACCAATATATGTTTTCTAAACCAAATTTCTAAAAACCAAATATTTCTAAATACAAATAAAACATAAAACAAATCTCAAAAATTCCTCCTTCCTCATAAAACATTTCCGATCGTCAACTCTCATCAACAAACCCCATTTTTCAAATCTTCCACTTTCAAAAACCTCACATTCAAAACCTCATCTTCTTCATCATCTCACTTTGAGAAATCAAAACCAAGAAAGATCTATATCTTCATGGTTTACATCGCTCTCGTGATCATCATCATCTTGCTCATCACTCTCGTGTATCCCATGATCAAATTCTCTCATGGAGACATGTACTTTGTCTTATTTATCTACATTTGTATAATCTATCCGATCCATTGTATTGATTTAAGTGTTGAAATGAAATATAATTAATGTCGTAGTTTATATCATTTATTTCTCGCATAATGTGTTTTTGTATCTTTTCTTTCACACATTTCAAACCTTAACATGTTTTGAAATTATTAATGCATGCTTAAGAATTAACATTGGCTAAAACACATTTCACTTTATAAAATAAAAGTTGCAAAAATTGATTCTACGTCAAAACCAATTTCTGTCAAAACTGCAGATCCCCAGATCCCTGAGTTTGAACTAGTCGGATCCCTTTTAAAAAGGAACCGGCAGAACCGGTGGATCTGGTGACAGACACTCATGCAACATAAAAATCATTCCATAAAAACTTACCATAAAAGGAAAAACTCACTAAAAAGCTAAAAATGAGTAAGTGAGATGTCATTGTTAATAAAAATAGAATAAACAATACATTAAGTGATCATATAATTTCAACATAACTCAAAAGAATAATTAAAACTCTTAGAAGTATCACCAACCAAAACGTTCTCACTCTTGAAGTTTTACTATGTACTAACATACTCATGTAAAATATTCATTCCATGTCTATAGGTTTCATCATGTCTCATGAGTATGACTTCGATCATCAACTTACTTATATATACATTCCAAATATATCTCCTGAGCCTAACACACCTGGCAATCATGTTCGTGGGTTCAGCAATCTCGAAACTCGTTACTTTCATATAGAACGTGTTGTTGACTCACCTCTAATCTTCCAAGAAGGTATCAACACTTCATTCCGCACCATAGGACTAGAAGGTCTTCTCGGGATCAACGAGAAAATTTGTCCGCAGTTTGTTTTGGAATTCTTCCATCAAGTTGAACTCGTTCGTAATGAGGATCGTTCTCTCTCACTATGGTTTTGGATCAAAAACCAAAAGTTTGTCTTGAATCTTGAGCAATTTGCTCACATTCTTCGAATTCCAAAATATGGACAATGTGCTTTCACTGAAGATTGGTCCCTTGATTCTCTCTTTAACTATTGTGAAGAAAACAGTCCATATTGTTCATACATACTTTCTCCTCAAGAAATCACTCGATTTCTATGCACTCCTCAAATCAATTACTCAAATCCAAACATAATTTATACACGTGATCTCTTAGATGATCTCAAACCTCTCGCAGGCATTCTACGTGAAAATATTTGAAGTCTCACAGGAATCGTGAGATACTTCCCACATGTTATGCTCACATGATTTACTGTCTCCTAACTCAACAACCATACAATCTTGAGTATTTCTTTGCAAGGCGAATTGTAAACCTCCAAGGCAACTAGGAAAAATTAATTCCATATGGGATGTTTCCAACACGCCTTTATCATCATGTCGTGTACTATCACCCTCAATTTCAAAGCCCTCAATATATACTTGTGAACAAAATGATGGAAACTTTGAATACATCTCTCATCACTTCATTCTTCATTCATGAATCATCAACTACTCACAACCCACTCGACGATCCATCAAACAAAAATGCATGAGCAAGATAGTTTTTTCTTTAATAAAATCAATCCTTAGGCTTTGTCTTTTATTTACCTTTGTAACTTGATCATACCTACGAAATAAATCGTTTGTTGATCATTTGATGTTCTTACATGCCACTCTTGCCATGTCTTTCTTGTATAAATGTATAGTTACTATGAAAATCAGTAGTTTCAGAATTTGACACCTAGAACATAATATTGCACGCTCACTGTTGAGTAATCTGTCCAAGATGCCGGATCCCTGGCTTATAACTAGCCGAATCTCTCAAGTGAAGGATCCTTGGGATCCGGGCAAACAGAAGAGCTATTTTATCACCCTTACATCAATCCAACCCTCCAGACCTTATTAGACCAGTTATACATGATACATTAGGATCACTTCAGTCTTCCTCAAGCTCAGTTGATCTCACACTCACTCATAGATAACTTAGGATCATATTCAAGGTACTTTTTGATTTATCATCACTTCAAAACTCACCATTTTTTTGATGTAATGTTCACACATTGTTCCTCTCATCTTAAAACATTTAGTTTGATATTTCTCTCTATTTTAGTAAATTGATTTTGGTCATCTTAATCTTAAAATGGTCTAAAAACTAGTTTTTCATTTCTTATAATTTTTAAAGAATTTTATAAATTTTCCTTAGATCATCATTTCATCTATAGGATCATTTTACTCCACTTGACACCCTTAAAATTCTTAGTGTCATCCTTGATCACCCATTGGTGTTCATAAAAACCTCCATGTCTTTCCATAAAAGACATCATTAGCTACCCTCACTCATTACTCTTGATCATTTAAATCTCATATCATTTAAGACACCTGAGGAGACTGAAACACTCAAGATATGTAGGTACTAGACCTTACTAAAACATCATATTTCTTCTCCTTGGCTTCTGAGAGCCGGATCCCTAGGTTTAGCCTAGACGGATCCCTCATGTGAGGGATCCGTTAGAACCGGTTGCACAGACTAAACCAATCCTACTTGATACAATCATTTCAAACCCTCTTTGTTAATCTAAACACTCAACATTGTCTTAATTGACTTCCTAGATCATACAACTCTATAGTTGACTCTTGTGCATGCAAATCATTACAATTTGAAGGATTTTTAGTGGTTTAAGCTTTAATTCACTTACCAAATCTTTTCCTTTATAAACCACTTGCGTTAGAACTTATAAATCACCATTTACACACTCATTCTTAGTAGCTAAATTTTTCTTTTTACACCTTTCCTTTCTACCATTTCACCATGAGGAAAGCTCCTAGTGTTAACTCATCAACCAAAAAACCTCCCAAGAAAATTGCTCGGGTTGTTCATGAAATCTCTTCAACCGAATCATCACCCGTCAAAGCCTCAAACACTAGAACTCCCTCACAATCAACTCTACCAATCAAACCAACTCCCAAAAGGATTGTTCCCACAAGACAACCCTTGCCAAACACTACTATACCTCCTAAACCAAACGTCCCTACTTCCACTAAACCATCACCTCTAGTACCTAGAGCTAACTCTTTCACCACTCCACTCTCATCCCCACACCTTTACGACTTTGAGGACTTCCACCTAGGCCATCTCATTCACCACCATTATCAACATTTTCCTCAATTGAGAAAATGGTGCCACAACAACCTCCTCACCAAAAATTTGGTGTTGAAACAACACTAGCACCCGTATCTTTTTCTCCATCACCCTCAAATGGTTCATTTTGGATTATGAGGAACCATAAAAATCAACAACCAGATCATATGGAAGTAGATACTTCTTTACCTCCACCATCAATACATATTCCACCACCTTCACTCTTAGTTGAACCACATCCAACCTCATCAAACGTACCTCCACAAATCCCTCAATCTTTTATGGAACATCCACCTTCCTCATCAAACCTTCCACCTCAAACCGCTCCATTCCTACCACCACCATTTCCTAGCCATGGCAAGGATTGCTTTTATTGTCAACATGTCGAAGGACTAGTCCATGAAGTACGTGACGAATTACGTTTCATGTTCTACCACTTTCTCGAACGTTTTAATGAGGTCAACAAATCTACTCGTCCCTAGCACTTAGGAATACAAGCAAAATGGTGCTCCTCTCTAGTCTTAGGCACAACTTAGAATTGTTAAGAAATGTACTACATGCTTGTATCATTCTCTTATTTTTAGAGATATGTGTATCATTTCTCTTAATTTTTTGAATGAAACTACATGTTGTATGCTATATAGTTATGAGAATATGTTTGGTGCTATAATACATAACTTATTTGGATGTTTACGACACTTTTTACATCTACATTGCTGCCAATAGAATGCAGGTACACGGTTCCCTCAAAATAGCCTAGACGGATCCTTCATAGGAAGGATCCACCGGATCCGTGAAACAGAAGCACATTTTCTTACTAATATGAATCTCATTTGCAGGAAACAATGCACCATATACTTGTTTTCTAACCTTTGTTTTGTAGATTTTCAAAAGACACATGAAGACTTTAACACCCTTAACAAGGGGGAGCTTTTCATCAAAGCAAAGCATTGCAAAAACGCTTGCAATACATTCACTTAGGTTTTTTTATATTACTTGACGTTCTCAAAAAGGGAGCACTCGTCAAGGGGGAACATTTCGTCAAAAGACGAAACCATTGCAAAAATACTTGCAACACACTCGTTTATCTTTCCTAATTACTTGACGCCCTCAACAAAGGGGAGTATCCATCAAGGGGGAGTTAAGATGAGAATCTTACTCTCATCTTACTCTTTATTTCTCATTTTGTTGCTTTTCACAAGTTTTTCTCAAACAATGTGTTAATTTCTTTTCGGTGCTCTTTTTGTTTCGACAAAAAAGGGGAGAAGAGAGTAAAAACTCCAATTCAAATTTTTACAAATTTTATTTTCTTCTTAAAATAATCTTATGTTTTTTCATCAATAAAAAGAGGGAGATTGTTAATACAAATAAGCCATAAAAATTTTTATTTATATTTTACGATCTTCTAATGTTTTGTCGATAACAAACGTAAAATCATTTTAATGAAACAAATAAAATATGTAAAAGGTTTGAGCCAATAGTTTAATAACACACTTTTACTAAACATATTAAAACTATATCAAAACATGTTTAGTAAATAAGTTATATAAAAACCAAATACATTTTTATAAAACACTAACAAGTAATATTGTTTACATCTTATAGAAATGCATATGTATAACAAATAGTGTTTACATTTTATAGAAATGTATATGTACTTTGTGTATGTTGTAATGGGTAAGTAATGGGTAAAAACCAAAGTCCATAACCCATGACCCATGATCCATTGACTAGGTACAATGAATGTTGTTGGGTAAAAACCAAAGTCCATAACCCATACCCATGGAGCATGATCCATAACCCATGACCCATTGCATGACATCATGCATGAAGTCATGTTGGGTATTATCCATGATCCATGACCCAAAGTTCATGACCCATGACCCAAGATCCATAACCCAATGACTAAGTACATTGCATCTTGTTGGGTATCCATAATCCATTACCCATTACCCATAACCCGGTTTGCAACCCGAAATTCGGACTAAACTGACCCAGTAGCCAGATCCCAGGTTTTGCACAAACCGGATCCCTCTAGGGAGGGATCCGTGGGAACCGTGGGATAGTAGACAAGTTTTGTCTATAAATGGTAAGCCATTTCTCTCTTTCTCACTACCACTCTTAGATACACTTTCTCGCAGTATTCTAAAATCTCTAACTACTGATCCAAAGGATCATTCTATGTAGTTTTATGTTTGTGTGATTCTCTAGGTTCCTCTTAAAGGCGAGATCACCACCTCTTGAAGTCGTGCAAGCTCAAGTCATGAGTTGCTAAGCTTCGTCATCATCAAGACCACTGAAGTGCTTCTTGTTGATAATTCTTTTCTCCCTCCATAGAAGTGTTGTGTTGAAGGCATTAGTGAAAGATGCCGAAGGGTCATGTTGAAGGCGTTAGTGAAAGGTGCCAAGGGTGTACATTCGATATGGTGCATCGATGTACAAGTTAGATAGTTTGGGTTAAAGGATATTGATATCCTTCTAGTTTTGTAACAAGGAGTGTGTCTCCTTTGGGGTAGTTTTGTTGTGGTGTAGTGTTGGGTAGTAGTTTCTCCTTTGCAATGGAACTCGGTATCTAGCCTTGTACCGGATAAAGTGTAAGCGACGTTTTGATAGGTTTAGTTCTACCTCGTGGAAGAAATCGGTGTCTAGTCTTGTACCAGATAAAGAGTATGCGACATTGTGAAGGCTTCTTCGCCACATTAAGGAGCTTATGTTGGGTAGTGCTTACAAACTCTTGAGTGGGGTACTCGGGGAGTGGAGTAGGGCAAGGAAGGTGTTCTTGAAGCCGAACCACTATAAATACTGGTGTCGTGGATTTGTGTTCCTTACTCTTTATCTTTTACATTACTTACTTATATGTTTATCTATCATTATCCAACACACATATTAAATAGATTGATATAAGTCGATTTAAATACTTTAAAACGAAGTTTTAATTAGTAAAACTATTCAACCCCCCTTCTAGTTTGCCATAGCATGTATGGTGAAACAAGTTGCTGGATCGGAGGATGGGCCTGAAGCCCATGCGACTGCTGGGTTGTTTGTCCATGCTGGGTCAAAGTAAATGGCACAACCAAATGGGCTTGTGGTGTAGGGATAGTAGTTGGAATGTGTTGGGCTTGTGGCTGTTGGGATATTGATAAGCCAGGTCCACTGATTTGATGTGGCACGACTTGACCAGTTGGACACAACCCATACGGATTGTAATTGACACTCGCAATACCAGAAAAAGAGTGTGGGTTATAAGATGGAGTTGGGGGTAGAACTGACCTAGTGGACCCCTTTGTATCACGAGCAGCAGACTCACAGTTGGAAGTAATTGTAGGTTGTCTAGAGGTGTTGTCACATGGGGGCTTAGGCACCCGGTTACGTAAGTCTTGAGACCCATGAATAAACTTACACCGGGAGCCATAAGTACACGATCCTCTTTGAAAGTTACGACTCAATTCACCACTCGAGTTAGACAAAGCATTGACTTTGGTATTGGTAGCAAGCAAAACCGTAGGAGAATCCGTAGTGAGGTGGACGAAAAGAGAGCATTAGTGAGAGTCTTCATATAACTTTCTTCCAAAAGTACCATAGACCGCACTTTATCAATCGTGGGAATTTCATCCCTATAATGAATGATACGTGCAATATCCAGAAATTTAGCCCAAAGTCCATTAATAGCATAAGTGACAAGGCTCAAGTCACTTACCGGGGAGCCAAGATTGGCAAGACGATCGGCTTTGGACTTCATCTCTTGGAAATAGTCATTAACGGAAAGAGTCCCAATAGTCATATTACGAATCTCATTATCCAATTGAATAACACGAGATGCCTTGTTATCATGAAAAAGAGATTGTAATTTGTCCCATACCTCATAAGCTTTGGTGGTGTCATCATTGACCATGTCGGCCAATTTCATAGAGATAGTGGAATACATCCACATGACCATAAGGGAGTCATTATTTTCATAAAACGGATCAGCTTGTGAAGAGCTAGCCTCAGTTTGTTTTTGAAGGTGATGGATGACATCATATGTTCTACCAAAACGTTTGAAAAGTTTGCACCAAGAGTTGTAATTTAGCTTATTAAGATCAAGGGGTGAGGGGATACACGCCTTGATGCATTCAATGGAATATGCCTTATCAATAGGTTGTTTAGGTGGTAAAGCATCTCCCGTCATGATGCCATGACAAGGAGAAAACAAAGCAAAACGAAAAATTAAAAAATTGCAAGCGGCAGTAGGGCAAGAGCTACTATAGTAGGCGGAAAAAAGAAAACAATTAGGGTTTAGGTGGAGGATCTTGAGGTTGTGATACCATATTAGAATTAGATTAATTCCCCTTAATGTTTCATTATCAAGTGTAAACCATATATACACACAATTGCCGTGTATATGGCATGTTATAAGCAAACCCTTAATGGGCCAAACTAACATAATGAATATAGACACTTGTTGGGCTAGTGGGGATGTCTGGTTAATAGTCATGTGAATCAAAAGCTGGTGGGTTTGGATTCTCGTCATTCACGGGTTATTTGGACGTGGCGTAGGCCATTCAGGTCAGGTAGAGAAGAATGTGAATTTAATGATCTTCAACATGAAATTTCAAGTACTCCGTATTATTCTTTCTTCGAATCAAGATTCTTGGCTTTGGTTTCTTGATCCATCAGGTGAGTTCTTTGTTTCTGATTTACGAGCAATTATTGATTCCAAGTTGTTAGGGCAAACAGGTACCAAACTTCGTTGAAATAATTTTGTTCCCGGTAAAATCAATATTTTGGCATGGAGGATTCTAAATTATAGGCTGCCAACGAGAGCTAATCTTGATAAAATAGGAATCGACCTTCACTCTATTTTATGTTCATTTTGTGAGGAAAAAATTTAAGATAAAGATCACCTTTTTGTTCTTTATACCTTTTCTCGGAATATTTGGGATTTGATTTGTAAATGGTGGGGGTTGGATGTGATCCCTGTAGATAGCGTCTTACATGTTCTTGATATGGCTGATGATGGTGATTTGAATCTCGGTGAGAGAAGTTCTTTTTTCGATGTTGTGGTTTTATGTGCTATAGGGTAGATATGGAGGGCTCGGAATCTACTTGTTTTTAGACAGTTAAGGTTAAGACGATGAAAATCATTGACGACATTATTGCAACATCTTATCTTTGGATTAAAAATAAAGCTAAGTTTTGTAGTATTTCTTGGACTGATTGGTGTTGATCCTAGTGTTCTTTGTATTCGTTTGTAATATTTTCTTGTTTTGTCCATGCTAGCTTTTTACTAGCATGTGTCTAATAAATCTCAGTTGTTCAAAAGAAAAGAAAAAAGGTCCTTGAACTCATTCAATGTATTAGCATAGTTCTTACTTAAACACATACTTTGGTTTTTGTTTAAGAAAGTGAGGAGAAAAATATACTTTGTCATTCAACTTTGATTGTTATTCCACAAACAATCATAGTAAATTGTTTGATTTATTTCTAATAAGAATCTAAACGTTAAAAAACTTTGTTGGGTATTTTCTTTAAAGTACTTTTTGTATTCTTTTTCTAAATTGTTTAAATACATAGAGTGACTTAACTTAGTTATCTTAAGTTTATGTCACTCGAAATGGAACAACAAGTGGTTCAACATTAGCATGATCTAAACTCGCAATTGAGCACTTGTCAACACTCCCTTGAAAATGTTATGACACGCAAACAACGAAGAAGATGCAGCAAGATCTTTTGTCCTGATACCTGTTCACTTCCCCATGCCTGTTTTCCCTGAAATCATGGTCAAACAAATAAAATGAATTAGCGCTGTTGTTTATTAGTACTACTTACTAGAGATTGATTCACTTAGAGGTATAAGTCCAACAATGCATTTACCCATTCGATTTGGCTGGTACATTGCGGATGAAAGCTTCCTCATAAATCATGTTTTTCAGTCGCTAATTCTACAAAACTGAACAATAATAACCATATCAAGGGTCAATTGAAACAAGTTTGTTACTGTACAATGAAACTATTGTCGTTAATGGAAGTGAAGATAATCGTTAGGTACCAGCAGAAACTCGAGAAACACATACAATTGCTTGCTAAATTGGACTCGCTACTTTATAAACCCTTGATCATTCTATATAGCACAAACTCTCTATCTTTGACTTCAATCAATTCTACAAATAGAAGTAACAATCAGAAACATCCTACTAACTTGAATAACATGTATATAATTCAGCTTTAAAAAAAGTAGTATTAACTTTGAATTCAATCAAGACTAGAAAATTCAGTAAAAGCAAACATAGAGAAATCCAAAATCTCCTTTGATCCTTAAATATCAAGTTGAAAATTCATTAATGTAATAGTCAACAACTTACAAGGCAAGCTCAAAATGTATAATGATGCAGCTCCATTAGCCTTGTTATATACAACTCCTCTCCTATGTGACTGCAAAAGAGCAAAGTTTGTAGTTAATACATGGTTACACGATGTGCAAACCAGCTTTGAAGTGAAACGTTATTAATGAAAAGACATCTGAAGTTGTTTTGCAATTGAATTAAAGAAAAGTTAAACGGCATAGAGAGAACACACCTTCATATTATGTTTGTGACTCGTCGTCTATTTTGATGCAGGGGATATGGGAGATTTGGGGCCAGTAGGAGCCTCCTCTACTGCATCTTTCTTTCAGATCTGGACATCGGCTTATATACAACTTCAAAAGTGAATGCAACAACGTTACTGGTAGTTCTTTCAAATTTGAGCAGTCCCGAATTTCCAATCTTAAAAGTGAAGGCAACAACGTCTCTGGTAGATCTCTTATCTTTGGGCACCGGTGAATAAAGAGACGTTGAAGGGAGGTGAGGTGTTGGAGTCCCTGTGAAACTGTTTCCAAATTGTCAAAACCTTCTATCCAAAGATCAGTAAGAGATGAAGGAAGATGAAGATGAGACAATTCACTCCAATTAGTGGCTTCTTCTTTTGTACCATCTAAAGTTAGGTGAACTAGCGAGGTTTGAAACTTCTGTGGGCCCCATTCTGAGATGGGCTTCTTCAACCGCCCAATACTAAGCTCACGCAAATTGGGAGGCCAAAGCCCAGTTGCAACATCCATATCCGGACAATCTTGTATTCTCAAAGTAGTTAACAAGGTGAGACTCTGCAATTGAAGGTCTGCAAATAATGACTCCCCCATACTTTTACAATTTTTTATTATCAATGTCGTGAGGTGAATGAAGTTACCCCCAAATTCAAAGATCGATGCCACTTTTGGATGATAAGATATTTTTACCTCTTCAAGCATTGGCATGCTTTTGCTGTTGATAAGTAACCTATTCTTCTCTCCTTCTCCCAACTCCTCCTTTAACAATAATAGTTTCTTACAGTTATTAATGGTAACCGACTTTAGCTTCTGTCCTCCTCCCCTTGAGAAGAAAGAGACACATGTAATTGAGTTACAATTATAGAATCTCAACGTCTCAATGTTGTTTGGACAACTTAAATGCTTAAAATTTTCACAACCTAATACCTGTAACCACCTAAGAGATGTTAGGAGGTGGCTCCCATAATTGTACTCCTCCTCATCTTTCTCCCCTAAACTCACCAACTTTTTACATCCCCATACTGCCAACTTACTTAAATTCACAAGAACCTTACTACTTGCCTCTGCTTCTTTTGATTCCCACAAATATCGTATTTTATCACAGCCTCTGAATGTCAATTCTTCAACTGCCTTAAGATCCAATATAACACCCCTCCACACCTCATTAGTAAGCCCGGAAATAGAAAATAAGTCCAACTTGGTGACTAATGGTGCTGCATGAACGAGACTCCTCAACACACCATCACCACATTTATGTATCTTCAAATCTCTTAATGAAGGTAGTGCCTTAAGTGAGATTTCAACCAAATTAGGACAGTCGATAATATGCAGCTCTTTCAGGCATGGAAACGCTGCAGCTTTAATAACCCCAGTAGTACTTGTGCCATTGGTTGACCATACCTCCCACCCCTGCATACCTTTAAAACTTAGAACTTCAAGTGAAGGAAATGCAAGGCCAGTACCAAAAAACTCTGAGCCCAAAACTTTTACATCACCCGTGTCTTGAATAGATAACTCCTTAAGTGACCCCAGTTGCCCAAGTGATGGTAGAGATTTACACTTTTTACAGCCATGTATAGACACACGAGCCAACTGACGAAACGAGTGATCCCCAACCCATTTTGGAAACTCTAAACCCAGATAGTTCACAATGCCTAGAGTCTTCAAACATTCATTATACGGCTTCAATGCATCAAGGACATCGTTTTCAGTTGTGTCATTTCGGGAAGCATCTGATACGTCACTCCATTCCACCTCTAACTCAGTAAGCCTCTTTTGTGATAAGAAAGCTTCTCGTGCTTCCGTGGCATTTCGCACTTTGTCCAATCCCTTAAAAGAAATTTTCCCTTGAAGATTCTCAAAATCTTTAAGTTGTTTTATGGAAAAGTCATTTTCTCCTCCAATAATGATTTTTGAAAGAGTTTGCACACTTTTCAACTCACCGATGCTTAAAGGCAAGTCTTCTAAAAGTGGAGTGTCTCTAATGTCTATGTGCCGCAAGCTTTTAAGCTTTATGAAGTTGTTCGGAAGCTTAGTTAAACTAGAACAGCCAAAAAGGATCAATGTCTCTAAGTTACAGAGATCACAAACATTTTCTGGTAAACGTGTGATTGCAGTTTGAGATAAATTAAGATAGCGTAAATGCTTTAGTTTGCCAATGAAATCCGGAACCTCGCTTATCTCATAACCACTCAAACTTAAAACCCTTAAGAATTGCAACTGAGGGAGTAAGTCAACCATAACCTTATTCGACAAGTAGTAACTTTGCCACCTTTGTTTCACCCCGCCTATGGACAAGAATGTTCTCAAACTTCTAGCTCCTTTGAATTCTTCAAACTTCTTGTAAGCTCCATATTCCTCACGAATAAAAGACATATGACGAACAAATGTGGCCAAATCATTCTTTCCCATTTCCTTCTGTAACCTGAAAAAGAAATCTCCGGCAACAGATGTAGCCAAATCATTCATAAGATCATGCATAACGAACAAAGACTCATCATTAGGTGAGTGTTGAAAAAATGACCGTGACAACAACTCATCAAAGCATTCCAGGCCAAAACATTCTGTAGTTGACTTGATTAGACGTACTTGGTGCAAAAATCCTTCTGCCATCCAGAGCAGAACCAAATCCTCCTTGTCAAACGCATAGTCCTTTGCAAACAAGGAGCAATATGCAAAGAGCTGCTTCAAATAGGCAGGAAGTTCGTGGTAGCTTAGTCTAAGGGCCGGAATTATTTTACCCCCCTCTTCTAAGCTCCATATCTCACTATCCTCTATTTCCTTCCATTTTACTTCATTTTCATTTGTCCTCCTCAATAATCTTCCAAGTGCTATTAAAGCCAAAGGTAAACCAGCACACTTTCTCAGAATGCCATCACCAGGTGCTTTAAGTTTTGGATGTGAATCAAAGTTATTTACACCCAAAGCATGATGAGCAAATAAACACATAGCATCGTCATGTGAGAGACTTTGCAAATAGTTTAATTTACCACAACCCAACTCTCTGAGCAACTTGTCCTTCCTAGTTGTCACGATTATTTTACTTCCAGGAGCACATGCTTTTAAAGGGGCCACTAGTGATTCCCAATCGTCACTATTTTCACTCCACACATCGTCCAGCACTGATAGAAACAGCTTATTTCTAAGTCGATCTCTGAGATCTACTTGAAGGAGATTTAAATCTTTAAATTCTTTTGTTTCCCCAGTCACAGACTGAAAAATAATATTGCTCGTACCGAAGGTGTCCCACTCGTCTGAAACACAAACCCACGCCTTAAATTCAAAGTGAGCATTCACTTGTTCATCTTCATACAACATTTTAGCTAGAGTGGTTTTACCTACACCACCCATACCAACAATGGGCACGATGCTAAAGTTTTCATTACATGGTTCATTACCTAAAAGCTTGAGAACCAATGCATCCTTATCACCTTGTCGGCCAACAATCCTAGATGCATCTACCAAAGAGGTCTGGGATTGTCTATTTTTATCTTTTGACCGATCATCCTTCACTTCTAATCTTCCACTCTTCATCGTCAAACCAAGAGCAACTTTTTCCTCCTCGAGTTTTTGCAACTCACGGTTAATATCGTCTAACCTGCGACGCATCTTATTACATAGTAAGAAATTGGTGCAGCAAGATGGGATGAGCTTTCGTACAATGCTAGTAGTGCTGCCTCCGGATTGCTCGGTCAACTCACTTAGTCTAGCCTCGGTTGCCAAGTCATCAAGAAGGTCGTCTATGTCGTACGCCAAGTGTTGGAGACCGTTGAGCCACTTTTGGACACGAACCTCTTTTACTTCCTTATCAGAAGCGTCGATAAGGAGATCTTGGATATCTGACAATGTCTTCCCCAAGTTCTTCAGCTCGGAACGAATTCCCTTTGCACGAACAATTTGCTTCAAGGCTTCATTGGCTAGCTTCTGAAAAACGGCTTCAATGATGGTAGAAGCAATGACTTCAGCCATTGTTGATAGTAAACAGAGAGCTTTTTGTATTTGTATGGTGGGTATTTAATAGTAAATGATAATGTGAATGAGATTGCAATAATCGAAACAAAGAATTCAGATACTTTTTATAACGATTTCAGCCCCTGTTATGGTCCCCGTTCACCTAGTCTTTTATTGCAGCTTCTAGGTAGTTTAATACTACTTGACACATTTTAACAACTTACAGCATCTACAATGCATCAAGTTTTAAAGACTTGATGCATTTAATGCATAATACATTCAATGAAGAAAGCTTGAAGTAAAGACTTGTAGTCTACCAAGTCTTTGTTAAAAAGCTTTTCAAAAAGCTTATGTTGCAATGCTAAAAACACCTTCAAAAGACTTTCTAGAATAGTAAAAAGCTTTTGATAACTTGATCCATTGTGGATGCTCTTACACAGTGGCGGAGCCAGGAGTAAACTTCAGGGGTAGCGGAAAAAAACAAGTTAACCATAATTTTTTTTTAACCGTACATTTAAATAATTAAAAAAACACAATAATAAAATAAGTTAAACAAATACCTAATAGATCTCAAAAATCTCCTTTTCGGTCTTTCATAGCTTGAAAACGAACCATTACATCCTCATTCGTTACTTCGTCAAATGTCTCTCCTTCAACAGCACATACCATAACATTGTTCAAATATTCATCCCCCATTCGATTCCGCAAATCCGTTTTAATAAGCTTCATTTTAGAAAAGCATCTTTCAACAGTTGCGGTTGAAACTGGTAAAACCAATGCAAGCTTCAAAATCCGATAAAATAAAGGAAATGAGAGATTTTTTCCCGTATCCACCATTACCCGAGCTAGGTGACAAATCCCATCCAAATTCAAAAATCTATCATCTTCCTTTACCGAGTGATAAAAGACTTTAAGCTCACCCAAAATACACCCCCTATCGTTCATATTAAAATCAACCGGATACATCTCACAAAAGGCTACTATCTTAGATATATCAAACTTAGAAAACCCATTACAAGGATTTAAACCCGACATATTTTCTATCAATGTAGTTGGTACCTCATTGAACCGGTTCCCAAATTCTTGAATTTGCATATCCAAAACCGTATTAAAAACCTCAACCTCAAAATGATGTCGATTAGTAATGACATTCTTCCGGCTCCTTGGGTTACCATAACTTCCCATCATATCCAACACCGTAATACCATTTTTTTCACAAAGAGAAGTCACTTTTTTCAACATGTCATCAAACCCATTTTGTCTTAAATCATTCAATGCTAGTTTTGTTCCTTGAATCAACCTACTCGATTCCAACAAGTCCTTTTGTATTGGTGGAGACGTCAACTTATTATTCTTCTTTGCATTCCCCAATGTATACTTACCAATCTCCGGGTTCATCTCACTAACCAACTTTAAATTTGAAAGAAAACATCCCTTAGAACGAGAACTCTCCGATTCATCATGACCTCTAAATGGTAATCTATTCTCTAGGCAGTGTCTAGCACTAATAACAGATCCTAATAATCTGTATCCATTTGCAACCTTTTCTTGTTCACTTATAAATTTTAGCTTCACATCAATGGCTTGCTTTTGTTTCAAGAGATCCTCACATTTTTTCATCGCCTTATTATGATGACTATTAACTGACCCAACATGATCTTTTAAGGCATTTGATTTACTCCAACTACAAAAGCCTTCACTTGAAAAAACATCTCTTCCACCTTGATTGCCAACTTTTTCTTTAAATAAATAACAATATAAGCGATAGGCTTTGTCTGATTTACCACTATACTCTAACCACGGGTATGTATCAAACCATTGTACAACAAAACGTCTATTATCTTTACCATACATTTTGGTTGGAAATTTATGATTTCGTGGTTGAAAAGCTTTTTTAACAAGATAGTGTCTTCTTATATCATCCACTTGATTAGGATGATAACTAGCAATCGGTGGTCTATCAAAAGGGTCCGAAGGTAGATCATTCAAATCAAATCCATTTGGAATCGAACCCGAAGGAATTGAACCCGAAGGAATTGAACCCGAAGGAGTTGAACCAATATCATCAACATTATTAGAACCAACATCATCCTCTTGAAATTTTCTTTTAAAGAAATTGCCAATATGCACTTGTTTTTTCATGTTTTAACTTTCAAAAATCAAGTCCCTGTATAAAATTGAACCACAATCTAATCAGTAACTTACTAACTTGTCTAGACTTTCAAAAATCAATTACATATAATAAAATTACATAAGGCAGGAAGGGGAGAAGGGGGAAGGGCAGAAACAAAATCAACCCTTAATTCCTAATCTAATCACTAATCTGAAATCACAACCAAAATTAACCCTAAGTCCCTAACACTAAAAATGAAAATTAATAAATTATTAAATAGACTTGAAAGTTTGAAATTACCTAAGGGGTAAGGCTGTAAGCGTGTGCGTGTAAGGCAGGAAGGGCCGAACTCCGAACTCCGTATAAGCTTTTAAGGTTTTTTTTTTTTCTTCTGGTCTCTAACTCAGTAACTTGTGTAGTTGTGTAGACTTTTATTTTATTAAATTGATAGGTTTTGTATGTTTTTTATGGTGGAGAACAAGCTGTCATCAACATATCACTTTTAACTTTTTAAAGTGTGTTTAAAAATGAGCCTTGGAGTTATTTTTAAACATTTAGTGGGATTGGGCCTTAGAGTTTTTTTGGAGTTTTTTTAAAGAATGATATGGGTCTTGTCAAATTTATTTAGGGGTAGCGAAAATTTGTTTCAGGGGTAGCGAAACACGAAATATAGTACGAAAAACGTAAAAAAAAAAAAAAAAAAAAAAAAAAAAAAAAAAAAAAAAAAAATTCCACTACCGGATAAAAGTTCAGGGGTAGCGACCGCTACCCCTGAACTACAAGTGCCTCCGCCCATGCTCTTACAATAATAGTCTTGTATTTATTATCGCATCTATCATGTCTTTTCCGTCCCAAGTACCCCACCACCGTTGAAATTATCAACATTTTGATACTATTAAAAAGTAGGATCAAACTTGAGTGGACAAAAATAAACACCAAAAATGAATGTCATTATTTGTTGTAAAAGTGATAAATTGTAGCAAAACCCAAGTGGATCTCTAATATATAAAAAAATAAACCAAAAAAAAAAAGAGAGGATGTTTTGTTAAAGTTATCAAAACAGATGAATATTATTCAAGTTAGAAAAGTGATGTTAATGTTTTGTAGATTATCTAATTGGAATATGCAATGATGAATAATTGAAAGAAACATACACTAAATGGATTAATATCGAAATATGAAAAATACTTCTTACCTAATCTTATAATCAAGTAAAGCTAGTATGAATTGTGATAAAATTATATTACAACGAAGACCCAACTAGTTTTATATACATGTATACAAAATTGAATATGGTATAGTCTAACTAGCTCCGAAAATCTATTATTTTTAAATTTTGACCTAAAAATCAAGATTTTTGAATTGGATTAATTTGATGAAATTGAATTGGAGGAAATGATAGATTGGTGATTTTGGATATGGGTTTTGAATAATTTAATTTTTTTTGGTAAAATCGATAAAAATATATTATATCAATCAAAGATTACAATACAAAGCATTCGAAAAGGAGAAAGAACAATCCCAAACACCTTTTAAGAAGCTAAAATTTCGCCCTGTATTCCCAATACAAGCTTAGACATACATTTTGAAATTTTAGTCATTAAACCATATACATCTTCCTCATATGGGCCACTCATTGTTCTATTTTGCTTCCCATTGTTTCTTGAAGTGCTCAAACATTTTTTTTTGCGCAAAGGTGAATTATATTAACATTCAAAACATATGTACATCATAAGGAGTACAAAGAGAGAATCTGCTACTAAACACAACTCTATACAACAGATATCTTGAAAGACAAAGAAATCTGATAAAACTAAACTCTGACCAACAGGAGCAAACTAGAGATTCATATTTCCACTGCTTAGACCAAGCTGTATGCACTAAATTCACCTTTTTTTTGCACCATACCATCTAGCTACATTTCCATTACACCCTCTCTCCAAGACCACTCAACCAACATCCACAGTGATCAAGGATTGAAAGGTGAATGGCATCACTATGAACCCATTTCCCTTCCCATTAAGGGCTATGCCAAACAGCCTACATTTTCATCTAAAAAATGGCTTCAGCTGAATGGGAACGCACTCCTTGATGGAAGACCGACCTGTAGAAATTATAACAACACCAAGATAGAATCCAACCAACTACCCCTTGATTCAAAAAGAGAGTATCAGGTTACAATACATAAGAGAGATAACAAGATTGTCACCAGGTGTGATCAATCAACCAAACTACAATCTAGGCTTGATCAAGATGATAGATCAACCTAACTATACAATGAGTAAGAATCAGAGAAGACAAGAGAGTCTTATGTAGAAGACGAATTGAGAGAGTGAGTAGGATGCAGTGGAGGAGGAGGGTATTTATAGGCTGCAACTTTGCTCTTGCCCATCTTTAGTCCCTGCACAAGAAGAAAGGAGACAAACAAGGAACAAACTAGTTATGTTAGAGTTAGACTAGTTCTGTGAATGACAGAACTAGTCCCTGTATATATAGAGAGAAGGTTTGACAGATTATTCAACACAACCATTACCTCCTATGATGACGTATTGGGAGGACCAAGAATGTTCATCTTTCACACATCTCTATTCCTCCCATCATACATCATCCACCCAAGTCATTTGCCCTTCACAATGGGAGACCCTACTTTATGGTACATCGTTACTGAATTAGACCTCCTACTTAGCCCAACATGATGTCCAATTCCCTCCCAAGGCCAAATTGGAACACACATGTGAGGTTAGCATAGGTACAGTCACACCAGATAGGACTCCAAGATACAAGGTGTCTACCCACTGTAATGACTTGCAAACAGAATAGACTGTAATTTGGATTATTAATATTGTTATCCAGCCAACAAAATACCCCTTTAAACCAATCTGAATAATCATACCAACCTGCACTTTACTCACACAGACCATTTGGCATTAGATTGCGTAGGCATTAGCCTTTCCTGTCAAACTTGACATTCCAGCTTGCTTCTGCTTTGAGAATATTATCATTTTGCTTAACCTTGATTGATACTAACTTGGCTCTAATTTCATCACAGATTATGTTGAACAGAACATCAACACTTACTGCTCACACTAAACAATCTTCTATTTCTTTCTTGCCAGATGTGATATACTGCAACAGCAAAACAAAGCCTCTCTTGATGATCTCCCAAACTTTACTGTTATCATTTTTGAAGTGCTCAAACATTCTTCGAGGCCATAGCTTTGATTCTTCAATAGTAGGTAACTTCTTATTATTCACAAACATATCAGCAGTTTCCATCTCCTTCTACCATTGTATGATTGTTTCAAAAACTCTCATTCTGTTATCTTTATTCAAAACCTCCTTTTCTTTGGCAATATTTTTTGCTATTCTTGATGACATTCCATTATTATCACTGCATACATCTTCCTCATCCGGGCACTCTTGTTTTCATTATTATCCAAGGTTTCATTGTTGCCTTCACTTACCAAAACATCAAACCTATTTTCTTCTTCTTTCTTTTCTTGTATCTTGGTTTGCATTCTGGTGCTTTATTCTCTTGCACTAAGAATAGGGAATTCTTCTTCAAATTGGTTTATTTTTTCTTTGCAATATCCTTATTCACAACAGTGAGCTTATTCACTTCAGTGGGCTTTTTACTTCACTTTTATTTTGTCTGCCATGCATTGCTATTGGGGACACCACCAACTGGACCCATTTTTGGCCATGCTGTTTTGTGAGAGTAGCAACACTAGTTTGAATTCTGTCATTTCTTTTAGTGCTTCTATTTCTCACTTCAATTAGTTCATTATCTTTCAGAGCCTTTTCTTTACTTTTTTGTTCCTACTCAATCCTTATTTCTTCATCAGATCTCACCCTTTTATTTCAACCCTCAAAATCATGTCCAAACACATGACAATGAGTGCAAACTTTGGGTTTCAATCATATACCACATTAACCACGTTAGTCCCCTTAACTTGTCTCTGTATTGCAATTCAATTGTGTCTTTGAATCCTTTATTAGCATCCATTTCAATCAACACCCTAGCAAATTCAGTTCTGCCAGCACCATTCTTGCAGACATAAGTGGTCATAGCATCTATGATCAAGGGCTTGCCAATACTACTAGCTATAGCACTTAGCCCCTTTGTACTACATGCTTCTATTGGAACTCTTGACAGTTTAACCCTTACTGGAAGAGTAGTAGGCTCAGTTCTTTCCAATCCAATAACAGGATCCCATTTATAAACCATTAATGGTCTCCATTAACCATCCAAGGTCCTTGATCTAAAACTTTATTCATTCCCTCATCATCATTGAATATAAAGGACTAGTTTGCAATTCTATTATCAACTACATCTTTTAACCCCACATCCTCCTTAAATGGGATCTAAGAGCTGGCAAACTCATAACATGTCCTACAAAGTACCCACATACAGTATGCTGCCACTTCATACTACATATACTCACTAATTCTTCATCAAAAACAACTTATTTCCCTATTTCATTCATTACAGTAAGGATAAAAACGTGTTTATTGCTCATTTGCTCATTGCTTTTTCTAGTAGCATCAGCATATGATTCATCACCTCTATTTACTTTCTCCTTTGTTTTTTCTAGACTTTACTCCAGATTTTTTCCACTAGTATCATTATTACTAACAGTTTTTTCATAAGCAGCTTGACAGCCAGCATTATCACTATTATTCACATTCACAGTATTTTCATCAAATACTTTGTCTACAATAGACATGCATTTTCCGGTATCTAAATCACTATTACTTACAATATGTTTAGCACTGTTATTTACATTCACATTCGCATTCTCAAACACCTCTACATCCTTCTCTTTATCATTTCCCCCAACTAAATCAATGTCCCCCCTCTTTTTAAGCCCTAGTTTCCCCAATTCCAACATTATCGGCTTCAAGATTCCTAGTTTGGCTAAAACTACTCACCACATGATTGTTATACTTCAACGGAACCTTTATTTGCCTTTTAGACGATCGTTTTCTATTTGACATTTTATTTAATTTTGAATTTTGAAACAAAAAAGGAATCTATACAAAACTAGGGTTCATTAATCGAACTTGAAGAAATCATGACGAAAATAAAAAATTCGACCAGTAGATTTGATCACAATTCAATTCTAAACAGTTTGATCGGATTAGATTTTTGTTTTATTGAGCAATGAAGGAGAAATTGAAGAAATTGATGGTGAAAACGGTTATGGATGGCTTGAAAATTTTAAGTTTAATAAATTAAAAGTGGATTAATCTAATAATTCAATCAATTATTTTTAAATTTGGACCTAAAAGTCAAGATTTTTTAAATGGGTTAATTAGTTAAAATTGAATTGGGGGAAATGATGGATTGTGTATTTGAAAGTGGGCTTTGAAGGAATTGAAGTTTGGTGTTAAAAGTTGGTTAATTTGATTCAATCCATTATTTTCAAATTTTAACATAAAAATTTAGATTTTTTAAATTGGGTTAATTTGATGAAATTGAATCGGGAGAATTGATGGATTGGTGATAGTGAGTTTTGATTTGATTGAAGTCTGGTGGATTAAAATTTAAAAGTGATTAATTATGGTTTTGATTACGGTGATCTTATGCCCTAGAAATTGGGGGGAAATGAGGGTATTGTTGGAAAGATGGGTGGTATGTGATGGAAAAAAGGAATTAGATAAGATGTATTTTTTTAACTTTATGACTTTTGTGTTTTACTTCGTCTACTTTTATATTAGTTGTTATGGCAACCTTACTTGTGACCACACCAGCACATCAGCTTTTCTCTCTTAAAAACCAAACACATGACCAAACACTTGTTATGGTGACCTAACCGGTGATCCAACCTTTTTTTATAATTTAATTTCATTAATAATATAAAAAGTTAACAATAATAATTAAAATTAAATTAAAAATATTACAATAAAATATAAAATCTTAAACTAATAGTCTAATTTATGCGCTCTCAGATCTTTTTGTTTTCAAGGTCAACACCATCGCCAGTCGTTTTCCAGTTAAATGGTCATGCGGTTTATTGTAATACATGATGTCTTGCTCAATTTTTTCTTCTTGTTGAAATTCAAACATTTGACGTTGTAGCTCTAATTCTTTTTCCTTTCGTGCAAGCTTTAGTATCTCAAAATCCGCTTACTCCCGATGCCTCATATCTTCCATCTTTAATTCCCGCTCATTTATTCTCAAATACTGGATCGAGGCTTCATTCCTTTGGGAAACCATACCCGTTGCTGCGGTTGACCATTTTTCGGTCAACATTGCAACAAGATCATGTGCAACATAAGCTGAAGCTTCGGAATGAGCTTGGGAGGCTGCTTTCTTCTTACTCTTGTCCCGACCCATTGGTCGCACTTCCCGAACCTTTGTTAATGAATGATCGACTATTTCTTGTAAATAATAGGTTTACGATTGGTTCATACCAAGAAACAAATGTAATGTGTTTGGTTGTTTTATTTGTAAACAAGTACTAGCATTCTAGTGTTCTTGTGCAACGTGTAGTGTGAGCCACCATAAAGGTTATCTACTTTGGTAATTTAATTGGGTTTCGTGTACATCAAAGAACACATACGCATGTTCATAGCTTCATTGTTCATTTGCATAAACTAGCTAAAAGGTATGAAATCCCATTTATTGTTTATATTAATTATTCACATTATACTTGATCTTATCTGCTGTGTTTACTCATGATTATTACATGTTTAATATGTCTAAATTCCAACATAATTGCCTTTGATAAACTTACCCGCTTTTGTTTCTCGATGACATAGTGCTCACAAAACTCCGGGTTATCCAATTTGTGGTTGCCAAGTAATCCCCGCTTACTCAAAATAACCATACCTTTTTCACCCACATGACCAAGAAACATATGCCACAACATCGTCAAATTTGAATTAATTTTCTCTTAACAAGATAAAGAAGCATAACCTATTATCATTTCACCTTGTAAAGTGTAAAGAGAAGAAGTACATTTAGTTTCTTTTATAACCACCAAAGCACTTTTCGAAACACGAAGTACATCATTCTCACTAGCGTTTTTGAAGCCTTTCGAGTCCAACACACCTAGTGAGATCAAATCTTTCTTAAGATCTGGAACATGGCGAACATCAATAAGGGTTCTAACAATTCCATCATGTATCTTATCCAAATTGTTCCAATGCCAACAACTTTACATGGTGAATTGTTACCCATGAAGACATGCTTGCCGTCAAACTCTTCATATGTCACAAACCAATCTCGATTGGGACTCATATTAAAAGAACAAGCAGAATCCATGATCCAAACAACCAGTGTACCTTTATAACCAACTACTGAGAGTACCACATAGTGTGCCGAGCTCGAGTCCTCTTTACCAACAACCACTACCTGGCCGTTTTTCCTTAAGTTTAGAACAATTGTACTTCTAATGTCCTTCCTCTTTGAAATAATTACAAGCATCTCGAGGATTTGACCCTCGAGGTCTGGACTTCGATCTATCTTTTTATCTACCTTTTCCTTTTCCTTTCTGTGTTCGGTTTCTACCCTATCATGACCCTTATCATGGTAGCTGTAGCTGATAAGCCCACAGGTTGAGATTCCAAAGTTCCTGATGCTAAATGACGAAGCTCTCGGGAATGCAAACTGGATCAAACATCTTCTAATATGATAGTGTCTTTACCAACAACAAAGGAGTTCACAAAGTTCTCAAATGAGGGAGGTAACGATACTAGAAGAATAAGAGTCACATCTTGATCATCATTCATCGATCTTGACTTCAACATTTTTCAAATCCATCAAGATTAAGTTCAATGCATCAAGTTGATCTTTTAATGCTGAGCCTTCTTTCTTTGGAGTGAAAACAAACGTTGCTTTAGTAGCAACTTATTCATCAAAGACTTTGTCATATAAAGTTTTTCTAACTTTTTCCACACACCAGAAGTCGTTTCCTCATCAGCAACCTCGTAGAGAACCTCATCAGATAAAGATACCAAAATAGTTGAATGCGCCTTTTCATTTTGTGAGTTATATTTTGCATCCGTCATATCAGCCTTTTGGGACCGGCTAGAGGTGCCCAAATACCTTGTTGTTTCAATAAGGCTCGAACTTGGATTCGCCATAAACTAAAATTACTTTTGTCGTTAAACTTCTCAATACTAATCGATGATGTTGATGTTTGAGAAGACATAATTATTCATAGAGGTTTTACTAAGAATAACAAAACAATTGTTGCAAATGAAACAAAGCCCAAGGTGTTAAAACCCAATAATTAATCGATCCAAAAAACAGAAGTTAGACAATCTCAACACAAACTGATCCATTCAACACAAGTTCTAAATATCCCTAGTCCCCGTCAACAAACACCTTCAACTTATCAAACAAGCATAAGCTAAAATCGATTGAACAAAGGGAAAAATCCCAAATCTCAAACTTGATATCCAGTAAGCAACCAAGCACAAATCAAATTCGAATGATGTCAAGAAATCGATTCTTGAAATCAACCAAAAACTGAAGTCAATTCGCAACCACATATTGATATTTGATCATGTAACCCAAACGAATCTAGTACCTCAAACAATTTCAACTTGCTTAAAAAATAATCGATTGGCTCTTGATATCAGTTTGTTGGGATTTAGGAGGGATAATCAGAAACAAAAGGGAAGACCAACAACACAAATTCAGAGCATGTACAAGATCATAACTTCAGAAGTTAGGAGCAAAAAGCTAATATATTTTTTTAGGAGCTGTTAAGTACAGATACTAAAACTATCTAAGAGGGTGTTTTACCAAATTAAATGGTTAAATATAAGGCTTTTATTTAACCTCAGAGAAGTTTTAATGTTTCTCCCAATTAAGAGTGATTAAAGCTTTCAGTCCACATTTCTTCCCCACTAAGAAGAAAATAAACACCCCATAACTCTTTAAAAGAGTGAATAAGCGACTAAAACACATTTCCTTATTCTTAAAAAACTTACACTAAAATTATCAAACTACCCCTATAATACAAGCTAAGCTATATAGTACTTAAATTATCAAACTAGCCTTAGGAGTTTAAGTAAAAAACATCTAACACAAACTCAAAAGGATACATGCATCAATATTTCTTAAATTGATTATTATTTTTAGACTAAATTACACAGTTTGTCCTTGTGGTTTGCATTGACCGCAGCCTATCATCCTTTAACTTAAAAAAATGCATCTTTCGTCGTTAAGTGCGAAACGTTTTCTGTTGTTAGTCCTTCTCTCTAACAACCCTCGCTAACACTCATTAAGTCACTTTACACGGGGGTATTTTTATCTTTTTGGGTATTCAAATGAAGGTAAAGTTGTCATTTTGCCTTTATAAATAACCTTTACAGTTAATTGCATTTTTGGTCCTTGTGGTATGGCTAAATTGCAGATTTGGTCTATAAAACTTTAAAAATGCACTGAACATCCCCATTTTGAAGTTTCTGTTGCATGTTTGTCCCTTGGGCTCATACGACGTTAAAGTTTTAAGGACCAAATCTACAATTTTGTCATACCACAAGGACCAAATCTGCAATTTTGCCATACCACAAGGACCAAATCTGCAATTTGGCTATACCACATGGACCAAAAATGCAATAAACACTTCAAAATATGGACGGCCAATGCACTTTTAAAGTTTTAAGGACCAAATCTGCAATTTGGCCATACCATAAGGACCAAAAATGCAATTAACTATAACCTTTATATTGATATCTAAACACATTCTTCTTTCTTTATCATCTTCACCCCATACCTCATCCTTCACCGCCACACTACCATCCCCAATCATATCATCATCATCATCATCATCATCATCATCATCATCATCATCTTAGCAACATCATTTTTACCAACACTACCACAATCAGTATCATCTCGTCATCACAAACTCACCACCAGCACAAAAACTCATACCCTAATCCCATTTGTTTACACCAATCTATGTTTAAAATACACGTACATGAACACGAGTTGTATTTGGGTTTGTAGTTATATGGGAAAATATGTTGTGCCACCAATAATGATACAAGAGTAATACTAGTGCCGACTAGTGAGTTAAGAAAGGTGATATAAGATACATTTGTTGACACTACAACTCGGTAACAATTTTTTTTTTTTTTTTTTTTGAAAGTTGAATTTCATTTACAACTCGGTAACAAATAAATTTGGATTAAATCGATATAAATTGTTCAAAGGTGTTGAATGCCATGCATTAGTAATAATCAATATTAAAAAAATCAGGTTGTCTTCAAGTGATAATAAAGTGGGTTTTTATTTTGTAAATATATAAACGTGGGGATTATTTCATTATGAAGGTAGTATATTGTTTTGTGGTTGTGGTTTCTTTTCATTCTTATCATCTTAATTATATTTCTCATTTGATCCTACCTCTTAAATGGAGATGTATAAAACAAGAAGAAGATATTAAAAAAGAGAGAAAATGACTGATATACCCTCATGTGTGTAAATTTAACGAAAGTTAGTGAGGACCGTTAAAGAGAGGGACTAACGACAGAAAACGTTTCGCACTTAAGGACGGACAGTGCATTTTTTTAAGTCAAAGGAATATATACGTTATTTAAACATCTTTCCAAATAAAAAATATTTCTAATAATAAAAACTTTGTTGTGTATTTTCTTTAAAAGTGCTTCTAGTATTCTTGTTCTAAAACTGTTAAACATACATCAAATTACAAAGAGAGTGATTTAACTTTTTATATCACTCGAAACGGAACAGCAAGTGGTTCAACATTATCATGATCTAAACTCGCAAGTCAACACTCCCTCGAAAATGTTCTGACACGCAAATAACAAAAAGAAGATGCAACAATATCTTTTGTCCCAATACTTGTTCACTTCCCCAAGCCTGTTTGCCCTGAAATCATTGTCAAACAAATAAAATGAATTAGCGCTGTTGATTATTACTACTTACTAGAGATAAGTCCAACAATGCATTTACCCATCGGATTTGGCTGGTACGTTGCGGATGAAAGCTTCCTCATAAATCAGGTTTTCAGTCACTAATTCTACAAAACTGAACAATAATAACAATATCAAGGGTCAAATGAAACAAGTTTGTTACTGTACAAAGAAACTATTGCCGTAAATGGAAGTGAAGATAATCGTTAGGCACGTACCAGCTGAAACTCGAGAAACACATACAGTTGCTTGCTAAATTGGACTCACTACTGTATAAACCGTTGACATTCTATATAGCACAAACTCTCTTTATCTTTGACTTCAATCAATTCTACAAATAGAAGTAACAATCAGAAAACATCCAAGTAACTTTAATAAGTTTTATATAATTTAACTTTGAAAAAAGTAGTATTAACTTTGAATTTGATCAAGACTAGAAAATTCTGGAAAAGCAAACATACAGAAATCCAAAATCTCCTTCGATCCTTAAATAGCAGGTGATAATGCATGACAAATAATGTTTTACTTTCATTATCGATAGATAAGGTGAACTTAAGGGATTCGATGATTCATTATAGTAATAGTCAACAACTTACAAGGCAAGCTCAAAAATGTATAATGATGCATCTCCATTAGCCTTGTTATATACAACTCCTCTCCTATGTGACTGCAAAAGAGCAAAGTTTGTAGTTAATACATGGTTACACGATGTGCAAACCAGCTTTGAAGTGAAACGTTATTAATGAAAAGACATCTGAAGTTGTTTAGAGACGCATGATTTCAAGGAACCAAAATAATAAAATTTCTACAACCAATCCTATTCATCATATAATTTGGAAATTGTAAATTAAAGTTTTGTAATTGAATTAAAGAAAAGTTATACGGCATAGAGAGAACACACCTTCATATTATGTTTGTGATTCCCCATGTATTCAGATGCAGGGGATATGGGAGATTTGGGGCCAATAGGAGCCTCCTCTACTGCATCTTTCTTTCAGATCCGGACATTCAATTATATTCAAACACAAAAGTGAATGCAACAACGTTACTGGTAGTTCTTTCAAATTTGGACAGTCCCAAATTACCAAACTTAAAAGTGAAGGCAACAAAGTCTCTGGTAGATCTTTTATCTTTGGGCACCGGCGAATGTCGAGATGTTGGAGGGAGGTGAGGTCTTGGAGTCCCTTGGAAACTGTTTCCAATTTCTTAAAACTTTCAATGCCAAGTCGAGTAAGAGATGAAGGAAGATGAAGATGAGACAATTGACTCCAATTAGTCGCTTCTTCTGTTCCACCGTATATGGTTAGGTCAACTAGTGAGGTTGGAAACTTCTGTGGGGCCCATTCTGATATGGGCTTCTTCAACCGCCCAATACTAAGGTAACGCAAATTGGGAGGCCAAAGCCCAGCTGCAACATCCATACTTGGACAATCTTGTATTATCAAAGCAGTTAACGAGGTGAGACTCTGCAATTGGAGGTCTGCAAATAATGACTCCCCCCTACTTTTACATTTTTCTATTACCAATGACGTGAGGTGAATGAAGTTACCCCCAAATTCAAAGATCGATGCCACATTTGGATGACAATATATTCCTACATGTTCAAGCATTGGCATGCTTTTGCTGTTGATAAGTAACCTATTCTTCTCTCCTCCTTCTCCCAACTCCTCCTTTAACAATAATAGATGTCCAATGTCTAAAATGTTAACTGACTTGAGCTTCTGTCCTCCTCCCCTTGAGAAGAAAGAGACACATGTAATTGAGTTACAATTATAGATGTCCAACGTCTCAATGTTGTTTGGACAACTTAAATGCTTTAAGTTTTTACAAAGAGATATCTCTAACGACCTTAGAGATGTTAGGACGTTGCTCCCATAATTGTACTCCTCATCATCTTTCTCCCCTAAACTCACCAACATTTTACAACCATATACTTCCAACTTACTTAAATTCACGAGAACCTTACTACTTGCCTCTGCTTCTTTTGATTCCCACACGTATCTTATTTCATTACACCTATTGATTTCCAATTCTTCAACTTCCTTAAGATCCAATATAACACCCCTCCACACCTCATTAGTAAGCCCTGAAACCGATTCCATGACCAGCTTGGTGACTGATGGAGCTGCATGAACCAGACTACTCAACACACCATCACCACAGTTATCTATGCTCAAATCCCTCAATGAAGGTAGTGCCTTAAGAGAGATTTCAACCAAATTAGGACAGTCGATAATATGCAGCTCTTTCAGGCGTGGAAACGCTGCAGCTATAATAACCCCAGTAGTACTTGTGCCATTGGTTGACCATACCTCCCACCCCTGCATACCTTTAAAACTTAGAACTTCAAGTGAAGGAAATGCAAGGCTGGTACCAAAAAACTCTGAGCCCAAAACTTTTACATCATCCATGTCTTGAATAGATAACTCCTTAAGTGACCCTAGTTGCCCAAGTGATGGTAGAGATTTACACTTTTTACAGCCATGTATAGACACATGAGCCAACTGACGAAACGAGGGATCCCCAACCCATTTTGGAAACTCTAAACCCAGATAGTTCACAATGCCTAGCCTCTTCAAACATTCATTATATGGCTTCAATGCATCAAGGACATCGTTTTCAGTTGTGTCATTTCGGGAAGCATCTGATACGTCACGCCATTCCACCTCTAACTCAGTAAGCCTCTTTTGTGATAAGTGTGCTTCTCGTGCTTCTGTTGCGTTCCGTACTTTGTCCAAACCCTTAAAAGAAATTTTCCCTTGAAGATTCTCAAAATCTTTAAGTTGGGTTATGGAAAAGTCATTTTCTCCTCCAATAATGATTTTTGAAAGAGTTTGTACGCTTTTTAACTCACCGATGCCTAAAGGCAAGTCTTCTAAAAGTGGAGTGTCTCTAATGTCTAGATGCCGCAAGCTTTTAAGCTTTATGAAGTTGTTGGGAAGCTTAGTTAAACGAGAACAACCAAAAAGGATCAAAGTCTCTAAGTTACAGAGATCACAAACATTTTCTGGTAAATGTGTGATTTCAGTTTGAGATAAATTTAGATAGCGTAAATGCCTTAATTTACCAATGGAATCTGGAACCTCGCTTATCTCATAACCATTCAACCTTAAAACCCTTAAGAATTGCAACTGAGGGAGTAAGTCAACCAAAACCTTATTCGACAAGTAGTAGTTACTTTGCCACGTTTCTTTCACCCCGCCTATGGACAAGAATGTTCTCAAACCTTTAGCTCCTCCTAATCCCTCAAACTTCTTGTATGCTCCATATTCCTCACGAATAAAAGACATATGACGATACTTATCCAAAGCTCGTTTCCTAACATTCTTTCCCATTTCCTTCTCTAACCTGAAAAAGAAATCTCCAGCAACAGATGTGGCCAAATCATTCATAAGATCATGCATAACGAACAAAGACTCGTCATTATGTGAGTGTTGAAAAAATGACCGTGATAACAACTCATCAAAGCATTCTAGACCAAAACGTTCTGCAGTTGACTTGATTAGACGTACTTGGTGCAAAAATCCTTCGGCCATCCAGAGCAGAACCAAATCCTCCTTGTCAAATGCATAGTCCTTTGCGAACAAGGAGCAATATGCAAAGAGCAGCTTCAAATGGGCAGGAAGTTCGTGGTAGCTTAGTCTAAGAGCCGGGATTATTTTACCCCCCTCTTCTAAGCTCCATATCTCACTATCCTCTATTTCCTTCCATTTTACTTCATCATCATTTGTCCTCAATAACCTTCCAAGTGCTATTAAAGCCAAAGGCAAACCATCACACTTTCTCACAATTCCTTCACCAGGTGCTTTAAGTCTTGGATGTGAATCAAAGTTATTTACACCCAAAGCATGATGAGCAAATAAACACATAGCATCGTCATGTGAGAGACTTTGCAAATGGTTTAATTTACCACAACCCAACTCTCTGAGCAACTTCTCCTTCCTAGTTGTCATGATTATTTTACTTCCAGGAGCACATGCTTTTAAAGGGGCTACTAGTGATTCCCAATCGTCACTATTTTCACTCCACACATCGTCCAGCACTAATAGAAACAGTTTATTTCTAAGTCGATCTCTGAGATCTACTTGAAGGAGATTTAAATCTTTAAATTCTTTTGTTTCCCCAGTCACAGACTGAAAAATAATATTGCTCATACCAAAGGTGTCCCACTCGTCTGAAACACAATCTCTCCAACCTCTCTCTACAGCTCAAGCACGAACTTGACAGTACTCAACTTCATGAAACCTATACTGTAAATCATTATATTTATGTAAATAATAATAGAAAAAATGACAAAAATAACAAATTTTATAAACATGTTTCACCAAATACCTAATTCTTATCCAAAAAACATTATACCAGTGAAACTAGCAAAGTCTTGTTAAAATCATGATTTTTTAATTTGGTTAATACGTTAAAAATTGAATTGGAGAAATGATGAAATGATGATTCTGAAAGTGAATTTTAACTTAATTTAAGTTTAATATATTATAAGTAGGTTAATTTAATGATTTAATCCATTATTTGAAAATTTCACCTAAGAATCATGGTTTTTAATTTGGTGAAACTGAATTGGGGGAAATGATGGATTGGTGATTTTGGAAGTGGGTTTTAAAGGAATTTAAGTTTATTGGATTGAAACGGGTTAATTTTGATTTTGGTGTTGGTGATTTGGTGCCCTAGAAAATGGGGAAATGAGGGTGGTGTTGTTGGAAAGTGAGAAGATGGTTTATGACGGAAAAGAGAGTTAGAGCATTCATAATGCATACATCATGAAAAGCCTTTTACTATTATATAAAGCTTTTGGAAAAGGTTTTTTGCATTGTAGCATGAGGTTTTCCAAAAGCTTTTTTACAAAAGACTTGGCAAACATCAATTTTTAACAAAAACCTATTACTCATTAATGGCTTATGCATTAAAGTCATTAATGCAACTACACTAAAAAATGTTTGCATTAAATGCAAATTCATTAAAGACTTTTTGCATTGTGAATGCTCTAAGAAGACGATTTTTCTAACTTTATGACTTTGTGTTTTTTTCTTCATCTACTTTTAGTTTTTAGACTTTTACAACCTTTCAACTATAAATTTTTATTTATTTTTTTAGGTTCGGGATTATGCTAGGTTTTTTAAATCGATTTGTAAATACTTGAACTCGACTTGTTTTTAACGAGTCTGAGTTTAAATTACTTGAGTAAAACTTTTGAGTCAAGCACGAGCTGCAAAATATTCGGATTCGTGAATTTTATTGAGATTATGCTAAGTGACACTTATACTATTTTAAATACATGTAATCTATTTCAGATAAATTACGTGTAAGCCAAACTTGTATATTAAATATGGGCCTAACAATGTGGTTAAGAAATGTCATCATGATTGGTAAAAATGATTAGAGCTCGAGCTTGAAATGTAGGCTTGATCAAGCTCAAAGTGTTGAGCTTGAGCACAAACTTGACAATACTTAACTTGATGAGACATGTATTTTAAGTCGTTATATTTATATAAATAGTATTAAGGAAAATGACAAGGATGATTATGTATATTTATACTACAAAGTTTAAAGCTTTAGTCCATTTCTCCTTAAACATCTTTACCTTTACATTATTGCAAAGTTGTATAGCAATGAGGTTAGCAATGAGGTCATATTTATTTACTTTCTCTATATGCTTTTTCAAAATCTTTGCTGATCAGTTACTTTTTCAAAACTAGAATGGCTCTTACACAGGTACACACAATGTTTGTTATAGTAATTCATTTCCTGTAAAAATAATAAATATGAGAACAAGTATGGAAAATAACCAAATGAAAAGATTGTCTAATTAATGGACACAAATCAATATCATTATAGTAAGTTACAATCTTTATATAATTTGTTCATTGCTCCACTAGAACTATAATTTGGTTTGTATTATACTAATCGCATTATAATTTGTGGCCGAAATCTGTAAACATGAAAAATCATGTGAGTGCAATTGTGGATTACAGTCCCATTATAATGGGAAGGTTATGATCCATAAATCACAACGCTGAGACTAATATTTTTAGTGTTTATGGTGACAGTGTAAAAAAGTATTGAGAGATGAAGAAAGTAGCAATAAGAAAAGGAGAAAAAGTCCTGTGAAATCTGTTGTATATGGCTCATCATTTGGATTCAATGAATGCAAACAAGTGGGTAAATTGAAGACATCAATAATTGGCAAGTTGAGTTCCACAAGTTGATGCAAGTTGCTTATCCTTTTTTAGATGCATGAACTAGCATGGATTTGAAGCTTATAAATAGCTCATTAGTCTCTTGCTTCAAGCACACCAAAACACGTATACAAGCAATCTTGTAGTGTTCTATATTCCTTTCTTTTATACTAGTAGGTTTCTAGTTTTGCAATATGTTTCTTTGAATGAGAAATATATAATAAAGTTTGGTGTTTCATTCTTGGTTCCTTTCATAGTGTATAATTTTCAATAAGCTAGTTTGGGGTATAGTTGTGGTGTTGAAACATTCACATCCTTTACCTAGTCGGTGGGATATTATCGCGGTTATTCCACAACAAGTGGTATCAGAGCCGAGGTTATTCTTAGTATGCTCTATGGTTGCAATTAAATTTGATCCACCACATCAGAAAAGAATTCCGTTGTTTTTTTTGGTTGAAGCTATTGAAAATTAATTTGTACACAAAATGGTGGATGGCATAGTTGACAAACCTTCCACATTGGTGGATCCAACATCTCCAAGTTGGGCTAGACCAGTCTTGATGAATGCAAGATTGGCGGTGGAGGTTTTTGATGGCACAGGCCATTTCGGTATATGGCAAAGTGAGGTTCTAGAAGTTCTTTTCCAGCAAAGGTCTAGACATTGCCGTTGAAGAAAGTAAACTAAAGGATGTAGAAGAGAGGAATTGGTTAACCATCAATCGGTTAGCTTGTGGTACGGTTCGTTCATGTCTTTCGAGAGAGCAACGATATGCTTTCTCAAAAGAAACATCCGTCTATAAACTGTGGGTGGCGTTGGAAGAGAAACTTCTAAAGAAAAATTGTCAGAATAAGCTCTTTATGAAGAAGCGAATCTTTCGCTTCACTTATGTACCCCGTACCACGATGAATGATCATACTACCAGTTTTATCCAGTTGGTAACCGATTTGATGAATATGGATGAGGTGTTCAAAGACCAGGATCTATCATTGATACTGTTAGGATCGCTTCCGGAGGAGTACGAGTTGCTTGAAATAACTCTACTTAATGGAAAGGATGATGTGTCTTTTAGTGAAGTTTGTGCCACCTTGTATAGTAAAGAACTGAGAAGGAAGGACAAGCAGATTAGTTCAAGTGGAGACGCAGAGGTTTGCTGGTCAGAGGTCATTCACAGAAGAAGGGCACCGATAAGAGATGGAGATCCAAGTCGAGGCAAAGACTAAGCAAAGATTAATGTGCTTTTTGTCATGAAAAAGGCCATTGGAAGAGAGATTGTCCAAAGTTGAAAACCAAGGAAAATCATTACAAAGGGAAAGTTGTAGCAGAGGTGAATGTCACCAAGTGTGATGATGAAGAATCAGATCTCTCACTTGCAACATCATCAACAAAGAATGCTTCTAATGTATGGCTATTAGATTCCGCATGTAGACATCATATTACACCACATCAAGAGTGGTTTAGTAATTTTGAAGAACATGAGTAAGTTGTTTATACGGCAGACGTAACTCCCCTCACTACACATGGGATTGGTTCCCCTCACTACACATGGGATTGGTTCCGTTCGATTGCAGAATGAAGACTATACAATTGTGACCTTGAAAGGTGTTTCCTATTCGCCAAAGTTGAAAAAGAATCTCATTTCTATCGGTACCTTAGAATCTAAAGGATTCGAAGTAAGAGCAAAGGATAGGGTTATGAAGATCATCTCTGGCGTACTTGTAGTAATGAAGGGTATTCATAAAATAAACAACACGTATCACTACAAGGGTAGAACAATTGTTGGAACTGTAGCAGCTGTTACCAATGGTGATAGAAATTCAGAAGTTGTGAAGCTATGGCATATGCGCTTAGGACATGCAGGAGAAAATCCTTGAATTTGGTCATAAAGCAAGGATTATTGAAAGGAGTGAGTTCCTGTAAGTTGGATCTCTGTGAGCATTGCATCAACGGGAAGACAACAAGGGTGAAATTTGGGACAGTTATCCACAAGACACAAGGTATCTTGGATTATGTCCACTCTGACGTATGGGGTCCCTCAAAGACAAGATCTTTAAGAGGGAGACACTACTATGTGACCTTTGTTGATGACTTTTCTCGAAGAGTTTGGGTGTACACGTTGAAGACAAAGGATGAAGTGCTAGGAGTGTTCATCAAGTGGAAAAGATGATGGAAACTTAGACGTGCAGGAAGATCAAACATCTCCGAACAGATAACGACAGAGAGTATAAAAATGATCAGTTCACAAAATTTTGTGAAGACGAAGGCATTGTTAGACACTTCACTGTCAGGCATACACCACAACAAAACGGGGTGGCAGAACGCATGAACCGAACTTTGCTGGAGAAATTCGGTGTATGTTATCTAATGCTGGGTTGGGTAAAGAATTTTGGGCTGAAGTTGTGACGTATGCGTGTCACCTCGTTAATCGTTTGCCATCTACTGCTATTGATGGGAAAACACCATTTAAGAAATGGTATGGAAAACCTGCTACAAATTATGATTCCTTTCATGTGTTTGGTTCTGCTGCATATTATCATGTGAAGGAATCAAAGTTGGATCCCAGAGCAAAGAAAGCATTATTCATGGGGATTACCTCTAGGATCAAAGGTTGTCGTCTATGGTGTCCAGAGACGAAGAAGACGATCTTTAGCAGGGATGTCACCATTAATGAATCTACCATGTTGAAGAAGGTGAATGCTAAGCAGTTAGATGGAACTCCCAAAAAGGTGGAGTTTGAAAGAATAATTGTACCAGATGATAGAGAAACAGTTGATGATCCTCCTATGGTAGAAGGAGATTATGAAGAAGAGGAGGTTTAAACCGAAGAAACTCCACAGCAACAATATGAATCAATTGCTACCAGCAAGCCCAAAAGAAACAATAAAAGTCCTGCTAGCCTTAATGATACGGTGGCTTGTGCATCTTCAATTGCATCTGATGATGTTCCTACTACTTACTCTGAAGTAGTTCGAGACTCAGAGAGCAAGAAGTGGAGGATTGCCATGAGCAAGGAAATGCAGTCTCTTGAGAAGAATCAGACATGGGAGTTAACCAACCTCCCAAAAGAGAAGAAGGCAATTGGATGCAAATGGGTGTATGCAAAGAAAGAAGGATTTCCTAGCCAGGATGATGTTCACTACAAAGCAAGATTGGTAGGTAAAGGCTACGCTCAGAAAGAGGGAATTGATTACAATGAAGTTTTTTCTCCAGTGGTAAAGCATTCCTTTATTAGAATTTTGTTGGCTTTGGTAGCACGGATTTGGAACTAGTTCAAATAGATGTGAAGACTGCATTTCTACATGGAGACTTGGAAGAGGAAATCTATATGGTTCAGCCAGAAGGATTCAAAGTTGCTGGAAAAGAGCATAAAGTATGCAAGCTTCATAAATCATTGTACAGATTGAAGCAATCCCCAAGGCAGTGGTATAAATGATTTGATAAGTTTATGATGGAGTCGAAGTATACAAGAAGCAAATATGACCATTGTGTCTATTTGAAAAATCTACAAGATGGGTCCTTCATATATCTTCTTCTATATGTAGATGATATGTTGATAGCTTCTCAAAGTCTAGACATGATTGAAAAGTTAAAGACTCGGTTGAAAAGCGAATTTGAGATGAAGGATCTCGGTGAAGCAAAGATGATTCTCGGCATAGAGATAGTTAGAGACAAAAAATTAAGGAAGCTCTGTTTGACGCAGAAACAATATCTGAGAAGATTCTAAAGCGTTTTAGGTTCCACAAGCAAACAAAACGAGTTAGTACTCCACTCGATTCTCAATTTAAGATCAGTACTTCCATGTCACCGAAAATTGATGCAGAGAGGGCATACATGGGGAAAGTGCCTTATGCAAATGCTGTCAGTAGCTTAATGTATACTATGATATGTACTCGACCAGATATTAGTCATGCTGTAGGGATGGTGAGCAGGCATATGCATAACCCTGGAAGAGGACATTGGGAAGCTGTTAAATGGATATTACGGTATATCCATAACGCAGCCGATGTAGGGTTAGTATTCGAACATGGAAGTAGTCAGTGGGTAGAAGGATACTGTGATTCAGCCACTGCCGGAGATTTAGACAAGCGAAGATCGACGACGGGCTATGTATTTACTCTGGCAAAAGCTCCAATTAGTTGGAAATCTACCTTACAGTCAACTACTGCTTTGTCAACTATAGAAGCAGAGTATATGGCTATGACAGAGGCTGTAAAGGAAGGAATTTGGCTTCAAGGGTTGCTTGGTGAACTTGGAATCAAATAGAAATTTGTCATGCTGCATTTTGACAGTCAGAGTGCAATCCATTTAGCGAAGAATCAAGTTTATCACGCAAGGATGAAGCACATTGATGTTCGTTATCATTTCATACGAGAGATACTGGAAGAAGGTGGAGTCAGAATCCAAAAGATCCATACTTCTAAGAATCCCGCAGATATGCTGACTAAAGTAGTAGGTGGGATCAAGTTCAATTATTGTTTGGACTTGATAAATATTGTGAAAACTTGAACATTGGTTTGGAACTCCACAAACGATGGTTGACGGCAAGTGATAAGGTTTTAAAAGGTACCATTTTGAGGGGTCTTTTAAGTCCTTATTTGATCACTTTTGTATCCGTTATTGCTTAATATCGTTCCTTTTCACTTTTTAGGTCTCTTGAAGGCAAAATGCTGGAATGGCACTTATTTGGACAAAAAGGCGCGAATATATGAAAAAAATGGCCAAAGTCAGAATCAAGGCACTCAAAGCTGCTGAAAACAGAAGGCGACGGCATCAGGTGTTAATTGCGACGCCGTCCGAGGATTTTTGTGACGGGACAGAACCCAAAACTCTTATTTTCAAGTGACGACGTCCAGTTGTAAAAGAGTAGGTCGTCGTTACTCAGACGGCCTAGATGCAATCCAGACGACGTCAGAAGCTGAAGAGGACGGCGTCACGGACATAAGGTGACGTTGTCGCAAGGTTAACGTGGCCAAGACGAAACCCTAATGACGGCGACACGACGGCGTCACGAAACATAAGGTGACGCCGTCGCATATGTAATCTTATATATAGAATCCGAATTTTTCAGTTTTGGGGAGAGTCTTTTGGAGTGAAAACCTAAAAACCGAACCTAAGGTGTCTTGTACAATATTTTAGGGTTTTAAACCCTATCTTACATCAAGATAAGTATTTACTTCATCAATTCAATTATGTCTTTGATTATTTGTGTGTATGCTTGCATGTTCTCCATGTCTGGCTAATTTATTTGTGTGTTTGCTTAGGAAGTATGAAACTTAATTATTGAATATTGATTGGTTGTTTCTTATCTTAGTTGATCAATGATCTAGTAATGCGATAGGTCATTCGTTGTGTACTTAACGCTTGATTCATCTTTGTGAACCTTAGAATATGATTACCTGAGTAGTTGTAGGCTAAATTATCCAAAGAGTGCCTTAGAGTAAGAGTTTATCATCCCTAGTGGGTTTTGTAGACGAGACCCTTTGGTAAGTTCAAAGAGTTAGGGAGAAACGCATACCCTACAACTTTAGACACACAACGCAACTAAGAATAAGGACGTGACAACTCAACCATCAATAGGAGATAATTAAGGAGTAGTACAACCTAAGTAAACACATCTTTAAACTATCATACGAGCACACATTAATTAGACATATACTCCCACAACCTTAGTTTAGATAATTAGATAATAGTAGAGTAATCGGTAGAAATACCAACCCCCCAAATCCAATACCCGAGATTCGTACCTTTCCATTTCATAAAACATAAAAATACAAAAAATAATCTTCCTCAACCTTAACCTTAGCGTAGTAACTTCTTAATAGCATTCCTATTCCCCTAGAGAACGATATCAATACCCGTGGCTTACCCTAATTACTACACTACAACGATTAGGTTCACTGCCTAGGGTGTTATAAAACTTGCTCGAAGAAAAGGAAGTTTCCTTGACCCCGAACGACGCGTGTAGCGTTATCAAGTTTTTGGCGCCGCTGCCGGGGAATAGAATAGCTAGTTAGTAGTCCACCTCGTTTAGGTTCTTTGCTTGATTCCTATCAAGTAAATTTTTCTCATTTTTTAGCTTTCTCTTAGTCTATCCCCCTTCTTCGTGACCTTTGTTCGGAATACCCATCACTTTTCATCATGGAGGATGATAACCAACCACCACTCATCAACCCACCACCAAATGACCCGCCAAGAGCCAGTACTCTTGGTGAATACTCAAGACCAAGCCACCTAGGCTATAGGAACACCATTGAGCTTCCCGATCAAGCCCAAACTACGGCCCTGCGATCCGACACCATCCAGTTGGTGCAAAACAGATGTGCATTCCATGGACTTCGTTCCGAAGATCCAAATCAGCATCTGAGGGATTTCCTCAAAATTGTCGATTCCATCGACCTTGATGCTATTACTCGGGAGACCATGCGCCTGCGTCTCTTCCAATTCTCTCTACGGGACCAAGCTAGTAATTGGCTTGAGCGACTTCCCGCCGGCTCCATCTCAAGTTGGGATGATCTTACCTCTCGCTTCCTTGCTCAATTTTTTCCACCGGGGAGAACCACTAAGCTTAGGAATGACATCTTGATGTTCCAACAACGTCAAGGTGAATCTCTCTACGAAGCATGGACTCGATTCAAGGACTTACTTCATAAAGTCCCTCATCACGGCATTGATCTTTGGCTCCAATTCCAAATCTTTTATGATCATGTCAACTTCCCCACTAAGCGATCCATTGACCAAGCGGCCGGTGGCAAACTTAGTGATCTCACCGCGGAAGAATCATGGGGTATAATAGAGGACCTCGCCCTCTATGACAACGAAAGTTGGGATGACCCCCGTGAGCTGCCCAAAACCGTTAAGGCAATCTCCTTGCCTCCTTCCGACCGTAGGATGATCGAACTTGAAGATCAAGTTAGATTCCTAATGAGCTCCTACGAAAATCCTAATTCTTCACACCATGTGAACAAAGTTTCTTCCTCGTGTGAGCCATTTTGTGATCCTCATAACACGCGCACTAGCACTCGATCCCCTGAACATGCTTCCGTTGACTACGCATCCTCACGTATTAATGGAACGGGAGGAAGATTCCCTACAATACCTGGACCTAGGAATTTCAATGAAACCCGAGAGGCATGGAAAGGCAAGCCCGACTTCTACTGGGGACAAACCAAAGAATTCACTTTCAATGATTTCTCATAGCCCCCACCTAACGGTCCTAACCAACAAAACGTCGAAGGGATGTTGCAAAACCTAGTTGCATCCCAAGAAACCCAAATGGCTAAGCTCTCGGACCGCTTTAACCATCAACAAGCCGAGATGGATAGGAAAATAGACAACCTTTTGAAAGCCATAACTAATAGTGATAAGAAGGTTAGTGCTATCTCAACTCCCGAGCCTTCAGGTATAGAGATTAAGGATCCAAGCAAGCTAACTAAGCATGTCCAATTCGTCAATACCATCGCCTTAGTTGAACCTAATGAAACAAATGACGAAGAGGACTATACACTTGTGGATGATGAAACACCCGAGGAAGTAGATGAAGTAGACATTGACTATTTCAACAAATTTCCTACGGAAGAAGAACTATCTCGCCACCCTCACTTAGTGCGTGACCTCCGTCACATGTATGTTAGGAAAAGTCCTCGAATCAAGTTTGGGAACCCTTGGAATCTTAACATACCATGTTTCATAGGACACCTTTTTGTGGCAAAAGCCTACATTGATCGCAAGTCCCCAATCAACATAATGACTAGCACCTACTACAATTGGATATTGAAGAAGCCTATTCCAACTAGGCAAGACCCCAATGATCCTAATGTTAGTTGCAATTTTCTCGGAAGAATTAAGGGATTGCCCGTTTATGTAGGTAGTTTCACGTTTCCTACGGACTTCATAATTGTGGATGATATTAGCACGGCCATAGACCCTAGCTTGTCCCATGTTATTCTAGGAAAACCTTTCATAGAAAGCACCGGGATGACCTATAATCCCTCGTTAGGAGTAGTGCGATTCAAGAATGAGATCGATGACATAGCTTACCAAATGCCGTTTAAGATTGAGAAGTTTTCATCACTCTCTAATGATGAAAAGGAACTTAAACTGTCGGTCTATTATAGGAATGATGAGGACAGGGAAAAAGGTGTTGATTATGTTATTGCTAAGATTTTCGGATTCTATAAGGATTGCTTGAGCCTAGGACCGGAATATAGGACCGATTGGGGAGAGGATGAACTCTTAGAGAAGTGCATTATAGGGCACTTCTACAACATGGAATCCCCCATTAGAGACCGTCAAGAGGGCGGTGGTGAGGAAACGTAGGAGCACGACTATGAGTCTAGCTACAAGACTCTTAAATAAAGAAAAGCGCTTCGTGGGAGGCAACCCATGCTTAATTGTTTGCTTGTTAGTGTCATATATCTTTTATTAATTGTTTATCCTCATGTTTAAATTTGTAAAAATGCTTTATTTTGTTTTTAACCTCGTCTTAATTGCATATAAAGGTATTTTACATAAGGGATAAGTGTAGGGAGGATTACACACGTTTTCAAAAGAAACGTAAACATGAGAATAACAATTAACTAAAAGATATTTATGTTTGTTTGTTCGAGTCAAATGCTTGTATCGAGTCATAATGGATGTTTTTGCAGAAATTTTTCCAGATTCTAAAGATGTAAATTTTCCAGAAAATCGCAGACCAGTTTTTGTCAGGATAACCTGACGGCGTCAGGATTGCAACCTGATGGCGTCAGGAAGGAGTAAAAACATCATATTACTTTTTTCTCGTTTTCTGAGCTACTTATAAATTTTTGGAATTTTCCAGGTCTTAATTTTCTTAGAAATCTGTAAACATCCATTCCACAAGCATTATATCCTAGTTTAAATCGAGTCTTATATATATTATTACCGCCGATTTTACGCGAAGGTTTCATTTGTTTTCTTCAAGTGTGCAGGTTTAATTTATCAAGAAGAAGTTACATAAGATTGAGGAGCTTTTCACGCATAAATTCTTCTTGGAAAGGATTTAACCACCACTTTACACGGATCCTACCGAGCTAATCAGGAGAGTACTAGTTTCTTTCGTTTTTAATTACCTTCTTTTATCATAACTTTGATACTTTCGGGGAACATTGGGGACAATGTTCAGTTTAAGTGTAGGGAGGGAAAATAAAACGGGAACTTTGAAACTATGCTTATCCTTAACTATTTGCTTTGTCCAATTGTGATTGTGTAATAAACCATGAGAAAATGTCGGTTAGGGTAATTTTGGCACCAAATTTAAAATTTTTCATGACATATAGGAGTGGGCCATTAGTCTTAACAAAAGCGTCTCATGGATAGGAAGTTGCATGACTAGCACAAAAACCCTTTACCACCCAAATTCCACCAAAATGTGAGGATCGCCCTTAGATTAGTAGGAATTAAAGCATTCATCTTCAATGCTTAGAGTGTGAACCGGTAGTATATTAGATTCTAGAACTTGTTTTGTGATGCATTCCGAGATCGCTAGTGAGACTACACTTGTGTAGTTAGGAATAACTAAATGATAAGAGGCATTAGGATAACCCTTGTTTGATACCCGTAATATAATTACTTCTTCCACATCGGTTGAGTAATTCCCCCACACCTTTTGCGTTGTACTCATCTTTAGTACACGATACCCCTAGTTAACCCCTCAGAGCCTATCCTTTTCGCGGTTCTCGTGATGTTTCGGTTTTTCCGGAATATCAATGAAGAGCATTGTTTACACCCCACCCCCAAATATACACCTAAATCGCCTTAGCCTACCCCTTATGCACTCACTTTTAGTGCAAATGTTTGTTATCACCCTAAACCCTTAGTTCAATTATCTAGTTGCTTGCATAAGTTGCTAAGTCGAGTCATATCCTTGTATACAGTTTTGGGACGATTGGGATTCATGGGAAAAGTTAAAATTTGTGAAATGACGGGAAGGGAACGTTAAATTCAAATTCCCTTTGTTTGCGTAATAATGTACCCCAAGTGTTTTGATCATTTCAATTCGGGTCAAATTAGTGTTAGAGTAATAAAAATTCAAGTATAGGGATATGCCTATAAATCCCTATTATTTTGATGTTATCGTAGAGGATGGTAGAGTAAAAGTGTATGGAAAAAAAAATCGAAAAAAAAATAGAAAAAGAGAAAAAAGAAAAAAATATATAGAGTAAAAAAAAATATACGGGCTACCATCCTACATCTATCCTTTAAATTTATGTTTGTTTATTTCCGTTGCCTAGAGTTTTAGAGTGTCGAGTCTTGGCTTAGCAACGCCATTCTTCGTATGCATTTAACATAAAGATTTTTGACTTGCCACCACTAAATAGCCTATCCCACCAAACCCTTGTTTCCCTACCGTAAGCCTAACATTACAACTCCTTAAAAGACCTCTTTGATAGTCTTTCCTAGGTGCTTACGGCAAAGCGATGGAGGTTTGATCTATTCTCAAGCCTATGGTAATCTATGTACTAGGACCGGTTAATGAGTGTTTATCTTCCATTTCCTATTTGTTATATTTCATATATACACCCGAGAGAGATGTGAGTATCCAAACACCCCATGTGAGGTGCTAGTATATAATTTTCGTGCTTGTTATGACTTTTGCGGGGTTTATATGTGTTGTGGACCATTTTGAATTAATGCTTCATGACCCCCAACTTATAAATTAATTGGCTAAAAGCACATTTGCTTGAGGACAAGCAAATAACAAGTGTAGGGATATTTGATAAGGTTTTAAAATGTACCATTTTGAGGGGTCGTTTAAGTCCTTATTTGATCACTTTTGTATCCGTTATTGCTTAATATCGTTCCTTTTCACTTTTTAGGTCTCTTGAAGGCAAAATGCTGGAATGGCACTTATTTGGACGAAAAGGCGCGAATATATGAAGAAAATGGCCAAAGTCAGAATCAAGGCACTCAAAGCTGCTGAAAACAGAAGGCGACGGCATCAGGTGTTAATTGCGACGCCGTCCGAGGATTTTTGTGACGCGACAGAACCCAAAACTCTTATTTTCAAGTGACGATGTCCAGTTGTAAAAGAGTAGGCCGTCGCTACTCAGACGGCCTAGATGCAATCCAGACGACGTCAGAAGCTGAAGAGGACGGCGTCACGGACATAAGGTGACGCCGTCGCAAGGTTAACGTGGCCAAGACGGAACCCTAATGACGGCGACACGACGGCGTCACGAAACATAAGGTGACGCCGTCGCATATGTAATCTTATATATAGAATCCGAATTTTTCAGTTTTGGGGAGAGTCTTTTGGAGTGAAAACTTAAAAACCGAACCTAAGGTGTCTTGTACAGTATTTTAGGGTTTTAAACCCTATCTTACATCAAGATAAGTATTTACTTCATCAATTCAATTATGTCTTTGATTATTTGTGTATATGCTTGCATGTTCTCCATGTCCGGCTAATTTATTTGTGTGTTTGCTTAGGAAGTATGAAACTTAATTATTGAATATTGATTGGTTGTTTCTTATCTTAGTTGATCAATGATCTAGTAATGCGATAGGTCATTCGTTGTGTACTTAACGCTTGATTCATCTTTGTGAACCTTAGAATATGATTACCTGAGTAGTTGTAGGCTAAATTATCCAAAGAGTGCCTTAGAGTAAGAGTTTATCATCCCTAGTGGGTTTTATAGACGAGACCCTTTGGTAAGTTCAAAGAGTTAGGGAGAAACGCATACCCTACAACTTTAGACACACAACGCAACTAAGAATAAGGACGTGACAACTCAACCATCAATCGGAGATAATTAAGGAGTAGTACAACCTAAGTAAACACATCTTTAAACTATCATACGAGCACACATTAATTAGACATAGACTCCCACAACCTTAGTTTAGATAATTAGATAATAGTAGAGTAATCGGTAGAAATACCAACCCCCCAAATCCAATACCCGAGATTCGTACCTTTCCATTTCATAAAACATAAAAATACAAAAAATAATCTTCCTCAACCTTAACCTTAGCGTAGTAACTTCTTAATAGCATTCCTATTCCCCTAGAGAACGATATCAATACCCGTGGCTTACCCTAATTACTACACTACAACGATTAGGTTCACTGCCTGGGGTGTTATAAAACTTGCTCGAAGAAAAGGAAGTTTCCTTGACCCCGAACGACGCGTGTAGCGTTATCAGCAAGATTGAAGAATTGATATTCGCCAAGGTGAAGATTTGTTGTATACGGCTCATTATTTGGATTCAATGAATGCAAGCAAGTGTGCAAATTGAAGACATCAATAATTGGCAAGTTGAGTTCCACAAGTTGATGCAAGTTGCTTATCCTTTTTTAGATGCATGAACTAGCATGGATTTGGAGCTTATAAATAGCTCATTAGTTTCTTGTTTCAAGCACACCAAAACACACATACAAGCAATCTTGTAGTGTTCTATCTTCCTTTCTTTTATACTAGTAGGTTTCTAGTTTTGCAATATGTTTCTTTGATTGAGAAATATATAAGAAAGTTTGGTGTTTCATTCTTGGTTCCTTTCATAGTGTATAATTTTCAATAAGCTAGTTTGGGGTATAGTTGTGGTGTTGAAACATTCACACCCTTTACCTAGTCGGTGGGATATTATCGCGGTTATTCCACAACAAAATATCATGCTGAGTCTTCAGGGATCAGGAAGGCTCAGCAGCAGCAGAGCAGGTTTCGGTCCTTAATGGAAGATGAGCTACAAGGTCCACCATCGCGCATCAGGGCTAGCCTCAAAAAACGACACCATGAACCCCTCGTCAACCAAGATCAAGGTACAACGTTCTTCTTGTGAAGAATTTTACAAATTGGTTACATCTTAAATTTTCGTGAAGATTTTTCTAGATAAGTTCTTATTACTAACTTCAATAACCGCTTGTTTATTTCCGTGAATGCATACTTATAAATCTCATTTTAATCTTCAGGAGGAAAAGAAACTAAATCAAGAAGATCGGTCAAGAATAGGTAGTAAGTTTTTTTTTATAATTATACCATTACATTTACACTCATGATAGCACGAATATTATAAATTTTAAGACATCTTTTTTTTCTTGTTTGTCTTTGATTAGAAAAAACAAGTGCAGTAGAGCCTAGAGACTTAGGAATTGATGCAAAATTCGATGAAGCAATGGTTGGGCCATCCATCACTTGACCATTGCCTGATAAGCAAACATTAGAGCTCATTATGAACACATTGCAAAGGTTAGTTAATAAATTACCAAATTCACTTTTTAGCGATATGCAAAATTACCTAAAAAATTATTTTGATATCATAATCTATGAAGGATATATATGAAGTATTAGCTGAACCAGTTGACCGTGAAGAGGTTTGAGCTTTTGATTTATCAATGTATTTGATCAAACTGTATGATTGTTTTACCAATTAAGAAATTTAACGGGGTTGACATTGTGCATCCACTTTTAAGGTTGAGGACTACTATGAAATCATTTAGGAGTCAATGGATTTTGGAACAATGAGAGATAAACTTCATTAAGGATTGTATACTTCCCTTGAACAATTTTAGGTTTTTTAAAAAGTACCTGTTTTGACCCGCCCAATATGCCTGCGACCCATTTTTCTACCTTTATGTTGGCACTTTTTATTCCTATCTCGTTGAACTATCGCAGTTACAAACATGCTTGCAGCATGATGTATATCTAATATCAGGGAACGCGATGCATTTCAACTCTTCGGGTACTACTTTTTTCAGACATGTATACGAATACACACGAGTTTGAACTCCAGGTTCATTTCTTTATGGTCTTAACTTGAGATATGATTACTTTACAGGCTCATGGAATACATAAACTAGCCAAGAGACTTTTTCATGTCCTGAGAACGAGACCTGAAACCTCTGAGTTAGAATTTGGAGGGAACAGGCGAAGATCTTTCAGAAGATCTGAAAATGGATTTAATGAGTTGAACTGCAAATTATTCTTAAAAAAAAACCTGATAAAAGTATTTTATCGTCTCACATAACTTTTATACAGAAGCTTTAACAGTATAAAAGTTATGCGATTATCACCAAGAAAGACACCACCTGGGTTTGTTAATTCTCATCACCCTGATTATGTTTGTCATTTGCAGAGATCATTATATGGGCTTAAACAGTCCCCTCGTGCATGGTTTCAACGGTTTGCTAGATTTTTTACACGCATCGGTTTTTAGCACAGCAAAGCCGATACATCATTATTTGTTTTCTATCGCGTTTTTGCTTATTTATTGTTATATGTGGACAATATTATTCTCACAGCTTCTTCTACAGCTCTTCTACAATGTATTATTGGTTTGCTTCTCAATGAGTTTGCTATGACAGATCTTGGCCCTCTCAATTATTTTCCTGGTATTTCTGTTCAGCGGACTACTTTAGGTATGTTCTTGTCACAGTCCAAATTTGCTGAGGAAATTCTTGAGAGAGATATGCAGAATTGTAACCCGTGCAAGACCCCTATGGATACTAATTCCAAGGTGGGTCTGGATGGTGATCCTGTTAGTGATCCTACTTTATATGGTAGTTTAGCTGGTGATCTTCAGTATCTTACCTTTACGCGACCGGACCTTTCATATGTTGTTCAACAGGTGTGCCTTTATATGCATCATCCTCGTGACCCACATTTTCTTGATTTGAAGTGCATTTTGTGCTATTTACGTGGTACTAGTGATCATGGTCTTCAGCTTCATGTCTCATCTACTGCTCAGCATACTGCCTATACTGATGCTGATTGGGCTATTTGCCCTATTACTCGTCGGTCCACATCTGGGTATTGTGTGTTTCTTGGTGATAATATTCTATCGTGGTCCGCAAAACGACAGGTTACTTTGTCTCGTTCTAGTGTTGAAGCCGAATATCGTGGTGTTGCTAATGTCGTAACTGAGATTGCTTGGACTCATAAATTTCTACGTGAGCTACATACTCCTCTATTTACTGCTACTTTAGTCAGTTGTGACAATGTGAGTGATGTTTATATGTCTGCAAATCCGGTTCAACACTAGCGTATAAAGCACATAGAGATTGATATTTACTTTGTTCATGATTTTTTTGCTTCGGGACAAGTTTGTGTCCTTCATGTGCCTTCGCGATTTCACTATGCAGACATCTTTACTAAGGGGCTTCCTGCTGCTATAATTCTTGACTTTCGCTCCAGCATGATCGTTCAATGGCCTCCCGCTCAAACTGTGGGGTGTATTAGCCGAGCCTCATTCAAGTTAGCCCGATCATTGATTTTATTTTATATGCTGGCTAGCCCGGCCCATTAGGGATTTTGGTAACATTCAAATTGTATCAGTATTTATTGAATGGAATGCTAATAAAATGATGAAGGGGAATAAACCTATTATAACATGGTGTCCGAGCGGGTCTGATTCTCACACCTATGTAGCTAAGTTGATTCACCTCTTTTATATCACCCTGTCAAACCCTAGCCGCCACCATATATCCATTTTCAGAAGAAAAAAAATTAAAAAAAAAATCTATGCTTTGCTTTTGCTGATGCTGCATGGTGAAGATTAATCTTCGCTTGCTGTCGGATGTCTTCATCAACAAATATTTTAGTTGCTTTTGCTACTGATTTGTCTATGTTGCTGCTTGAAGAATTACTTCTGCTTGCTGCCGAAATTCTTCATCAACAATTTCTGTTTTTATTGTGTTAATGGATAACTTTTTTTAAGCTTCATGTTTTAATAATTAATTTTTTTTCTTCAATTCGAGCTTTAGCGATTTCGTCGCTCGAATTGCGAGGGAGTATTAGATGATAAATAAGCCCAAGTCCGTTTGTGAGTTTAGGGTTTCTAGAGTTACCTCTATATATTGTGCCTCATTAAAAATTATAGCACATGGGGTTTTCATTATCTAACAGTAACTTGATTTAAAGAGTTAATGTCGAACTGCATTTTATTTTTGCAATGTAGCGAATTTACAGCATGCTATGTTACACAGGAGGCAGTCGAGATGGTAAATAATGTGAAATCACTGAAGTTGATCGATGATCGACTTAAAAACCCCCTTTGGAACTCAACAATGACAATTACTAAAAATCGTTAATCCATGTAAGTCTTTCCCTTTCATGATCTACCAAGTCTAAGGTGGAAATTTTAACCCATTTGCTCTTAATGTTGTAATACAAATGGTCAAGTAGGATAAATGAGTCGAAATTCATCCATTGTGTATTTATAATGCATAAAAGCTTTTACATCATTTATTCAAACAACAAAAGTTTTTTTTGTCATATTCGACAATTAAACTACAAAAAGGGTTTAAGCCACCCCGACCCAGACCATTTTTACCCATCACAACTATTTGACAGCTAATCAACCAGTCCATTTTGCCACCATTGTTCATGATCTTTGTGCTATTTGCAGTTACATCAACATCATCAGGAACATAGCTATCGTGATAGCCTACTTCAATTTGTCAAAGACATGGGCCCCACAGCCCAAATGGTAGCCAAACGTAAGCTCCAAAACTTATATCCACATCCGCAAACAACAAGACACAACTTTAGCCACCAGCTTCAAATCCCATTTGCTCAAACATGGTCAAATCCTTATCATTCTTTAATAAACAACGATACTATGAAAACAAGCAGCATTGTCACACATAGTCATATAACGCAAGATCAAAATATGAGATCGATATATGGTACTGATCAACCATGTTGAAAGAACTAGAGACAATATGCTGCTGAGTTATTCTGGTGGCCATAGGGACTCGTCGGTAATAACCTCTCCTTCAATGCCAGGATGGCTGAGACAAGAGTCGCATGGGTCGAGATTTCCATTTGATTTAGATTTTTTGAAATCAAAGATGGGTGAGGATACAAGTGTTGGTTTAATGGACAAAATATTAATAGATGTGCGTTAGGATCGAACTCGAGACCACGGGATTGCACACTTTACGTATGAGAATTAAAGTTAATAATTAAATATAAATGTTATATTTATTTATTAATTACACGAAATAATATATAACGGACGTTAAGTTAATTAAGTGTAATGGACTAACGGTCGTTAAATGTTAATTGGAAGGACTAGATTGAAAAATAGAAATCGAGAAGGTTCTAGAATCCCATGGGGAGTTCAAACCAATCGGTTATGGGTTTTCCAAACCCAATTCATATCTAACTTGGTCACCAAGTTATATTGGGTATAAATACAAGGCCTAGGGTCTTAGTTTTTCATCTCTTGTACTCATAATCTAAAACCTAAAACATTGTTTGTGTGTTTTTTATTATAACCGATCGTACAACCCTCCTTGGGTGTCGATCATCTTGTTTTTCCAAAACAAATTGTTTCGTGTTTTTAAAACTAGCATTACTTTAATTTGATTTAGTACATGTGTACAAGAACATGGTACAATCACACTATTGATTGTATCTTGGATTGAATTACAAAACGGTAAGGGGTAATTCACATAATCCTTATAAACCCTAATTAGGGTTCATCTCAATTGCTAGTTTTGTGGAATTGATGCTTGTTCGGCTAGAATAAAAAAGGTATGCATACTTTATGTTTATGTCAGTTAATTATTCATTATTCGTTCCTATATGCTTCCGGATATTTCTTTGATGTTTATGTGTTTTTATATATGATTGTCATAGTATATAATTCCAACAGTGATATAAGAGAGCTTGGTTTAATGAGTAATTAATTACTAAACACGTAAAAAACGAATATTATATGTTGTTTGATATGATTATTCTAGTGTTTTGGTTATGATTATATAAACCCTAATTTCAGGGATTGGGGCTTTTGCCCTAATTTGTTTTTTAAATTTTTTATGGATCGACCAAATTTTTTTGGGTTGAAACCCTAACTTTTTTTAGTCGATTGTCTTAAAAATTGTTTTAGGGTTTATTATAATTGTTATGTTATCAATATGGAAACCTAGGATTAATATATTTGTTACGTGATAAATTCACGAATAAAATGTTATGTGACATGGAATTGTATGCGATCTTGTGACAACGTGAATAAATTGTTATGTTAAATCCATGAAAACGTGCATGTTTGGCATGGATTATTGTCGATATATATATTTAATTGCTAAGATTGGTTATTAGAAAATTAATTGTTAAGTTTTATACACATGTTTATTATTTTTATAAATTTTGAATTGGGGAATACCTCATTAATATTAATGAATCAATTATGTGAAATTTGGTATATTTTAATTAGGGCTTACGCAATCGATTCGTCGATGTATGTGGCTCACTTTCAATTGTGCGAGTGAAAGCTCTAGTTAATATATACATTAATTAACCTAGATATTGATTATTAATAGGCTTTATCAAATAATTTGCATGTGGCTACTTGTTTACACGTATTAATTGTTAGTTATGTGCGCATTGTTTTAGTTGTTTATTTTTTATTGTTACTTGTTTGTTTATTATGTGCGACATGTTTTAAGCAAAGGGTAATCTTGAATAGAAAAATAAATTGGACTAAATAATGGTGAAATTTGATTTGTTTTGAAGAGTTAAATTTTCAAAAGTTTAATTGATTGATGATTTTGGTACAAATAGTGAGAACGGCTCACCCAATTTGACGGACTGTGTGAGGGGTACAAGGAGAGGAGCGCATTAAATTGTGACCCGATAGAAGGAGGTCATAGCTTCAGCGCTGACCAAATTCTTCGCTTCTTTGCGAGTCAAATTGGAGTTACCAAGTAGGCTATTAGTACAAAATCATCTTAAAGGCGAATTAGCTTTAATTCCATGCGCCATTTTGTGGTAATTATCTGAAACACTAAGTCTTTAGACTTATGCAAAAGTACGATATAATGGACGATAATTAAAGGTAAATTCCTTGATTGGCGAAACTAATAACTCAATCAAAACTTTGATAATTTGATCTTTATGAATTGGTTAATAAAAAGTTTTTTTTATTAAAAACTATTGATACAAAGTTGTATGCATGCTTCTTCGTACATATTTGATTTGACACCATAAAATCAAAACTAGTACCCTTTATAAATTAAGTTTCTGTCATCTAGTTAAAGGAACACTTGAAGTTGCAATTTACGTCATGTCAGAACTTGGCGAGATTGTGATGGAAAGGTAAATCTTTATGTAAAGTCAGACCTTACATGAACATATTTGCAGTTCTTTAAGTTAGACGACTTAAATTGAGTAGTAAGTGAGACCTGGACTCAAGGCACAAGATGGGGTAAAACATGTTTACATTTGCAATAGCGTTGGAAAATGTAAATTCCATAATGATCTAGGAATTGGAAAATGTTTGCCAATTATTGTTTGACAGATTACCTTATTATGTGCTTTCGTTACTAGCAGATCAACTGATGTAATGAAACTATGATAATTTGGATCCTAGTTTTCGAGAAAATTCTATGGTTATATGAATATTACCTTGGGTATTTTATTTTCTTGAAAAGTTTAATTATCGAAAATACTAAAATTGAACTTTGCTACTTCTTTAAATGTATTGATGCAACATTAAACCATAAACGTAGGTTATTCCTGTATTGGTAAATTGATCTACACCTGTAAGGGTTTTTGGTAGAGTCAACTTTGCTAAAAGAATAAACCTAGTCCTCTTTTCATAAGAAAGAGTGAGATTTAATCCTATCCCTTATCATGAATGAAGAAAGGTATGATAGGACAATTAGAATTGTCTAAATTCTAAATACATAACTTGTAAGCAAATTTTAATAGTTAAGGAAATTGCATATTTTCTGAGTTATTAAATTAGAAGCTAGACTAATTACTGTATAATTGGTAAAAGACAACTAGCATATTTTATCTAGTTGTTTTGTTTTGACCATTTAAAAGTATTACTTACAATTGTTGGAATAGTAGAATTATTAAGAAAGAAATTGCATGCCCAATTTTTTAAGTTAATAGCATTGATGGGTAATTCATCATCTACATAGTAGAATACACTCTTTTAGTACATAAGTAATTGTTATGTATGGACTTTCTCAAAAGTGTAAGGAAGTAAATAGAACACTCTTTTCTTTCAATGGTTAATGAAACACTTACAATGTTGTCAAATCCAGTAGGAGTATTGTGTTCTTATTACTGAATAAGGAATTAATGTAATGATCTCTAATTCAGTGGGAGTTACAAGCTTTGTCATCTTGGTAGTAACCCAGATTATCTCTAGAATGTCTTAAGATAATTGCTTTCCACTTGTAGACACTTATGTTTTCAAGGATAGTCATGTACGTTTCCTTATTAGATTATGAAGTGGTTCTACATCTACCAGTTATGCTAATATCAATGACACAATCATATTAGTCACATAAACAAACATATGTCGTGTTGTTCATCTGCTACATGATGTTGTTCCATGCACAAGTGGGAGAAATCTATATTGTGTGCAAGGTACAACATATAAGTATATGATTTAACGGATTCTCTTTACTGCATGGTAAGAGACTAACGTTCTAATATGACTTGTACATATCTAATTCAAAAAACACTTGGTGTTGCAATTTACGTCATGTGAGAACTTGGAGAGATTGCAACAACAAAGTAAATCTCCATGTGAAGTCAGACCTTGCATGGACATATTTGCAGCTTCTAGATTAGACAAGTATTTAGAACATGTGTCAAAATGATATATAAGACTACTTAAAATTAGATATTTATGTATTATTAGAATGACATAAATGAAGTAATCTAATACTACTTCAATTTGTTTATTTATGTATTTTGGAATGACATAAATGAAAAATAATGTAGTTCTACATTATTGTGAAGTAAATAAATTAACTTGAAATTACTATTGAAACCAAGAGTTGTGTTCATAATTACTTTAGTTAAACATGTTTATGATTCATTGTAAAAACATAAACATAAAGTCTTTTAAGACTTATAATAGTAAGAAGTTAACTTGTTATGTTTTTTAATTAAGACATATACAAGAAGTCATTGAGTTGATCAATGATTTATAACGTATAATGAGATTATAACAGTTTATGTTATCTTGATAAGACATGGATATTAAGTGACTTGGATAAAAAGTACCTGTGTTATAAAGCATGCAATTGGCTTTGAAAGTCTATTATACCATTAAGTTGACTTAGTTGGTAAATAGGTAAGCCGAAAGGAATATGTTTATCTTATATATTGTATAGATTGTCTTACAATATTAATTCTAATGAATACCACAAGTTGATGGTATGTTCAGTTAGGAGAATCAAACTCTATTTGATTTGTTTGATTCAAGATAATCATAACTTCTTTCTTAAAAAGTAACAAGGTTAGAAAATTGAGTATGGATTGAATATACTCAATATGACTCCAACCTAGAAGATTGATAAAACACCATTTCATTATGGAATGTGATGAATCACATTAAGTTTTAAATTGAAGATTCTGAATTTGTTAAACTACTTATGAATAGGTTATTAACAGACTAAAGTCAGGAATTGTCAATGTGTATTTGTAATATCCCAAAAAGAGAACAATGTAGTTTTGCTCTGATTGCTAAGTGTATATAGATAGTCTATATATTACAAAAGGCAAGTGGGAGTTTTTTTTTATCTTGAAAGATAAAATTACAAAATACATAATCTTCTTAAATACACTAGTAAATATCATGATGAGGCTTGATATGAAATGTTAACCTCAAGATGATGGAATTTTCATTCATGGATCTGCAAGGATATCTCAGATATTTGATTTATATGCTGAGAAGAACATGAGTTACAGGATTATAGTAAACCTAATAATCATTATGATGGATTACCAAATATTGAATTGGGTAAATTACTCATACTATGAATGTTAAAGATGTTTTCCATAGAGATAATCAATTTTGGAAATTTGGTTTATCTTAATAGTTAGACTAGAGAATGAAGATAAGTTTCTTCAAAGATATGGAAAACTCTAGTGGTTTAAATCTCTGTGTAAAAATCATATAGACAAAATTGTACACATATTTAATGCATGTTTTATGACAAGATTATTAATCATACTTAAGAAATTAATTGTGATTGAATATTCTTTCCTAGACACATTAAATATATAAAAATGATAATTGTCATACTTGTTTTCATTAATATGAAATATGACAATGGAATATAAAAACTCTTTCTTGAGAAATTACTTGAGCGAGGACGATAAGTAATCGAAAGGTTTTTTTGACTTCATATGATCTTTGGAAGTGTACGAAGTGCAAAAATTCATGAATGGACAAATGCATGCATCTATGAAATTATTCTTATGTTTAATTATTAAATCCTAGTTTCGATTTATAATTAAAATAAGATAAATTTTAAGTATTCCTGAAAGCTAGTGGGAGTATTATGTTAAGGTTTTAAATCTTATATGTTGTATTATAACATATAGGAAGTAACATTCTTTGTAAGCTAAATGTTAAGTCTTAGATTGGAATGAAACTTCACTTGTAAGATTTAAGAATTAAAACATACAACCTTGAAATATATGTTTATTATTAATAAACATGTGCAGTAAAATAAATGATTCTAATAAAACATGATATATCATTTGAGAAATGGATAAATATCTTTTGACAAGATAGAACATGAATGAAGTCTAAGTTTGACCTGTAGATTCATCATGTACATCATGTTGTGTATTAAAATTGTTGTATCATTTTTGAATAAGAAGTGATTTGACAACATTGATATCTAACTAAAAGTTATTAGATAACTTGTGTAATGAATATTATAATAGAATTACATTATCAGCCTGGAATTGCTCCTAGATTTTATGGATGAACAATATGTCAATTGTTATGCAAATTGTCATCAGCTACAAACTTGAAAGTTTGAAAAGCATCAAACATTACACAATAGATATTAAAGTTTACGGAGTTTTAATGAGCATATTGTTGTTTGTATACAATGATGCTGGTTTAATTGAGATGACACTCAATACTAGTCATGGTAAGATTTCATCCTTGTTAATGGCCATGTGAACTAGTTGTGATACTAAGAGCGCAATTGCATTATGCATTAAAAGAATAAGAATACTTTAAACTTTAAAATGTTTGAAAGTTTAAATTGTCATAGAATTGGTGATAGAGGATGTCACACAATTTATGAATTATTATGTGGATTGGTGAATGCACACATACAAGGACTTCACTAATTGAATTCTTGAAATAAGTATTCTCAAAATTACGATAGATCAAGTTGGTTGATTTATGCCTTGTCAACAAGTATGATTGTCATTACTTGAGGCATAATTCATCAACTGGAATTTTCATGCATTGATCTATTTAGTATTTGGATAAGGGATGTTAAACAATTGTTATAATAAATCAAATACTTGGTATGTTTGATTTGATAATATATTGTATCATATATTTGCATGTTTAATCCGTGAATAAATTTATTTATTCTAAATCGTCCGTTGTCAATTAATGATATGAGAGTATCATTAAACTAAGACAAATCCGAGAGATATGGTAGAATATATTTGAAAGAATATTGATGAGAATGCATACCAATTTTAGATGATATTCAATGAATTGAATATAGGACTTATCCCAACTACATAATTTACTTTATGGATATTGTTGTTAAGTAAATTATAAATAGTTATCCTCAGACTTGAGATACCAGATAAGTGTCATGAATGTAGTGCACTATTGTGGAACAACTTAACGCTATACGTAACTGGTAGTCATAAGGGTTGTTTCCAGAAGTGTTGCAAAGTTTGTGGGTTAGTCTGTAGTCAAGATAGAATTTGTTCCTTCAAATTTATTTGGAGTTTAATATTGTTGGGCCCCTCGTAGGGTTGACAAGATGTTTGCATGGCCATGCCCAAGATCTCCCCTGAATATGTTCAGAAGATTTGGTAATCTTGCTCAATCACTTATAACGAGAAACATAATGGTTGAATAAATAATGACTTAATTCCATATGTTTATTTAACATGGTATTAGAAACAAAAGGATAATAATAATGAGAAATCATTAAAAGGTTTTCCAGGAGTCTTACTCGAGTTGTACTAGAGGCATCGAAGTGTTGCTAGATGCTAACCGATGTGATCACACTATTAAGATATGTCCAAGTGGGAGCTGTTGGTTTAATGGACAAAATATTAATAGATGTGTGTTAGGATCGAACTCGAGACCACGAGATTGCACACTTTACGTATGAGAATTAAAGTTAATAATTAAATATAAATGTTATATTTATTTATTAATTACACGAAATAATATATAACGGACGTTAAGTTAATTAAGTGTAATGGACTAACGATCGTTAAATGTTAATTGGAATGACTAGATTGAAAAATAGAGATCGAGAAGGTTCTAGAATCCCATGGGGAGTTCAAACCGATCGGTTATGGGTTTTCCAAACCCAATCCATATCTAACTTGGTCACCAAGTTATATTGGGTATAAATACAAGGCCTGGGGTCTTAGTTTTTCATCTCTTGTACTCATAATCTAACACTTAAAACATTGTTTGTGTGTTTTTTATTATAACCGATCGTACAAACCTCCTTGAGTGTCGATCATCTTGTTTTTCCAAAACAAATTGTTTCGTGTTTTTAAAACTAGCATTACTTTAATTTGATTTAGTATGTGTGTACAAGAACGTGGTACAATCACACTATTGATTGTATCTTAGATTGAATTACAAAACGGTAAGGGGTAATTCACATAATCTTTATAAACCCTAATTAGGGTTTATCTCAATTGCTAGTTTTGTGGAATTGATTCTTGTTCGGTTAGAATAAAAAAGGTACGCATAATTTATATTTATGTTAGTTAATTATTTATTATTCGTTTTTTATACGCTTCCACATATTTCTTTGATGTTCATGTATTTTTATATATGATTGTCATAATATATAATTCCAACAACAAGTACCAAGTCCTACAAAACATTCAATGCTAAGATTTGACCCTCCAGTTGTAGTACAAGTCGTCTTTTTTTTTTTTGATAAGACATTTGATAATAAGCAAAGAATGGGGGTGTAATTACATCTGGCAATTTCGAATTTTTTATTTAAAATTAGGTAGATATAATCATATTTTGAATTTTGCTAAACAAAGCACATGAGCTATATATGTATGAAAACTGATTTTCTCATAAAACATTTTTAGGTGTTTATTTGGCTAAAGACCAAGATAATGTAGTGATAAACAGTCTCTTTTGATATGTTTTTTGTTATTGGTTTTCATATGCTTAAATAATCTAGTTTTTACTAATACTTCTTTTAACAATTGGTAATGAACAGAACCAAAGCCAAAGGGATGATGTATGCATCAATATTTCTAAATTACAAACGGTCGTGGTTTTTCTGATTATGTTAATTGGGGAGGGTGAGTCTTTTGACTCATATATAGGCGACCTCACCGGGTTAATCCAAAGACCGTTATTGGGCCTTCCCTGACCATCCTTAAATTTATACACCTGGCAAGGTTTGAACCTTTTACCTTTTGTTCGAAAGCCAATGCTTTACCATTAGGCCATTTGATGGTGGTTATCAATATATCTTAAATTAATTATTATTTTTATTTAAAAAGCCGATCAAAGTGTCAAACGAACACGAACAAGCTTATTTTTATCAGTTACTAGAAAGATACTCGACATCTAACTATCTTATAATAGAGGGATGAACTTCCCTCCTATTAATTATTTTAAGATTTCCATATATAGAATTTTAAGCAAATACAAGTTACAAAGCATCATTTACAAGTACTTAAAGCACAACTAAAACTAAAAAAACAATATCAACCTACACAATTAATACACTATTTAAATCACCCCTCCACTAAAATATACAACCTCATAAAGCTATAAGTACAATCATCATAAACATAAATTTTTAACATCAAATACAACAACCTACAAGATTACAACTAGGGGTGTTATCGGGTCGGGTTGCCGGGTTATCGGGTTGGTCGGGTCGGGTTGATTCGGGTTTTGGTGTCCCAAATATTGACCCTAACCCGACCCTATAAGATATCGGGTTATCAGGTTTCGGGTCAAAACGGGTCGGGTTGAATCGGGTTGGGTTATCGGGTTGTGTTAAGTTGGCTGTCCCTAACACAATATAAAACACAGTTGAATAAAATTTGCTTATAAGCATTAAACATATATGAAGTACCCTTTTGGCAACTATAGCAACCATATTGTTAGCATCTGTTTCTTACATCCCATTTGTTAAAAGTCAAATTTTGATCATTTAACTTGTAAATATATATTGATATTGTCACTAAAGTATAACCAAAAATTTGCTTTATGTGTTGTTTCGTATATGATATTAGTTTGTGAAAATAGTTTTTAAATTTATGTTTATTCGGAAGTTGAAAAGCAATAAGTATGACACCTAAAGTCATTGATTGGAACTGATTGTATCTTTAAGTAAAATATTACTTCATTGTTGTCTACTTGTGTGGCAATGGCAAACCAGTAAGACTAGACACAACACATTAACATAACTACATAAGTACACAACACATTAACATAACAGTAAGATTAGGAAAGAGTTTTGTGGCCTTAGAAAAAAAGTGCAGTAGCTAAAAAAAACATTAACATATCAGTAAGACATGATGCAGTTGGCATTTTGCATATAAACAAAGAAAGTCATGCATTAGCTAACCAATTCAAATCCAAAAAGTAAAGTCACCAATTCAGTTCCAAAGCCAAACAAACACATATAAAGTTTTATTGAGCTTAAAATGATGATATATCAGGTAGGGGTCTTAAGTGTTATTAGGCTTAAAATGAAAAAAAGAACAAGGAAGGCTTATATATTTATCGGGTTATCGGGTTGAACCCGAACCCGATAAAGTATGAAAAATATAACCCTAACCCGACCCTATAAGGCTATCGGGTTGGTCGGGTTGACCCGATAGACCCGATAAGCCGAGTTGAACCCGAATGAACCCGACCCTATAAGGTTTTATCGGGTTCGGGTCGGGTCGACCCATTTGACACCCCTAATTACAACTAACCACAAGGTTCGCATAACCCCATATAACCTCAGATCTGTTTCACTCTTCATTGATCAAAGTAAAAAAAAAAAAAAAAAAAAAAATGAGATAAGCACCATTATTTTCTCTTTTTTACCATCTTTATCCTCATGAAGCACCATATCCATCATGAAACACCATAAAAAATCAATTGCACTAACCTATTAAAGATATCGATTCCACCCTAAAATTCCCCTATTCGAAATCTTGAGAGAAAAAAGGAAAACTCTTTTTTTGTTAAATAAAACTGAAAAGTCGCCTTGTCGGTCAGACATGGTGGACATATGGTTGGTCAACGGGAGGTGGGTGTGATGGTGAAGCGGTGGCGCTAGGGGATGGTTGTTGATTATAGTGTGGCCGGAAAGTGATCGGAGTGTGGTCGAAGATGATTAAAGGATTGAAAGTGATCGGTTTGTGCTGTAAAAAAACGAAGGGTGTTTGTTTTGAATGGATATAAGTGCCACTGGATTTGTGTTTGTTCCCAAAAAAAATAGTTACCAACCTTATATCATGGGAGGAAGGAGTGAAAGGGGCACATGTTTTGATAACAATGGATTTTAGGGTTGAAATGATTTAGGGTTACATTGGTAGTGTTACATATCACTTTTTTATTTAAGGCTAATTTTTTTTTTGGGCTGCCATACTACCATACGAAATTGGGCCTATCAAATTTAAAAGAACCAGAAGCCTACACTTATTAAGATTCAGATTTACTAGCAAACAATTAAAAAGTACATGTAAGATAGTTATGACATCTTGTTCTTCTCTTTTTAACTTGACATAAAATGTTGTGAGTCTTAATTTTCATAGGTTATACCCTTATAAAATTCAAAAAAGGAGTATCAAATCTCATTGCAACGTCTGCCATGTAGGAAAATATTTGAACATGTAAATATTGTGTTTGCTTATTTTGAACCTATGTATAGTAATTAATGTGGGTGATTTAGTTTTTCTGATTCCCGAAGTCGCAATAAGCAATTAGGCACTTTCTGAGTCTAATAATAATTCTCACTGTTTGTGATTCGCGTCGTTTGTGAACGAAAAAATAATTGATAACCGGAAAATAAATTATCATGCATTATAGAATGAAAAACGTTGTTTATGGTTAAAGAGTTAAAGTTGTTCCGACATGAATTTCAGTATATTCATTGTAAAAAAATGTAATAATTTAAAATACGTGGCCTACTGGAAATTAAAATACGTAAAGTTGTTGTTAGAAAAAATGAAAAACATTTGCTCGCCACAAAATTTAGTTAAAGGGTACCCGCCGCCGCATTGCGCGGGTACCCTGCTAGTGTTATGCAACGAGTCCTAACTCGTAACTGTCAAAGTGTCAAACAAACACGAACAAACTTATTATGCAGTCGATAAGGATACTCAGACATGTTATTCAAAGAGTCCTAACTCGTAGAGATAATTTTAGTTGTAAAAAACAAACAAATTAATTAATATAAACGTTATCTAATATCTTTCTAAAATAATCGGTATATTTGAAAAATCTATGAGGTTCCTGGGCATCCCGAAAACCTCCTCGGTTCGCCCCGCATGCTATCCTAATATTCTATGAGTCTTAATTAACTGTCAAAGCGTGAGACGAACACGAACAAACTCGTTAGGGCCGTCCGTGAAGATCGTTGAAAGCCTTCTGGTTCATTTTAAAATAATCGGTATATTTGAAAAATCTATGAGGTTCCTAGGCATCCCGAAAACCTCCTCGGTTCGCCCCGCATGTAATCCTAATATTCTATGAGTCTTAATTAACTGTCAAAGCGTGAGACGAACACGAACAAACTCATTAGGGCCGTCTTTGAGGGTGTGTAAGGTGAGCTAACGCTCAGGGTCCCAGAATTTTTAAGGCCCAAACTTTGTTCCATTAATAATTATATGCATGTGTAGACATATTTTTTACAAAGAAAAAAATATTTAGATAGGAAAATATCTTAAATGAGTAATATGTTAGAACGTTTAGATAACTAATTACAATATATCCTATAAACGGTGACACTTTGTAAATAATATTACTTAACGAAATGTTTCATTATATAATTTTGTATAAAGCCCCTAAAAATTTCGCCTTTAATGAGACGACCCTGAAACTCATCATATATAATCTAGAAGGATACATACTTAAACATATTATTCAAGGAGTCCTAATCCTAACTGTCGAATGTGCCACCTCGATTCATTGCTAGTTGTACACCAAAATTGTGTATGCAAGTGGGAATATATTCCAAAAGCCTTGAAGATCGTGGCCTCCAACTAAGATCAAACTTTGCTTAACAATTGAGCTAGTAAAAAACAAACAAATTAATTAATATAAACGTTATCTAATATCTTTCTAAATAAAATACATTTCATTTCATTAAGTGAAGCTTACTTGTGAAAAAAGTTAACATCACAAAAGTTTTAAATCTTTAAGTTATCTCAATCTTTGATCAACATTATGATTTATGACCACGTAGAGATAATTTTAGTTGTTTATATTTTTAACTAGTCATGTCACCAAGATGTTAAATGATATGTGGGATTAAACATTACATTGATTGGTTATTTATTTATACCGGACCAATCTATATCGTATTACCACAAACGTAAAAGACTATTGATTCACCAGACTTTTTGAATCTTATTCTTACGAGATGATACGTAAAAACTAAAGTTTACGTTGTCATTTCAAACATAATGAGTCGAGTTAATTCCTTAGCATTAAATTTTACTATAAAAAATGAGTGGAAACAAAAGAGTAAAGCTGTTAAATGACAAAAATTATCTTTAGTGTTAAACTTTTTTAACTTGTAAATACAAGTTTAGATGTAAGGCTAGGTGTAGTGGTCACCAAACATACAACCAGGGGCGGATTTCTTTGAGGGCAGGAGAAGGTCTCGATTTCTCTCAAAATTTACGGCACATAGTGTAAATATTATAGGTTTTAGGGATAATTTAATTGAGCTTACAAACAAATCTCCGATTCGTCTCCCAAAATAAATTCGACCCCCCCCCCCCCCCCCCCCCCGCCTCCCAAAATAAATGGTCAAGTTCCACCACTACTTACAACATTCACATCAACGTCGCATCAGCATTCAACACAGCATCAAAAGCACAACTGAACAGATGTAATGGTCACCACCAACTCTACCATCAAAATTCTTCCAACAAATTTTATTAAAAACTAAATTAAACTTTCATTTATTACTAAAAGAGATTACATTAATAGTTTAAAACACAAACTTACGTAATTAAAAAAACATAAACTAATGATCTAAATTATACTTCTCCTGGATCATCTTTTTCATTTGCAACACCTTTTCAAAGTGGATTCCAATCAAGTGATCAATGGAACTCATATAGAACATATCATCTTTTTGCCGTTGCTTTGTTGTTAGAAATTGAACATTTACTATTGTAGTTCAAACTACTTTTGTTTTATTTCCATTTCCTGCCTCTTAATCTCCAAAGATGCGGTACGGTCTATTTTCTTTAGTGACATAAACGACGATTGTTGACTTGTATATTCCTTCACCAACAACTTAGCCAACACTTCGTCACTGCCCATTGCTGATGATGTCGAAGGAACGTATGATGTCGGCGCTTTCTTCTTCGTTTTGCTCATGTCGAATTTCCCACACCTTCTCTTCCTTTTCCTCCCTGTCTTCGGTCATTGATTATGATTAAAACCACCTTGCCGACTCCGATGTGTTGAACAAGGTAGATCCTGATGACTCTAATTTTCTAAAAGCTTGTTGTCTTGCTTCTTCAAATCTTTGAATTCCCGCATCCTTCACGTCAGACACAAATTTAAATTTCTCTATGCATGAAGGAGTGTGAATTGAAAGCTACTCCATAATTATCATGATATTCTGCAAGTACTTTTTCCATGTATCCTCGTAATTGAATCCACTTTGGGTGCTTTCGAACCACATTAGCGCATGTTTCACAAAATTGAGCCATTTATTAATGGAAACACATTCCATTTTCCGTTTAACGAATCATAGGTTTGAATGTCGGCTACCTTCATTTCTTTCTCAAGAGAACCTAATACTTCCACCCAAACCTCATTAGCTTTCTTCGTATTACCTTTGTGGCTATATTCGGATGTACAAACCCAACATTTGCACAGTGAAGGGGCTCGAAAGTTTACCAATGGTGAGTGACCAAGACGAGAATTTGAATCGGCTATTTGGATGTTTGGTTGTCGACATCTTTTTGAGGTTATATTGTTCAGGGTGTTTTGAGACATCTTGCATATAAATTAACTTTCTTAAAAAAATAGCAAAGTTCACCGCTCTTTTAACAAACGAACACTAAAAATATAAAAACTAATTACTCACCGCTCATCGCCGCAAAAAGCTTCAAAAGCCCTTAGAGCATCTGCAATACATCGCTTTTTCTAAAGCTTTTCACTATTTGGTCAAGTCTTTGAAAGACTTTTTTGCATTGCATACATGAGCTTTTTCAAAAGCTTTTCTCAAAGACTTCTAGTTCTTCAAGTCTTTGAAGCTTTGTACTATAACATTATTTAAATCGAGGTATACATTCATGCCACAACTACTCTTGCATTTTCATTCCAAAAAGTTATTGTTAAAAGCTTTTACCATTGGAGTAACAGGTTTTTCCAAAAACTTTTCACACCAAAAATTTAATTTTATTAAATGTGTCAAGTCTTTTATGGTTTGTACATTGCTCTCATGATACGAAACATCTTAAAATAGGAAGGGAATACATAATCAGAAAAGTACAAAAATAAGCCAAAATCTTTTTTAAAGTCTCTTTTGTGGTCACTTTTTAACTCAATGTCCAAAATGGTCATGCGCAACCACTCGACTCCGCATCTTCACCCAAAATTCGCCACTGCGCAACCACTCGACTCCGCAGCTCCACCCAAAATTCGCCACGTGTCCAAATGAAAGTACAAAAAATACAAATAATAAAATAAAAAAAATACAAAAAGTGTACTTTCATTTGGACACGTGGCGAATTTTGGGTGGAGCTGGAGCCGAATGGTTGCGCATGACCATTTTAGACATTGGGTTAAAACTTAATTAGGTGGGATCCACACGCAAGAAATGAAACTAAAAAGAAAGTTAGTTAAAAAAATTTAGAACAATGTCTATACCTTGAGTCTTAATCATAACTAACCGACTTTTTGCCATCCTCTCCGATCACCATCACCATCTTCTTCACCGCCGACCATCACCTTTGAAAATTTTGAATAAATATGGCGTTACGTAGACGTCAAGCAACATCTTTCAACGAGGAGATGACGTCATCACCATCGTCATCACTTGCTGCTCAAGCGATCAAAGCGTCTGCTGTTCATCGCGACTCGTCTGTTTCATCTGCTTATGCTGCTAGTCCTGCTTTAAAGTCGTCATCATTCAATGATCGTCGATCATCTAAGGTTTAATGATTTTTAAAGTTATTAATAATAGAGATTTTAGTTATATATATATGTTTATTGATTATTAAGATTTGTGCTAGTTTAAGTTATGCAAGTTATCTGTTCTAGTCTCCCTTCTTTCGGGTTTATCCCGAGGTGGGGATATGTATAATGATGAATTGATGTGTTAAAATTGTTACATTTCTAGTTTCCAAGGGCGAAAAATATGAAACTCATTATTTAGGTTGTGTTGTCGAGTATCACTTAAGGAAGGAAGGAAAGTAAAGAAAATGAAGTGAAACAAAAAGGTTGTGTTGTTGAGTATCACGTAAGGAGGAACAAGAAAAGGAAAAGGACTGAAAAAGAATGGTGATTTAGTTGATTTTGAAGTAAAACGTTTCCTGAAAATGTTTACTTCCTATTTCTTTACTTTTCCTTACTAAAGAAAACTTGAGAAATGTGTTGATTGAATTAGTTGTTTGGGAGATAAGAAAAAATAACTACTACCGAATGGCCTAGTGGTAAGATACTTAACCTCTAGGTTTAGGGTTCAAACTATAAGTGGCAAAATGTGTGGGTCGAGTTGGGGCATGGGTCTAGATGGGTCATTTAGGACTATGGGTCTAAATGGGACCGGGTCAAACGGGTATTAGGGTTGACCCGTCTGGGTTTCACGTTAAAAATGAAAAAGATGAAAAGAGGTGTTCACGCCCCAGACCCGTTGGTTAATTGTTATAAAATTGAAGGTTATATAAAGTACCCCTCTAAAATATAGATGGAGACCCAACGAAACCAATCACCTCCACAATATTACCTAACTTGGTCTAAATTGCCACCTCTAATTCAAACCTTACGAGGTACACATTTAGGCAGTGACGAACCAGAAATATAAGATGCGGGGGGCAATTTTTTTTTTTTACAATAGCGAAAAAATGCGAAAGAAAAAGCTAGATTCCTAATGGTAAATCGTGTATTTTTACTTAGAGATTAATGAGTTATAAGGCTTTAGAGTGTTGAATGTTGGATTTTAGTATGTGGGTGGGGGGCAATTTGAGTTTTTAGTGGGGGTCACTTTCGAAAAAAGGTCAAAATTAAAAAAAAAAATTACACTATAATCTCAACTTTTTCGACTAGCCATGGGGGGCACCGGCCCCCCACACTTCCTACATAGGTCCATCACTGCATTTAGGGGTGGCGAGGGAAAGTGTCAGAAATGATTACCTGTTCGTATAATGATGAGTTGATGAAGTTGACCAGCCAAATTTGTAATACATTTCTAGCTTTAAAGATTGAAAAATATGGATATGATTAATTATATGAGTTTCTTCTTTTTAAATAGATGTTTGGAAAAATCAGCACTTGAGGAAATAGTGTTTGGATTTGATAAGGATAAGATGTTAGGAAATGTGAATTAAAAGCGTTTTAGTTGGATATGTGTCTAAGAAAGTAATTTACGTTTATCTCAAATAACTCTGGGAATATGAATGTCCCATCATGCTTATTGAGACTGCTTATTTTGCCCTTAAGAGATAAGCAGAAGCAATTTGTTGTATCCAAAACTGAGTATGTGCTTAAAATAAGACTATTTAATGAAAAATTATGCAATCCCAGGCACCCTCTAATAGTACCAATCAGTATATTCTGTATTCCCAAGTGGTTAAGTTTGCCTTTCAAAAAGAACGTAATTATGTATCTGAGGTATGCTTATATAAATCTGAATGAATGAGGTAAACAGATGTGGTCGGCGAGCCTTTGTCTCAGATGTGTGCAGCCTAACTCGGTTATCCCCGTGACCGTTTCCGAACCCTTTCCTTGGCCATCCCAAGATGTTTACCCAGGAAAATTCAAACCTCAGACCTCTTGTGAGGACATCCGGACGCTTGACCACTAGTCCACCTTGGTGGTGGTTTTTGCTTATATTTATTTGTTTTTTTGCAAATTTTACTCCAAGGGTCTTTTTCGTTAAATCTAACTGTTTCTGACTTAGAAACCTCCCTGTAACTGCGTGTTGGTAAATGTGTTAAGGAAAAAACCGAATGTAGAGGCTAGATACTGGATTATAGAGATAGAGAGGAGTATTTTTTGTTTTTGCTGATAATATGGATATGTGGTAATGCAGGGTTCTGCTACCTATGATTATACGTCGATGGGCAGTACCAATGAACCAGGAGGATTTTGGGGTGTTTTAGCAAGGAAGGCTAAAACGATCCTTGATGATGATGCTCCTCCTCGACGTGTTGATACTCCTATCAGTGTGAAAACAGAAACAGTATCAACAAGCAACCAGGTGATTATTACCCTCTATGGTATCTTTTATTTGTTTGTGATATCGACTGATTTGTTCATATGATGGTTAAGCTCAATATTCTCTTTATTAACTGTAATTCTTGATATATTTTGACATTGACCTCAAGTTTATTGACACACAGGTTGAGCATCGTTATGAGTCGTTTGAGAACTCCAGAAAGTTGGATAATCCAAAATTTAGGAAGGGTTTGGATAGACTTGCGTCGTCACTTAATCAAATTGGTGGCTCGATTGGAAACGCGTTGGAGGTAATTGCTGTAAATAGACACAATTGATATCTAACTTTGTTCAATGACCATCAGAAATACTTTTCTCAAGTTCCTGTTGTTACATTTTTCTTTTTTCTGTTTACATGATACTGGAGTTTGGTTGAATTGTATGAGACGTTTTTTACATTCAACTTTAGATATTTGAAGTTATGTGCTTTAAGTATACGTATTAAGCACCTGTAAACTTATGCTTATGTTTCATGTTTGTTGAATGTTATGCATATATAATATTTTGATGAGTTCTTTCATTTGTTGTGTCGTGACTCTTTTTCAACTTTTGTACTAAATTATTGAAATTATTTCAACTTATGTTTCTTATGTTTGATTATTATTAGGAAGGGCGTACAATTGTGGACAAAAAGAAGCAAGATATCATCCAAGAAACTCGTAAACTGCAGAACAGGAGAAAAGGAACGAATGATATAGAACAGAATCAGTATTCTGACGTGCAGACTCAATTACAGGAATCTAGAATGCAGTTGAAACAAAAACAGGCTGACCAAGAAACTCAACTCAAGGCATCCCGCGACGTAAGGTTGCAAATGTGTAATTGCATATTTGTGATTGATGCATCACTAATTTAGAATTTATTTTACATATAAGTCTGAAAAATGCATCATACCTTGCACATCGTTTTTTGCCATAAAATAAACATAACTATAAGTCTAAAACATTCATGTTGGAACTACATCAATTGTCTTTTACTTTGTATCCTTTCCCGTGAAATACATTTTTCGTTTTGTTTTGGATGACAGGTGGCAGTTGCAACAGCTGCTAAGGCCAAACTACTCCTTCGGGAGCTGAAAACTGTCAAAGCGGATTTAGCCTTTGCAAAAGAAAGAAGTTCTCAGCTAGAAGAGGAAAACAAAATGCTCCGTGAGGCTCTTGAAAAGGGAGACCACCCGACAGATGATGACCTGGTATTCCCACTATACATTTTCCTTACATTTTCACTCATAAAGTCAAACTACATCCTTGACTAATCCGTGGTAAACTTTGGTGTAATCAGATACGTATTCAACTCGAGTCACTTTTAGCAGAAAAGTCTCGTTTAGCAAACGAGAATTCAGTATACGCACGTGAGAATCGCTTCCTGAGAGAAATCGTTGAATACCATCAACTAACAATGCAAGACGTCGTGTATTTAGATGAAGGCATTGAAGAAGTTACAGAAGTTAACTCAAGTTCGTTTAGAACACTATCCGTTTCAACATCACCACCATTACCTTCATCCCCACGCGCGTCTCTTAAAAGAACCGTCTCTGAACCTCTTAAAATTACCATCCCTGAACCTCTATGATTCGTGTCGTGGTTAGTTGTAGTTATATACGATTGTTTTGTTCTTTTTGTGCATTATTGTGGTATATTCTTGTTTGGGTAAATTGGGTTTGATTGTTTATTCTTTATTGGCTTGTGAACAATAACCAAAAGCTTGTGTGTATAATGGCCTTTTGTGGCCATCCCATGATTCTTTGCAAATAACGTGGTATGTATGAAGATTAACTATTAATGTTATACAAGGATTACATTGTCTAGTTTCTATGTTGCTTCACTCTTTATCCTGTCATACTATGTTTGGCGAAACTAGCGATAACTCTCCAAGATGTAGCATTTTGTTTTATAAAACCGTTTGGTAAGTGTAAACCGCGCATATAATCCTAAATGTTAAAGCTATTCTTCCATATATTTTTATCGATTTTTTTAGGAGTGCGTTTAAAATAAAATCCAAAAGCTGAAAGCTTGTTGCCGAACAAGCATATAATCCTAAAAGCTAAAAACTATAAGCTCCAAAACACTCATATTTAACTTGGTGTAACGGTTATTTACCTTAAAATGCGTACTAGTTTGGTAAATTAATAAACCCATAATCCCATTATTAACTTCAAATCCGTATAATTAGGAACAATATATCATACTATCATTAAGGACATTTTGTTATATAAAAGTAGGGTTTTTCATTTAACCATAAACCCTAATGGAGGTTCAATCTCATAGTGTAGCAATATTCATTTTGTTAATTATGATGTTAAATTTATGCCATAATATTGAATCTCAAAAACTTGACAATGTTACTGATGTAAAGTCTGCTAGGACTCTTGATAAAGCTCTTCAACGTTACGCGTTTCAAGCTTTTACTAGTCTGAAAACCGTGAAAACTGGTGTTTCGGTTGATGGTATGGTGCCTAAGGACTTAAGCGGTGTTAAGGTTTCGGCATTGAGGTTAAGAAGTGGTAGTTTGTTTACTAGAGGTGTAACGTACAAAGAGTTTATGATACCAAAAGGCGTTGTTGAGAAACCGTATGCAAAGAGGCTTGTATTGATTTATCAGAATTTAGGGAATTTGTCATCGGTTTATTATCCGTTAAATGGTTATGTTTATTTAGCTCCTGTGTTGGGTTTACTTGCTTATGAGGGTTTGGATTTAACAGCGAAAAATTTGTCTGTGTTGGATATTCGAGCTTCTGGTGAACCCGTGGTTATAGATTTTGGACATGTTAGAATTAGACCCGTGGTAAACGGGTCAAACGGGTCAAACCCGATGTGTGTTTGGGTTGACTTAAATGGTCAAGTGAATTTTACTAATGTGGTGTTTGGGAACAAATGTTTGGGATATAAACAGGGTCATTTCTCCATTGTAGTTAAAGCGGGGTCGAATGAGGTTGCTAAACCGAGCGATAAAAGTGGTGGAAATGGTTCAAGTGTGTGGGTGATTGTCGGGTGTATAGTTGGTGGATGTGTATTGTTCGTGTTGGTGGTATTTTGTGTTAAGGGGTATTGTAAGAGGAAAAAGATGAATAAGATGGAACGGGCTGCTGATTTTGGTGAGCCGTTGCATATGACTATGGTTGGGAGCGTAAAAGCACCCGCTGCTATGGTTACAAGAACACAACCGACTCTTGAAACAGAGTACGCACCATGAGCTACCACCATCATGCAGTCTATCAGTTACGTATTTTTATTATTTATACAATGGCTCATTCTTTAGTGCAAAGTGTTTATTACTTATGACACACACAACATATTGAAGTTTTGATGATTCGTTGTTGTGCGTTTGTAGGTGTTAAGAGAAGAATGAGCATTCTTTATGGTGAATATTTGACGTCTCATTGACAAAAGTACTATATTGTTTTGCATAAGATGTTAATCATGTAAAGTTTTCGTCGTTAGAAATTTTTTGTATCGTCGTATCCTACTAATGAAGTGTTTGGCATTGTGTTTTAGAAGTGACTATCCGGTTATTGCATTTTCAGGCAGTAAATAAATTATTTCTAGTCTTTCGGTACAGTGAAAGTGATTCTTAATCACATTTTTCAGTTTAGTTGATTATATGACTATAATACTAATTGCATATCAACTAATCACTTTTAAAGTGCAATGCCAAACACCCCCTAAATCCATGTGTGATTAGAGTACCAGTAGGCAGTAGTAGTTGTGGTGTGAAGTAGATCAAGCTCATAAAAGCTATAGTCTAGGAGTGAGTATGATGGTCCTCGGTCCAGGCTGGATTGGTCATATGCCTGTCTCATTCTCACTGTAGAACGCAGCACTCTGTCGGTCCCTCAAAGGGCCGGTAAATCATGGTGTGCATTTGTCGCTTGCTGTTTTCGTGCATTTAGATGAGTGATGTACTAGTTTGAAATGCACAAGGGTACAATTATTTAGTGCGTTGGAACAATGTTACTTGTGACCGATTGTTGGAAAACAGTAGTTAATGAGACAATGGTGATAGCTAGAGTGTAAAGTGCACATTACTTTGGTACAACCACTCCTTTAAAGTCTTAAGCTTTTTTCGGATTTATGCCCGGCAAATATGACCTGGACCCTCGGCTTCGCCAATCTACTATTTGTCTTGTTGGGTTAAGATCATACTCTACTTGATAAAAGCATCCTATGTCAGTGTATACTTATGTAGCTGAATAGTTTGATGATGTATATGCTACATTATCGGGAGCTCGTACTACAAACATTTGATCATTAAACATGTAAAGTATGTCATCATTTATGACTGATATACATTACCATAGTTTTATTTCATATCAACTATAGTTTTTTTCTTCTTCTTAAAGTCGCAATATTAATGCTACTTGAGTAAACTATTTTATGTCTGTCTGCACCATATCGGAGTTTTTTTTTCTTGTCAAACTCTCAACGTAACATTGCGAGTTTGAGAGAGGATGTTAGATAATAAAAGCCCTATTGGCCTGACTCGTTGGTTTAGACCCGTTTTGTATTTAGGTTAGGTTAATCTGTTTCTATTTAATGTATTGTAATCTCTGTAATCCATCTACTCTGATACTTCGTAATACAGTTTACATTATTTACAATCAAAACTCTAATTAGTTTCACTGAAATAAATTTGTAATTACAGTTTTACACATTGAACCTTATAATATTATTAATTAACCTCTTAATAATTATAAACTTTGACTGTGTTTTCTTTTGTTAACTTGTAAAATTATAAAGTTGATGACCCAAAGAGAGCATTTTCAAATCATAGTATACCTATATGTGGAATTCATTGGATACCCTTTGCATCAAAGTTAGAAGAATTGTTGCACATGTTAGTGCAATAATAGTTTTATTCAATTATATATTTGAATATAATATTTCCATATCTTTTAAGCATATGCTTACAGAATTTATTTTACCAATCATATATGCATGATACGAGTTTCTTTGATTAATTATTTAAATAAGTTTCATTTTGATTGAACCCGTCGACCCGCTAACCTATCTCATACGTATTATAACCCTAAGGCTGGGTGCAATGGGTGTGACCCATCACCCTTCACATTTCATCCTCACAAATCACACTATTGCACCCTCTCGTGTCACGCGTGAGGCAAGCCAAAAAGAGGGACGAAAGGTGATGCCAGTCACCACTCGGGTATCGTGCAAAGTGGATGTTTTTATTATTGTTTATTTGATTTGTGCGTGTGTGTGTGAAAAAGGGGGGGAGGGTGTTATTTTGTAGGTTGTAGGGTATGTTTGAAAAGTGAGGGAAGTGTTTATCATTGGACATGAAAGGTGAGGAGAATGGTGATCTACTGAATGATCATTTGATGCTGAGATGAAAAGTAAATGAGCGGAAGTGAAAGGTGACCATTACACCTAGTCTAAAATCGAGTGTAACAACTAGCGGTGCCATTCGGGTTGACCCGACCCGAGTCAATTCGGGTCGGCTCAATCGGGTTCAAAATTATATTCGGGTCAATCGGGTCAACCAGAATTGACCCGAGTTTTAAACAATGTCGGGTTCGGGTATGATTTTTTAGCCTTGACCCAACCCGAACCCGACTAACCCGGCTCAACAACACTTGTACAATGTAAAAAACTCAGGTTGACCCCGAAACCGAATTGACCCGACCCGATTGACCCGAGTTCTAAACAAGGTCGGGTTCGAGTATGTTTTTTTAAGGCTTGACCCGATTTGACCCGACCCAAGTTGACCCGAACCCGACCGGGTCAACCCGAATAACACCCCTAGTAACAACAAGCTCTTTTACACGTGATGAGCTGAAATGTTACCACCATTTACACTTCATCACCCGTACACAATCATTCTCTTCATATGTGATCATTAGAAGTTTGGTTGGTTCAAGTCACTATATCCCAAAAAAAAATTATTTTTTAGTTTGTGTGTGTGAGCAGGGGTGGCAATTCGGATCGGGTCGGGTTGGCAGGCCAGAAAACCTCAACCTTAACACGACCTGTTTAGACATTCAGGTCAGCCACGTCAACCCTAACCCGTTTACACATAACCGGAACATGGTCTACTTAACCCGTATATATAAATGAGTTAGAGGGTTAAATAGGATACACATGTTTAATAGGTTAAGCGTGTTCGGGTTGACTCATTTAACTCGATTATCTAAACAGGTTTTACATTACACAGGCTAAACAAGTTAAACGGTTTTGCGGGTCAACCTGTTTTTAGTTTTAAATTTACGAAAAAGACTTTTAAACGAGTTGACGGGTCTGATGACACATAGTACGTATAACAGGCCTACTAGGCCCAATACACACTATACATACATTAGGCTTGGGCCCAATGATTACAAACATTGGGCCTACAGTAAGCCCAATGACTAAATTGGCTATGGGCCAGACCTTGAGACGCGCGTAAGATACATAACGGGCTGAATCCTCAACCGTTAGACATCTTATGTTCGCGTCAGCAATTAACACGGAACCCTTGTCCGTCAAGGGTCCGGCTCCGGTGACTAACTATTACATGCGAGAATCTAGGGAAACCTAGCGATAAGCCTCGCCTATAAAAAGGGCTATAATCCCCATACAAGGTAGAACTTTCTTATTTCCAACCCGAACTTGACTTGTTTAATAATCGTATTAGATAGGTCGACGCGAACACGACCAAAAACTTGTTTAAACTTAACCCGAATTTATTTATTTTTGTGTTGATCTCAAGTCAGATTTCGTGTCAGATCAGAAATTGTCATCTCTATGTGTGGGCATGTGTTGTGAAGTAAATTTGTGTATTAAGTAAGTAAATGTTGATAGAAAACGTGAAAAACGATACGAAGAAAGAAAGAAAAAGCAAAGGGGGTGGGTGAGAGGGGGGACAAAACGGCGACGGATAGTGGAAGGTGTCGAGTAAAATAAAAGACTAATCCACCCTGTAATTCAATTCAATTCATTTCAATTCCAGCTAACACCACGTTGGCTTTTCATTGGCCGCATGCTGGCTGTGGGTCCCACCTTTTGTACCAGTGCATGGTTGACACGTGTCCTTTTAATCACATTTTCACCTACTACTAGAATCTGTCTACGCTTTTCCTCTGTCACCGCCGTTATTTCTACTACTACTATTTGTATATTTTAACCAAAATGGACTATTACTTTAATTTTTAACTTTTTTTTTTTTAGAGAAATTATAGAGAGACCTAAACTTAGCTTAATTTTAGCCTAAAAACAAGTGTCATCATCTTAATGGTTGTAAAATAAGTGAGTCACTGTCTGCAACCATTAAAATGATGCCACTTGTTTTTAGGCCTAAAATTAAGCCTAAGTTTAGGTCTCTCTATTAATTCTCTTTTGTTTAACATTTTTTTCATATGCTTTTAATCCTTGCTTCAAATTAAAAGTTCATGACGTTCTATTTTAGTTTTCCACTCTTAAAAAATAGATCGAGAAATTTAATGGAGTTTATCATATTACTCTTATTGAAGTTATTATTACCAATTTTAAAAATATTTTAACTAATTTGACAAGAGTAAAACTATAATTCTGCTAAAAAGTTAGAGAAGGAATGCAATAATCATAAACTTAACTTGACAAGTTTTATTGAAGAGGTCAAACTGTAACGTATTTGTTTTAGAGGGGCAAATTTACATTTTCATTTAACATTTGTGCTAATAATACCTACTGCTAGAAAGTGTAAAGGTTAAAAATGTACTTGTGGCTAAAATTTTTTGGAGGGGCCACAAGTCTACAACCCATACCGGTCTCCACTAAGTTCCGTTTGTAGCAGTAATAAATATGATTTTTTTAAGCTGTGTATTTTTTGTCGATGGACAATAGTTTTGGAACTGAATGAGTAACACTTATTTCACATATATCTCTAACGAGATTCAACCTACAACTTCTTTGTTTGTTGATAGTTGAGACATTCACATATTACTAGGCTAAGTTTCGAGTTTCATTTAAGTTTTGAGTTTGCTTTAAATGCTGATTAACCTCAACATCGACCGATTTGTTCAATTTATGTTTGCGGTAGAAAGATAAAATGAAAGAAGTACGCTTGTATTTTCCGTTATGCCTACAGGTGTAAGAGGAAATGAATGAAATGCATTTTTTTTAATTAATTAATTAATTTATTTGCAAGTGTGAAGATGAGATGAAAGAATCATGTATATTTCTTTCAGACATAAGAGAGCCAAAAATAACGTTTTTTTTCCACTTCACTTTTATAGATTTTCTTAAAGAATAATTACCACTGTATGTTATTTAAATTTAAATACTTGAATTTCATCTCTTCTTCCGCAAACATTAAAAAACAAACGAAAAACATCTAAAGAAACAAACTACACCTTCCTCAGCAATCCGATTAGAATAGTTTTAGCACACTTTGAATCCCCATATTTGACTCAAGGAAAAACAAAATAAATAAAGTTGATTTTTTTCAATTGACTTTTTTGGCAAATACCTAGTAGAACTTGTAAACCTCAAACATATATAATTACTTTTTCTTATGGTATACATCAAACTCAGAATTGGTTATGAAAAGATAAGAGTACTTTGAATGTTTGTTTAATCTCATGTAACGCGTTTATAAACTTATGTAAATTTAGAAAACTCGTTAGCTTACTTTTAATTGGTTAATGGTTTATAAGCATATAACTTATTTAAGGGTATAAGCTTAACATGATACTACCTCCATCCCAAAATTTAAGTCTATTTGGATTTTTTAAATTCAGCTTTCATCTTAAATATTTTTGTTTGTATTATATAATACTTGATGCAAAATATATGAATCAATTGTGTTTTAAATATAGTTTTCATTAGTATAACTTTTGTCAAGTATTATATAATACAAACAAAAATATTTATGGTCAAAATTTAATTCTAAAAGTCAAAATGGACTTAAATTTTGAGACGGAGGGAGTAATATCATAAGCCGAATAGAATGAGTTTATAAACTTTATTACTTATATATGCTTGAATATGAGCATATGGAAAAGTAGAAAAACTTGAAATGTGGATTTTTTTTTTTACTGCATTAACAAATGCATAGACTAATATAAAAAACCAGCTCAAAATAATTGCACATTTTACAAGTCTACATAACTTAATTACAGTAATAGAAAGGTGAGGAATATTTGTTCTGTTGATCATTTTTGTTTTTTCTACCTTAAAACAGTATCAATCAAAAGTCATACTGACACCTTTTTTCTCATAAAAATATCTTTTTATTCAAAATTATGTATTTTAAATAATACTATTTTCCAAAACAAAACAAGTAAGCAAATAATTGCCTCAAATTTCTGCAAGAACTAGACACATCTTTTTGGACTCTTATTTATTAGCAAAAAGATAGAAAACATTTCCATCTTTTATTTTCTGATTATTTTCCACCTTTTATTTTGGTGGATTATTTTTTTTCATGTCAAATTTGTATAATTCTAGCTATAATTCTCCAGCAAGGACTAATGTAGATGTTGATCACAGGTTTGTGTTTGATTCTTAAAAGTACATATGTTATTATGTTTCTTACTTGTTTTTAATGTTTTTCTTATGTTCTTGTTTTTGCAGTCAATATTTGGCTGAATTATTAGCTGAGCATGAAAAGCTACAACCTTTTATACAAGTTCTTCCTGTGTGTACTAGACTCTTGAATCAAGGTTTGATCATTAATTAAGAATATGGTTTATGTTTTTTAAGTACATGGTGTGTGCATCATAGGTTTTTATTATGTTGGGTGGATCCACTTATGTTCAGTAAGCGAATTGGTTACCCTTGCCTCTGGAGACAGAGGTCAAGGGTTCGATGCTCACCCCTTAAAGGCCGGAGGTCCTTTTGTATCTTTGGTAGAACCGGAAGCAGCCTCTCTACCTTAGGTAGGGGTAGGGCTGTCTACGATTCAACCTCCCCCATACACTGTGGAAGACGGTATTGGGACCCATAACCCGTGGAAGACGGTATTGGGAGTTACTTTACTTCTAACGGATAAGGTTTTTCATATTCAGGTTACCCCGGGTCTCGGGAGGGAGTCTTTAACTTAGTTATGTGCGGCCTAACCGGGGTATCCTAAATATGTACCTAGTCATGTTTGTACCCTATACCTCTTGTGAGGAGGTCGGGTTCCTAACTACTAGGCCACTTTGGTGGTGCTCATACGCGATTATCAGAATCAATTGCATATGTTGTTTTATGGTCTGTGTTTGGCATTTATCCGTTAAATAGTCTGATACTCAGAGACAGTTTTGTTAAGTTGCTTGAACTGATTGTGATTATCCAAGAGTGGTTATTTGCCCATAAATAACTAGATAATTAAAACTAGAATATGGACCGAAAATCGAATAATCATATTAACTCATATGAACAGCAAAGCTAAACACACTCTAATTCTTAAGTGGACCAAGTACTAGTATCATTTTAAGAACACTAGGTTCTCTTAATTGTTATTGTAAAGATGTTATCGTTTGTTTCTATCAGTGACCTCATACGTGACGCTTGAATAAAGTTTTCATCGTGACAAGATTAGCATCTATGATGGATTTAGAATAGGCGGATCAAGGCACAACTGGCAGGTTACGTTATCCAAGATCAAACCTTTAATTGGGACACACAAAATGATAATGCTGGATGCTTGAAATGATTAGACCGTTTCAGTTTTGCTTTGTTTTATGTGAGTCTTGAAATTGGATCAGAATATTGTTGAAGGCTCAATTATATGTACTCTTTAAGTCTACTAGTGTATGATTTTGATTAGTGGTCTCAGTTTGATCCGTGGGTCAATTCGGGTATGGTTTACCTGTATCAGAATGATAAGGTAAATAATAGCGTAAAAGTAAACAGGTCAAATGGATTAAAAATCACCCAAAGTGTAGTTAGAATTCATAAAACCTCCATTAAAAACGAAAAAACCAACCAGCTTGTGCCAAATAAACCCATTTTGGCCCGTTACCCAAGCCGTCCATTTTGTTTCTCTAATTTAGAATATGTTCTTTTTTTCTTCTGATCATTAACAATAATTCCCTTATTCTGTTAGAAATCTTGCGGGTTTCTGCTATACTGTCAAACCAAGGATTTAATGACCTTGACAGGCTGCGACATAGGAGCCCGAGCCCCATGGCTTCTGCAGGTCTTACTGGCTGGAGTGGTTTTCCACAAGAGGTATACATATTTAAACAACACTAAAACTTGATGTACCCTTATAATAACGATAGAACATTCTTGATAAATCGTGTGTTATGGCAGAGGTTAAGTGGTACCCCCGGAATGGCAATGGACTGGCAAGGAGCTCCAGCTAGTCCTAGTTCATACACAGTGAAGCGAATCTTGCGGTTAGATATTCCTGTTGATTCTTTCCCTAATGTAAGCTTTCAAGAAGATGCAATGATATACAACTTTATTCGAAGGATTTTTTTTTTTTTTTTTACATAAAATAATTGTCATGTTTTAGTCATTATATTCTTTTTTACTACATCTCATTCATTAAATGACTTTTTCTTTTTGGATTTTAGTTTAACTTTGTTGGCCGGCTTCTGGGACCTAGAGGCAATTCACTAAAACGTATAGAAGCTACAACAGGTTGTCGTGTGTATATACGCGGAAAAGGGTCAATCAAGGATCCCGATAAGGTTCTATAATTAAAAAACATAAAGATTTATATAATCTGATTTCAGGTGGTTTTCGAATCTAATATTTGATTATGATCTTATGCTATTTAAAGGAAGATAAGCTAAGAGGAAGACCGGGCTATGAGCACTTAAATGAGCAACTTCACATCTTGATCGAGGCTGATTTACCTCCAAGCGTTGTTGATTTAAGGCTGAGACAAGCACAGGAGATAATCGAAGAGCTTCTCAAACCAGTGGTATATTACTTATAAATTACTGTCTTCACTCTTTACTAGTTGCATCATTTGCCCTTTAAAAAAGTCAAATTTGTGACAAATGTTACTAGTTTTCTATCTTCTGCATCTTAAAAACCTTTAATACATATTTATCGTACTACCTGATGTATTTTGTCACATTAAAAATCATAGCACGAATACTAGTATAAACCTATGGATCATTTGCTGTAATTTGGAGTCAAATGGACTTCTTTAACTTCAAATTGGTGATGATTCTCTCAAGAAATTAACACGGATATCTTTCTACCTCTTCTTTTTGCTTTAAATTTTCTAAAAATCAACAAAATTCTCCAGAAAATTTAGAAATTTCTGTAAAGTAGTCAACTTGACCTAAAAAAAGTCAAATGTTTATTTCTGTGAAGTTCTTCACTATAAACTTAGTTTGTTGCACAATTCTCTTATCCATGTCCTCGTTTTTGTTTATTTGTTTGCAGGACGAGTCTGAAGATTATATCAAACGACAGCAGCTACGAGAGCTAGCCCTGCTAAACTCAAATTTCAGAGAAGAGAGTCCCGGCCCAAGTGGTAGTGTCTCGCCATTTAACACAAGTGGCATGAAACGTCCAAAAACCGGTGGTTAACCACTGTATGCACTTATATTACATAAAAAAGAAAGAAAAATATTTCATTATAAAAAAAACTACAAAAGACAAACATTTTCACGTGCATACACTAAACCCCTTCTGGATCCGCCCCTGATGGGACCAATATCTTTGTGTAACTATGCACCTACTCGCTATACATACACACCCTCGTATATTTTTGAAACATAATTGAAATGTATAGGCTGACTCTTCTGACCAGCTACCATCATATTCGATTTTTTTTGTTTAATGAAAAAAAAAAAGTAGAATGATAGATTGGAAGGATTGTAAAATGTAGAGTAAGGAATGATTCATTTTTCTTGTTTCTGGGTGATGCATTTGTAACATAAGATTCATTAAATTTATTCATGTGATATTGTTGTACATTGTTCAAACTTCATTAGTTGATGCATTTGGGGCTAAATATCTATAAATTTAACTAGAAAAATTAACAAATTTTGCACTTTGGGTTTTTCGGTTCAAATTATAAACCAACCCGAACTCAAATTTTGTTTCTGTTCAGTTTCGCCTTAGAAAATTCTCACCCCGAAGAACCCGAATTCTGAACCAACGAACACCCCTACCGGTCTATACCCGATTGATGTCTCAAAGGGCCACAATTAAAAGGATAGCACAAAAGTCAGCGTAACTCGAGTTGGTGGTCAGATAACATTTAAGGAATTAGCTTCAAGAAACAAAAGTATCAGTCGATTCTACGAGTCAAAGGATAGTGTTTTAGTGGTCAGATACCTAAGCACAAAACAGGGTTCGTAGTCTTGCAAAAAAGTAAAATACAATTTAAAACAGCAATTGTGTCATGTATTTGACGGTCGTTTAGTATCCAATCTTTTGCACTGGATTTCAACCTGCTATGGATGCTATTAAACTCTGGCATTCGTTACTGTTGTATGTTAATTTATCAATTTTTGAATTTGCAACATCTGAATGTGTGAATGCTTATGTGTGAACAAGAAATGATATTCATGTACTTTGACTTAGATTAGGGGCGGATCTAGAAAGGGTTCAGTGTATGCACATGAAAATGTTGGTCTTTTGTAGTTTTTGGGTCTTTTAATGTAATATTTTTGCATACTGTGATTAAACCCATGGATCCATGTTTTTGTCTCGCTAACGCCCGGTTTGGGACGTTTCATGCTTCTTGTGTTGAATGGTGACACACTACCACTTGGGCCGAGACTCGAGTTCAGCATAGCTAGTTCTCACAGTTGCTGTCTTTTGATATAATCTTCGGACTCATTCTGCAAATGAATAGATAACAATCAGGACATGGATAAGAAAATGTGCAACAAAATAACTTTATAATGAAGAGGTTCACAGTAAGTTTATTGGTAAACATTTGACTTTCTGAGGTCAAGTGACTTTCAGACTTTACATTTTGAAGTGTTCTGGTATATTTCTTGAGAAATTCGTCATCAGTTTTTGAAGTTAAAAAAGTTAGTTGACTTCAAAAGTCAAAGTATAAGAAATGATCCGTGCTTAGATTTTTATAGTGAGGAAAAGTAGTACCATAAATAGGAATTACAGGTCTAATAATACAACTAATAAATAGTGGTAATTTATCTCCTGTGCTTGCCTCAGCCTTAAATCAAGAACAATTTCTGTTTACTTCGGTTTATTGCTATTTATTCTACTCTTATGATTTATTTATATATTAGAGGTACAAGAACAAGTACTCTTTTGGCTGAATAATATAGGTGTACTTCGCACTGGTGCAGATGTCGGTTTATGAGTTTGTTTCTCGGGGAACAGTACGTGATTGGCTTAATGGTATGGAACTTTCGAGACTTGATTCTTTGAATTTTACAGGTGCTTTGATGTACATTCTGAAAGTAAATATGTGCTGCATTTACAGCCAAATCTGGAGATTCCTTGAACTTCCGAAGGAGATTACATGTAGCATTAAATTCAGCCAACCCACCTTTCCACCACGATATCAAAACAAGCAACATTCTCATCGACTCAAAACTCACTTCCAAAGTTTCTGATTTTGGACTCTCAAGGCTTTGCACAATTATTGGATGACTATGGAGTCGGTCTTAACTATGTATCCACTGTTTTTAGAAGTTCACCTGTAAGTCTATTTCCATCTTACATTCTAGCTTAGGAACCTTGGTGAATGGACCAATATTGTTGCTTCCTTGATTCAGGACAGAAGCTATTTATAAGAGGTGGCCAAAATGGGCGGGTTGGGTAATGGATCAAAATGGGTAAATTCTGGTAGGGATTCAAGACGAGCTTTATATAAAGATTCAAGTATTTGATAAATAAAAAATCTTGCTTACTTGTTTAGTTTTCTCAATGTCATTGATAAAAATAATTTCATGTCTTGCAAGGTTACCTTGATCCCGGATACTTATTGACCGATAAGCTGACAGACAAGAGTGACGTGTATAGACTTGGAGTTGTACTTTTAGAGATCCTGACAAGTATGAAACTGATATCAAATGGCAAAAATATCGTCCATGAGGTATCCTTTGTTTTTTCTCTTGACCGTCAAAGTGAGTGTGGAAAAGTGAAAAGCTGAGAAGAGTTGTGCTGCTCATACCAAGGTATAGCTACACGAGTCCAATTTACAAGGTAGCTTACGGTTTGGGCTTTGGAGTTCACTAAAGTCCAAACCCATGAACTTAAAAATATCGACTTGACATAAGATGCAACTTATACTTTGAAAATATGTAATCTAAACAATCCTAGGGTCGCTACTGTTAGTATAAACCCCATAACCCAAAAAACATTTTCGTTTAGACTGTATAACAGCTGGCACGATAAAAAACTGATTCTGTAATTGATAGGTTTCCCAACAGCAATATCCATTCCAGAATCACAGGAATTTATATGAGAATCAAATGTTAGATAATAACCGCTGCAAACGCTTAATAAACTTTGAAGTTACCAAGTATTGGACCATTAAGTAGTTCAACAGACATGGGAATAATGGGGGAAAACTTGTGTTGAAGGAATATTTAAAATTGTTGAACATCAGTAACAATCAAATGTGTTTTACTCAACTGATGTAAACATTGTTGGCCGCCGCTCTGTTTCTACTTTCTGCTATGTAATTTTACACTTTGGTTGGTATAATTTTACAACTAATAGCACAGATAAACATATGGATCATTATCTGTACTTTGAATTTTGAAAGTCAAATGGTAAACTTTTACTTCAGTTTGGATGATGATTTTCTCAGGAAATTTACACCGACCTGGCTAACCTTCTGTCTGCTTCGATGAATAAACCAATGAAATATTCTAGAACACCCAGAAATTTTCTGAAAAGTAATCTACTTGACCTCGATAAGTCAAATGTTTACCAATAAACTTACTGTGAACCTCTTCGCTATAAAGTTATTTTGTTGCACATTTTTCTTATCTATGTCCTCGTTATTATTAATTTATTTACAGGATGTCCAAAGACTATATTAAAATACAGCAACTACGAGATCCAAGTGGTAAGTGTGTCACACATAGGCATATACACATCCAAATGTCGCAAATTCAAAGATTGATAAACTCATGTGTGTATTTACAGATTATCCAAAGTAACCTCCAATCATGATGAAATGAGAATGTAAAAAAGCAAAAAAAACGCAAGATTTCAACAAGTAATGGACATCTAAAAGGATTGTCATCATTAATCAAAGAAGCTCTTGAACCTACAATCACTATTTTGTGTGCTATACCACTGGTAAGAAGTTTAATGCAAGTGAAATAAGAGCTTAATTGCAACCCCCCCTGGTGGCACTCAATCGATGTACACATTGTTCGTCATAGCTCTGTTTCTACTTTCTACGTTATTTACAGGCCACAATCAATAGGAAACTGTCAAAGGATCCATACCAGTAAACGGCCATATCAGCAGTATCATAGAACCATACCAGTAAAGGGCCATATCCCCCCCCCCCCCCCCCCCCCCCCCCCCCAACAAACAAAACTCTACCAATTCAGGATTCTACAAACTCAAATCACTAGGACCAGGAAACGATCCTTATAGAGCCACTATTAGCACTGCATAAACCAAAACTCCCAAAGAAAGTTACCTAATCTATCAAAGTACACAATCACAAGGAAGAAGAGGATCAAACAATGCTGAGTTCAACACCAAGATACATAGCCATCTGTCATTAACTCAACCAAACACTCCTTGAGTTTGTGGTAACAGAGCAAAAGCTCATTAATCACAGTAAAATCTCAGAAACAGCAAACTCAGTCACTTGGGTACAAGAAACTATCCTTATGGAGCTACTATCATTAATTATAGGATAACTATCTTTCAAGATACACAAATCACAAGGGAATGAGATCCAAGCTACATATAGCCATCTGATCCACACAATCCAAACTTTGGATGGTATAATTGAGAGATTGTATATTTTGCCTCGCAACATGCTAGACATCTAAAAGGCTTATTCATCATTAATTCACAAGCAATAAGACATCTATAAAGGACATTCCCCGTTCTCAATAAACCATTAAAGACAAAGAGCACAAGTAACTTGATAATACCGATTTGAAGAAAAAGTAGCATATACTGCATCTACAATTGCATAAGATTTCATGACATTAGTTAACAACATTAAATTAGTGATAAAAAGTAAAATAGATGAAAGTGATTTTTCCACACTTAGCTACAACATAGGCCCCTCCGTCGTAAGGTAACTTGTACTTTGTAATCCACACCTTAAAATGTGGCCTTCATCACTTTGATCAACTATCATAAGAATAAATATGTAAATCCGAGTGATCAAGCAAAAGTAGTGATTCCTTGTAAGAGCCCATGAAGAATGATAACTCCATACCATAAATCCCAAGATTCTTGATTTGTTGCGAGTAGGGGTCGTAAACATTAAGTGTGGTATGCGCAAGCCTTAGGCTCTCCTTACGAATCTCAAATATAGTTTCACCACTCTTACTAAACCCCAATATTTTATTAATACATGCCCCAATTGTGAATAACTTTTTAAAAGACGAATCATGCTCCATCATCCATACACCACAACGACGTGGGCCGTTGATGTAACCATAAACAACAAGAGACCCCCTTAGCTTAGAAACTGAGACAGGTATAGAAACTGAGACACCTAAGATCAATTCGTTTGTTAAGCTATCTGGTAGGTTTACCACTTTAAACTCCTTGGTAATCAAATCGAATGACACAACCATATGATTTGTGGTAACTTCACCATCATTAGCAAGAGTCCTTTCACAAGCACCCCAATAAATAAATCTATCTATAACAACCTGATTTGAAATATTAAGTTTAACTGATTGACGAGGCAAATTAGCACTTGGAATCACATTCCAAACCCCCGAACTCAATGTAAAAACTTCAACATGCCAAGGTTTGTTATCTTCACATAAAATCTTCACAATGGTAGGATCTCTAGTGACGGGACAAACCCCGAAACCAATAAAAGGCCCTGGTGGCGCTGGTGACAGGTCAGAAATACCAACTGATTTTTGGATTGAAGGATTCCATATAACAAACATCCGACTCGTATTTAAACCACGGAAAGCATACAAACACAGTAATCCATGACACGCACCAACAGGGAATGAAAAACGATATTGTTTAAGCAAAGGAGATGCAACAAACTCTTTTTGTACCTTAAAAGTTTCGATATCATCATCTACCAAATAAATGTACTTACGCGGGTCCTCCAAAACAGATTTGTAGCATAGAATACGGCTATGTGGCTGCGTGTGGCGGGCGCCGTACCCATTGATAAACTCAGAGCTGTCAATAAAAGCCTTCCAAGGTTTCGAAACGGACCTGAACTGAATCAGTGACTTGACCTCATAAACTTTTTTGATGATTTCCATTTGGATTTCGAATGGGATGTTGTCTGACATTATGTTCTAGGGTTTATGTTAAGTTTTGAAATAGGTTGAATTAGTGAAAACTGAAAAGTGGGTTTTGGGGAGGAGGTGATTTTGGATCTGGGTTTTGAAGGCAGTCGTGTGCCGTCGTGATACGACGGAGATGTGGTGGTTGTTTTGGAGATGTGGTGTATCATGTATTCATGTATGTATTTATGTATGTTAAGGATTTTTTTATTTATTATTATTTTTTTTTCTAACTTCTGCCACAATTAGAACCATAAACATAAATTGTCATGTTTAAATGTCACTAGATTTTTTTTTTTTTTTTTTTTTTTTTTTTGTTGTTGTTTTTGTACACAAGATTGAGAGAATGAATGTGTTATTAAAATCATCAATCAATGTGTAACAATTCGCATTTTCAAGTTACTAACCAATCTCGAATTTTTTTAAAATTTATTTTTACTATTCACTTTTACTATTTATCCGATTTTTTTTTTTTTTTCTTTTTCATTTATCATGACAAGAGAGTTGATACTCGTCGAGTAGTCCTGACGGCGTGCGTTGAATCCATTCAGAACCGATTTCACAAAACTGTGTCTGAGATTTACGTTTAGGCTTAAACAACATTTAGGCATCCCGATATGTCCCTACAATATTACAAATAAGAGAAAGATAGGTTTTTCACATCATACGACAATTTCATAAGTTTTGGAATTTTACATTTTTCGATTTTGCGTTTCACATAATTTACGCGTTTTAAACTTACGTTTCCAGTTTTATCAGCGTTTAAGCAACCCGATGGAACTTATCACTCATTTTATATTTTACTATGGAGTATAATGATAAGTTTAATCATTTCTACATGTTTCATATTTTTACGATACCCAGTTTTAAGTTTCGTGACTTTACGACTTACAGTTAGCGATCAACGAAACCAAAACTGACTCTGTAAAAGCAAGATAATTATTTGAAACTCTTAACCTCCTCAAGATAGCCATAGGTGGCGTTTCTTTGATGACTAACTAGGGTACTTGGCATGATCTTGATAGCTTAGTCCAAGATCTAAACACATGTATAAACTTAGTGTTTAAGTATTGTCTAATCGTGCAGCACCTACACACACTTAACTAGCAAGTAGAATGAGTCACCCTTATTGAACCTCCTCAAGAGTCTATAAATGCCCCTCCCCCTCTCCCTCCCCTTCTTTGTAGATATCGGTACTCCATGACGCGATACTATCTCCTTGATATACAGCCGAGCGAGCTTGTCGAGACTATCGACCTCACTAATGGCCAAGAAGTGAGCAGACTTAGTCAAACGATCTACGATTACCCAGATAGCGTCATTGCCGCTAGCTGTTCTTGGTAATTCGATGATGAAGTCCATGGTGATTCGCTCCAATTTCCATTCTGGGAGTTCGGGTTGAACTAAGAGTCCGGAGGGTTTCTGGTGTTCGGCCTTTACCTTAGAACAAGTCAAGCACCAACTGACATACTGAGCTATGTCGGCTTTCATGTTAGGCCACCAGTAGAGTTTCTTAAGGTCCTGATACATCTTATCGGCTCCGGGATGAATAGAGTATTTTGATTTATGCGACTCGTGCATAATCAACTCACGGATTCCGCCATGAAATGGTATCCAGCTTCTGTCCCTGAAGCATAAGGTTCCGTCGGAACGCTTCAAGAAGCCGTTTTCACTTTCTACCATTCCATGAAAATTCTAAAAAGGACGGTTCTCTTTCGTTAATGCCGCAGCTTGGGCGGCTAAGATTTGGGATGGTATAGGCGAACTAATGGTCATTCCTAGGGATCGAACGAGTAAAGGTGGAGTGTTCTCCTTACGACTAAGTGCATCAGCAACAACATTGGCCTTACCAGGGTGATAACGAATCTCACAGTCATAATCACTGAGTAACTCTAACCAACGACGCTGTCTCATATTCAACTCCTTCTAATCTACGATATGCTTCAGGCTCTTATGGTCGGTAAACACTACACACTTGGTTCCGTACAAATAATTGTCTCCAGATTCTAAGGGTAAACACTACAGCACCTAACTCCAGATCATGGGTGGTGTAGTTTTTCTCATGCTTCTTAAGTTGTCAGGAGGCATAAGCTATCAACTTCTCCCGTTGCATCAAAACAGCACCTAAGCCTTTATGTAAAGCGTCATAATACACGACAAAATCTTCGCTTCCTTCAGGCAATGCTAGGATGGGCGCACTACACAACTTCTCCTTCAGAAGTTGGAATGCTTCTTCTTCCTTTTCTCCCCATTCATACTTAACGTCCTTCTGCGTCAGTTTGGTCAGCGACTTGGCTATCTTGGAGAATCCCTCAATGAACCTCGTGTAATAGCCTGCTAAACCTAGAAACTGGCGGACTTCTAATGGGTTCCTAGGGGCTGCCCATTCCTTAATGGCCTCAACCTTGGTTGGGTCAACATGAAATCCTCGACTATCTATCACGTGACCTAAGAATTGCATGGTCGAAATCCAAAATTCACACTTAGAGAATTTGACATACAACTTATCTTCTCTCAACAACTCTAAAATGAGCCTCAAATGCTCATCGTGCTCCTCTCTAATCTTGGAGTATATCAAAATGTCGTCTATGAATACTATCACAAACTTATCCAGGTATGGCTTACACACTCGGTTCATGAGATCCATGAAAACCGCTGGCGCGTTGGTCAAACCAAACGACATCACTTGGAATTCATAGTGCCCATAACGAGTCCTAAACGCCGTCTTAGGGATATCCTCCTCTCGAACTCTAAGCTAGTGATAACCATACCGTAAGTCGATCTTGGAAAAGACACTAGCTCCTTGGAGTTGGTCAAATATGTCATCTATTCTAGGTAGCGGGTATCGATTCTTCACCGTCAACTTATTTAACTCCCTATAATCAATACACATCCGCAATGATCCATCCTTCTTCTTCACAAACAACACCGGTGCTCCCCACGGTGACGAACTTGGTCGAATGAATCACTTCTCTGATAACTCTGCCAACTATATGGACAGTTCCTCCAATTCTCTTGGAGCAAGTCGATAGGGTGCCCAGGCTACGGGTGCAGCACCACGTATCAACTCAATTTGGAATTCCACTTGTCGAACAGGTGGAATCCCTGGCAGATCGTTGGGAAACACATCCGGAAACTCTCTAACGACGGGTACATCATTAAGGTGTCTTTCACTCTTCTCCTCGGGTTTCTTTTCAGAAATTCGAGCCAAGAAAAGACAACCTCCTCCATCGATGTACTTATGGGCCTTAATACAAGAGATGATGCTCAACCGGGAGGGACCTCGACAGTCGCTCCGATCTCCTTGTATGCTCAGAACTTTTCCGCCACACGGTACACGTACTATCTTCTCATCGCAGATGATGTGTGCACCGTTCTTCGACAACCAATCCATTCCGATGATAACGCCAAAACTTCCTAAGGTGACTGGCAATAGGTCTATGCTAAACGGGTGGTCTAGGAAACTTAAGGTACAACCTCGGACTATAGTGTCTATCATCTCCCTATTTCCATTAGCTAATTCCACATCGTAACTGAACCCTAGAGGTGTTGGGGAAATTCCTAGTAATGGCATAAAGGTGGTGGATACGAAACTCATATCAGCACCAGTATCAAACAGTATGGAAGCATAGCGATTATTGAGAAGGAATGTACCCGTAACTACGTTAGGGTCCTCACCAGCTTCCTTCCCAATAGCATACACACGCGCTGTTCCCATGTCTCTCTGCTAATTCCTAGCACCCTTGTTTCCTTGGTTCCCTGCAACCTCTAGCTTCACAGGGTTTAGGCCATTACTTCCCACACCTCGGTTAACCAATCCTCCTCCATTACCAGGGTTTCCCCTCATCCACGGCTCTCGGCACTCGTTCTTGTAGTGCCCTTTCTTCCCGCATCCAAAACAGGTGACAGTGGCCTTCCAGTCCGCTCCTTGTGCAGTTTGAGCCGCAGCAAGTGGACGGGACCTACAGTCCTTGGCCATGTGTCCTAACTTAGAGCAATTCCTACACACTATTGAGCACGGTCCATGGTGGTTTCGATTGCAATGACCACACAAGGGCTTGCTACCTTCATAACCCTTATTCTCTCCATTTCCTATGGAGAACATCCTGGTTGTCTCTTGCCATTTGTTGACATTCCCTTTAACAACCTCATTCCTCTTCCTATTATCACTCTTACCCTTGTCTCCTCCTTCTAACACATAAGAGTCCATCAAACGCTGAGCCACGGTAATTGCCTCATGCAAGTTAGCCGGCTTCGTAGCGATGACATCATTCCTAGTAGCTAAAGGCAATCCATCAGTATACCTCTCAATCTTAAGGGCTTTAGTGTGAACCATCTCCGGGCAAAGCAGCGAAAACTCTTGGAAACGACGATTGTAGGTCGTCATGTCGGTACCCTTAACCTTATGGTTCCAGAGCTCAATTTCTAACTTCTTAACTTCATTCCTAGGACAGTAAGTATTCATTAGGAGAGCCTTAAACTGGGTCCAAGTCATGCTATAGGCTAAATCACTTCCTACGGATCTGCGATAGTTGTTCCACCAGGTCAACGCTTCGTCCTTCAAGGTAAATGTTGCATACTTAACCTTACAATCCTCTTCACAGTTACTAACGGTAAACACAGACTCAATTTTCTCCATCCACCTTGTTAGGTAAACCACTCCCTCGGTTCCTCCGAACTCGATGGGACCACAGAATCGGAACTCTTTGTAGGTACAACCTCAAGTTCGATTAAGCAGTGGGGTTCCACCAGAGGTGTTAGAGAGATTAGACTCAGCTAGCAGTTCAGCTACACGCTGCGTCACAAGCTGGCCAATGTGGGTTGGGTTCAAAGGCGGAGGGTTTTTTGAAACAAGACCATTCTCAGCACGGTCGTTCACATTCGGGTTCTCTACAGCTGGGTTATCAATATTCTGGTTCTCAACAGGTGGAGTGGTCGGGGTCGGACGACGACCTCGACGGATAGGGTTAACCACAACAGCAGGAGCTGCTCGGTTGGTCCCAGGCGGGCTTCGTCTTGGTGCCATCAATCTGAAGGTTAGAATAACAGCTTCATAAGTTCACAATTCACGCTCTAAAAGACTAGGTTTGGTTCCAGGGATAACGCTATAACATGACGAAACAACTAAAGACCGAATCATAACTAAAGGATGCACATTCTAATAACCATAACTCATAGGTTCCAAAGTGGAATACATGAAAGGATACAGAGAACTCAAAAAAGATCCTAACAACGATACTAACAAGATAACTAGGATAGATCTACTTCTCGAACTAGAGACTACTCAGTTTCAAGATGGTACAATGCCATGAATCTAACACAATCTAGCTGCAACTACGAGCACTCCTAAATGATCTTCAAACACCGTCCATCACTCTCCATAGTGACAAGACCTCGAGACGCTGAGAGTCGCGATCTTCCTTAAGATTCACGGCCTCCTCCTTCAACTCGTCGACCTTGCGCTAAAGCGCTTGGTCTACCTCTCGGGCTATCGAACAACCTGCTTGCCGATTCCCTCATAGAGTTCCGACATGCCCTCTCTCAAGGCCATCGACTTCTTAACCATCTTAGTCATATCCACTCTAAAATCCTCTACACCAGTCCTCGACACTCCATCTAATCGATCTGACAACTGACTAAGGCTAATATTCTAGGATATAATCCTCCCAAATCAGACCCATACCTTCATACTCCTCGGGCTCTAAAGCAATCTCTGAACCTAGTGGGCTACCTATCTCAGGTGAATGTGGAGGTGAACCAAAATCAAAAGGCTGCCCAGGAGAATCAGGCTTAGGCAAAGGTAAGGGTGAGCCTAGTCCTGGAGAATGCGCAGAATGTGCAGGACTCTTCAATGGAGGAGTACCCCCTTCTGGGATATCCTCATCATCCTCCTCCTGAGGATCCTCATCCTCATCTACATACTCCTCCTCAATCTCATGCTCCTCCTCGATCTCATGCTCATCCCCACCCTCATCTTCAGAGGGAGAGTCCATGAGTCGGCGTCTCTATGTGGGTAAATCCGGAGGTGGTACAGTAGGGGATATAGGTCTTCTAAGAGGTGATGCTCGTGGTGATGACAGAAGAGAGTGGGCTGCTAGGTGAATAGGTGATGATGGTGGTCGCATGGACATGCGGGCAGTACTACGAGTAAGTCTAGGAGTATGGGCTCGTGCTAAGACCTGATGCAAGTGAGCTGCCTAGATGAGCAAGGGCGATCTGATGATGATGAACTAGAGTGATGGGCAATCACATAGGGATCACCCTACGCAACAGTCATGAGAGTCAATGCTGGGGAACTAGCAGCAGCAAGGACATCCTCAAACACATCATAAGCTAGTGAAGGCATAGTCTGTGACAATGGCATAGGGTAGGTATAAGTGTTTGAAAACAACTAGTTCTAATGAGCGCATCAACTCAACCAAAACATATATATCACATAATGAAAGTTTTAAAATAGAGGTACCACATTACTCAAAATAAGCCTTTAAGTCAAATACATAAGTTTTGTTCTATCACATAATTCACGCATCATATAATCCCAAATCAAATCAATCATGTAACCAAGTTCAAAATCCGAAAATCACAACATATCAATAATCCAATCAAGTTCATAATACCACGACAATCAAATCACATTTACCCAAAATCAATAATCATAATCAAAACATAACATTTCAAATAATCAATTCACAATTTATAATATCTCATAAATCAAATTGCAGTTCATACCATAATCAAATAAGGAAGCTTCGGCTTGGCAGGCGGGCATGCATCAGTCGAGGACCAATTTTTCTAAAAAGTTGTTATAGTTTAGGTTTTATTAAATACCTAGTTCTCTATAACCTGGCTCTGATACCAATCTGTAACACCCCCAAATCTCGGTACAGCGGAAGACTTAATCAAGTTTTTGGGGAGTTACATGGATTGGCACAGCACACTGGTATAGCAAACAAGATAGTCATATTATCATTCAAAAACCAATCCCAAATGTAATTATCCAAAACGATAATCCCAAAATGTAAATATAAGGCCAACATGATTTATAAAATAGGTCTCCATAATATTATCGGAGTTTGATTTTGATCCCTCAACCATGCCTCCTTGCCAAGCTTCCACAGAACACGCACTCTAGACATCACTTAAATACCTGAGAAAAACATGCTAAAAGGTCAGCTAACGCTGGTGAGTTCATAGGTTTAAATTCAAGTTTAACATAGTGGACCTGTAGGAGTTTATTTGCTATGCGAGACTTAAGATAGATACACATCATCACACCAATCACATACCAATATCACAATCAACGATATCATCAATATCATATCCGACGTCATAGTAGGTAGGGCCCTAAGCGACACTAGCCAGCACAGACGTAGCAAAGTCTAGAACGATTGCTAACCCTGGACTAGGTCGAGGTAGAAGTCTATACTTAGCTAGGCAAGTGTTATAGCAATATGATTGCTACCCTAAGGAAACACCTACCACATATCTATCTAAACAGTCAAGCACATAAGCAAATCAAAATAGTTTAAAAAGATCCAAAAAGAGTAGCATGATTCTCACCCCAAATTAGTTAAAAACACAGATAAAAGTGGGGCTATAAAACTCTCCTCAAGCAAGCAACGCACAAACAAACACTATCAAGAAGATAACAGCTAACACGGCTCAGCAACTACCGACTCGGCACAACCTATTAATATAAACCAATTTTAATATATATTTCCCAAAATCAACGTTATATACCCCAATGTATTCCTTTTCTTTATCTCCAAATGTCTTGTTTCACCGTTTAGTCCTAGCGTTTGGTATCGTCGTGTGTGTGTATCGAGTCAACATGATATCATGAATGCACCCAAATAACCACAATGTGACTTAATGCAACACAATGAGACGTCTAAGCGATAAGCTCCATAGTCCAATAAGTTTCGGAATAAATAGTAGACCTTATCGAATTCGTCAACTCGATAAACTCAAGTATTGATTCATGTCGCTTATTATTCCATAACCCAGTCGCATCCTAACGAGTCATAAGGATAATTCACCCATTAATAATATTATCCTACGTACCTAGCGGACTCTTATTAGATTCGTCAACCTTAATGTTAGGTCATCCGTAACTCATGCACACAACGTAAATAGAATTGAATACTTGAAAATTAGTATTAAATGCTCATAAATGGCACATTTCGATAAAAGTGCACTCGAAACATTACATACTTTTTGTTTAGAAAACCTTTCCATTTTTAGTCATTAATTCCCAATTATAATAGTGAATAACAAGACAAGTCTTGTTATCGATAGTTTTGGTATAAAAACCATTTATTATTTATGTTTCACCATTTATTATTCATGTTTATATATATTTATTACGTCAAATTCATTATAAGTCTTAAATCGTTATTCGTTTCGAGTCCACAAGCACGAGTCATGACTTCTCGGCTTTTAATCAATCTATAGTCCAAAATATACTAAAGTCCATGTTACGGCGTTGTCGGGGTCAACTATGACTAAAAAGTCAAAGTGACACCGACGTTGCTCAAAGTTGACAATTTATAATATAAGTCCAAGTAAATAATCACAATAGCGCAATTCAATCTCAAATCAACCCATATCAATCTCATCATCAAAACAATCTACCAAATATACCTGAAACCAATGTTATGACCCTAATGGTCATGACACGGTCACGGTTAAGACCACATGAACAAAACAAGCTCTAGAAGCTTTTTGGCTCCACGCGTCTCATCCAAACACCAACAACAACAACCAACCAGATACCACAACAACCCGACCCGAACCCGTGGTCCATGTGGGTCACGTACCAAATCCAAACACCATGAACGAGCCTCTAATGGCTCGTTCCACCTAAATCCTCCATCCTAACACTCCCAAATGGCTTCTACTACAACCAAACACAATCAATCAACCTCCAAACAACATCCAATCATCAAACCCATCAACTAATCTAAACCGATATTATGAAACTATGAATAAAATGTAAAAACACAACCAAATGTCACAACACACGACACCAAACCACTAGTTACATGTTTTAAATTAATTATAAACTTGTTTTAGACCCATGTCCATGAAACTCACCCCATGTCGCCACCCATACGAGCATAATATGGCTCGTACGTGGTTGTTATGGACTCAAACAAGTAGTATTTAAGTCCCTTTTACCTTTTCCAAACTCGGTCTATAAAACCCACTTGAAACCCTAAAGATTCGAATAGTTTTTGCAAGATTTGGAGGTGTTATCGGGGTCTATATGGCGCGTGCCATATATGGTTGGAAAGAAGGAAGAAAGATCAACAAGATGGTGGTGGAGGTGTAGTGTCACTCGCGGCGGTGTGGCCGAAATTGGCCAAATAGTGGCCGAAATATTTAAGGTGGTGGCTAGGGTTTGTAGAGAGAGGATTTAGTGAGAGAAAGTTGGTATTTAGGGTTTTTAGAGAGAGAATGTAAAGTGTGCGTGTGTGTGTAGGGGAGGGATCTTATATAAGGAATGATAAGGACCAAAAAAAATAATGAAGTAGGATTGGGGGGGGGGGGGTGGCCGGCTAGGGTGAAATAGGGGGGGCAAATTTGTAATTTTTGTAAAACTATCTCGTTTACCCAATACCGAGCTCATATATTGTCCAACTCCCATGATGTTCCTTCAACTTTCTATTATGTTTATTTATGTTTTTCCACGAGTTTTGACTATTTCTTTGTCAAGTTTCGATTTACGGTTTAAAAGTTACGTTATTTCTCGTTTTAGGCTTTTATTGTGCCGAATCGAATAGTGCCTAGCAAAAAGAGTTAAAACTCACACGATAACTCATACAAAAATAAAATAAATCATAAAAACCAATAAACGATATTAAATCAAGTCATGGTCGATAAAAATAGTTCTAAAGGCAAATACTCGGTTTAGTTTAACGTAATGCGGTTACCTAAAATAGACTCCCCAATTGCCAGTTGTCACACCCTCTCCTTCTTTGTACGACACACACACAACATACAAACACTCTCAAAATTTCCTTTCTACTTCAAGTATTATCTAAGAGTTAAAGACCCCTTTGTTAGCTACAACAATTGCTTGCATAATCTTTAGTGATCTTCTTAAGTTTAAAGGTACTTAGGTAGCTAAATATTAGCACAAGTCCAAGAGAAGTAGAAGTCCTCAAGTGTGGAAATTGTCCTAGTATTGTCCTTGTTCTAGTTCTTTGGTCTTTGATATCCTTTCTTTTAGAAAGCCAAAAGTTGTAAGAATAACTAATACACTCTCTTGCTCAACATGATTTCTATGCTTCTTAATAGATGTTGTATATGGTCCTTATATTAATTTCATGATGCACAAAACCATTTAAAGAACTTATATGTTAACTTAGGTTATTTAGTGTAAAAATGATGGACTTTTTGTACAAATTTCCTAGCAAACCAACTACATATAGATTCTGTAATTTATATATTATTGTATATGATATTAAAAAGTCATAGAAATTCGAATCACCAAAAATGAGTTTACGAGTCAAAAGATACGGCCAAATGAAGTTGCCAAACATTTTGTAGAGAAGCTGTCAAGTTTCTGTGACAGAAACATAAAATACGCAAAACAAGGCATTTCTGGTCCGATTCATCAAAAAGTTAAAACACGAAAGTTGCCCGGAACGATGTTTTCTTCAAAAATCGCACAACAAGGGCTGGACGACGCGGCCTGTTGTGAACCCGAAACTTAAACTTTTCAAAAATCCTTTCTTAAACGACCTAGTTCCCGAACTTGATAAATTACTAAACTTACCAAACTTAGCTAGTAACTTATAAGGGTCATTTTCATACACTAGAATCATACACTTGAACTTCAGAATAGCATTTTCTTAAATTACAGGAATAATGACCATTTTACCCTTTTCCGCAAATTATAACCAAACACCATTTTTGATCATATTCGTAAAAGTATAAAATCTTATAATCAATGAGAACTTGTAGTAACCATTATGATTTCCTAATCATAACCAAACAATCTTTTAACTTGTGTTTGCAAAATATATGATCATTTTGACACTTAAATATATCTCGTAATCAACCAAGCAAAACATATCTTTTATCTACTAAGTACTACAATAGTAGGGAGATTCACATGAGTGGCCTCTCAGGGGTGTTCGTACTGACGAGTTTGCTGGATTATGAATTTAAAAGTGTCATGGCTCCTCGTACGTTCACTACATGACCTCTGGATTGTGATGGCCTGAACGGTAGTACGATATCTATAAACTAATTACGTTTTCACAAACTAAACCGGTCCTATAAACAACATATCAAAACAACCATGTACTACATCATGATCAATATAAGGTGACATATATAGACACGTTTATGCTTTCGCATCATTATTCCATAAACTAAGACACGCAACCATATTATAGGTTGTTCGTAGAGACTTTCACGACTCACTACGTAACCTACGGTGAGTTCATAGCCCCACTTTCTATTGCTTAATTATTTTACTAACCCTTGGGGGAAATACATGCTATTTTTAAACTGAACACATTACTTTGAAACTGTATGCTATACCTGAATGTATTATTTGCACTAAGCACCACTATTGCCAAACTTAAGTCCCTATTATCATGAAACATTAATCACTTACGGGTGAACGCGAATAATGTGGATAGATCTATTGGGATTGACAAATCCTGTTTGTTAACCAAGTCCGGTAAAAAAATGCACTCTATTTGAAGAACCATAGGTTTATTGGCAAATTACCTATTAGGGAAACTGTTTACTATTATATCAATTTCTTTTGACAAACTGTTAACGTTTTCGGTGTCATGAGCTTTGTGCAATAATATCTGTTTTGTTTTCTAAACTATGAATGTGAGACTAATTACCTCACGTTACGAATATTGTGTTCAACTGATTACCTAAACTCTATGAATAATACTCAACCTTTGTGTTGACCGTTTTAAGCATGTATCTCTGGTGCATAATGAACGAGGCTGGCACGAAGGAGCACGAATAATCAAGAAGGCTATACATTTTATCATCATTCAAAAATCCATTTAATGTAATTTGTAAACCTTGAAACTACTGGGACCTCATTTTTGTAAACCCTGATATTTATATAATTCGAATGATAAATGTTTTAAAACGAATCCCTTAGAGTTCATTTTCTATTGTTCTAACTGTTGTGCCACGAAGTAACACACAATTTAAATTCCGCTGCTAATCACGAAATTGAGGGTGTTACACAATGGTTCTATATATAGATACAATTAGAAAAAGACTAAACTAATTGATGCATATCTTCTAATTAGATATGAACTCTAACTCATGATAGGAGATATGGACATTCACATATAATTATCCATAACACTCCCTCTTGGATGTTCATATTATTAATACGCTATAGGAATGCTGCCTCATTAAAAACCTTGTCAGGAAAACCCAGTGGGACAAAACCATGACTAAGGACAAAAAGAGTGAAACGCGTATTGTCTCCCTCTGATGACTACATCACTTGATATCTTAGTAAATAGATCCATGAAATTATCACTTAAACGAGAAGTGTCTTGTCACCTTTGATGTAACATTTCTTGAATATTGCAAGGCATGCTATATTATCTACATGCAATAGTTGGTGTCTCATTTCCAGAATTTATGTATGGTTTGATGAATTCACTATGATTGTTTGCTCTATCGAACGCTAGGAACTATTGCCGCCACTTGTAAAAGTATATCCAATTTGAGATAGATCATGGTAAGTAAAACATATATCTTGTATCTGCAAAACTAACTAAACATGTTTGACGGGTTAGTAATATATAAAACCATTCTCTTGTACTTTGAATATATCAAAATATTTGCTCTATTCCATTAAGTGAATTGATCTATTAGTATTCTCGAAAATTTTTAAATCATGACACGTGTTTAATGCATTCAATATCCATTAAGGAATCTCAACATAAAATGAGCTCCATTCATTTTTCTTTTAGACGCATATGAAGTATTTCTCACATTGCCAGACTTATACAATATTAAAATACATTATAATCCACCACATGTGAACATGTATCGTCATTATCATTTCAAAATCTTTGCGAAAATATGTGTGCCATCACTTTTGCCTTATGCACAATTTAATGTCTCTATCTCACAAAGACAGATGCATTTCCAATAAGTTTTACACATTTATGTATATTGACTTTAAGTCCCAATCACATGTCTCATCACACAAGACTTCAATTCTTCTATTTACTTGCGTCATTATATTTGGCTATTCATTAATCCAAGATCCTCATATTCATTTTAGCGCTACATTATTTACTTGGATAATCATTCATATGTAATAGTACTATCGACGTTGATTCATTTCTTTTGATTCCACACTTTACTAGACATTATATCTCATTTATTGAGATCTCATAGTTTTTTTCATGCACCCGGGGTTTTTCAATAAACTTCATGTCTAGTGTCTTTTGACTATTATGGGGTCTTATTACCTCGATTTGACCATCTTCATTTTCTTGCTCCATTTTATCTATTCATTCGAGGACTTTTATTCAGAATTGATTTGTCTATCACGCTGCAGCCGTGCCATAGACTTACTACCATTCATTGGTTGTACTTTTGGGACACTCATTTTAATTGGAGCATTAGCAGCATTTATACTATCTAGTCACTTATTTTAGGTTACAAACATGCTGACAATTACTAGATCTGGAATATAAATTGTCCCTTTAACTTAAAGTTCATATTCATTACTGTGAGGATCAAAATTTATATCATAATTCATTCCATATCCCTCGCTGCTCATTCTCTCCCCCTGAATGAATTATCCATTTAACATCCCATTGTTGTGCGTTGTGGTGGATTTACAAGAAATATATATCGCACACCTTGTATGGGAAACATATGATTTGTGACCATAAACCATTTATTGGGGAGTATTCGTTATATCTTGTTGGCATGATGCGAATTCTTGTTAAATCTTCGAAATAAACATGCCCCATAGTACTTATAGTTTTGTTCTCACAATTATTGGCTTTGCAATCAACTGAAGACATTTTATGAACGTTTCAACAAAAGCAATTCGCGTATGAACTTAGGCTACTTTTAAGTTCAACACTTATTCCAATAATCGTCCAATACTTGGAAGTATTCACCACCATTCACAATAATATAATTTGGAAAACCATGCTCGCATTTAATAAGTAGATTCACTAATCACGCTAACTCTAAGTTGCGTATTTGATGATCATTTTGATGATGCATCAATTTTAAAACTCAAAATGATCCACATGACAGATATATAGGCCCACATACATCCTCTTTATATTTTTTCCAAAACTTTATAGGACAAAGTCCTTACTTTAATATGGTGGTGATTTATGAACAATTGACTTCCATTGAGAACAATTAAATCTTTTTTGGAAGAAACCTATTCTTCTTCTATATATTTCGCATTATCATTAAACCGGGATGGTCCAACCGGTCATGCCAATATATACAACAATCTTGGCTCATAAAATTTTAATTTATGACCACATGTCCTTCACTTGCACTTTTATATAAACATAAAAAGAATATGGAAATCTTAATAAGACATCACATTTCTCCTCAAACTAATATAAGCTCTTTTTATATATATTACATAATCAAACAAGAAACACATTCTACAATAATGAAGTTGCACAATTCGCTAAACACATACATATACACAATTAATCAAGCCTTCCATACAAGCAAACAAAACCAGACATACATGAAAAACGCCATAACACCATTTTGATGATAGATAATTAACATATTTTAACGTTACACAAAATGTACTTGTAACCACAATGTATATTGCTCATGGCATACTTATCTTTTCCGCATTAAGGTCCTCATTTATCTTGTCATGCAAAGAATGAATCTTGTTAATATATTCGATTATAAACAATTATAGATGCAAAACACTTCAAACCACATTTTTCATATCTAAGTAGTCTAATTTTCATAAAATATCGATAATAAACAATTATATGCTTGACGTGACTCATTTTTCAGTTCAATTTCTCAAAATTTGAAGGTAATTTATGCCGAGCTCTAAGAAGCATTATAAACTTTGGTATTATATATTTTCCATGTATTAAATAATGAAGATATTTTACTCACTTTCTTTTAAATACCTTATTTCCTTTTACATATATGTCTACATCAATATCATGCAAATAAACTTAACCATCTAAAAGATAATGCATAAGCATCTCTCAAGTGCATAAACATAATTTCCGCAGTATATACAAGCCTAAAGGTATAAAGAAAGTTATATATCAAGAATGTTTCATAGTCTCCAACAAATAACGGTACTCATCTCTGAATGGTAAATTGAGAACTTCATACGATATATAACATGCATACACATCAAAGCTAATCATATGTAGAGTAAGTTATCAACTATCATGACCTTGCACGGTTTAACTCGATAAGTTAATCACAATATGAGATATGCAGGGTTCACAAATCAATTATATCACATTTATAATCATACGATTAAACTATATTAGATAACCACTAACAAAAAAAAGTCTCATCTTAAGAATAACAAACGTAACTAGCAAATTTTAATCCAAACACTAACATTAACTCATTTAAATATTTAATTTGTATATGTTAATTAATATCGCAATAACATATGGACGAAAATTTAGCAACTCACATGAAGAAATCTAGAACTTAGGTTAACATCATACATCTAAATTGAAAAAAATAATTTAACGGTTAAGATGTTTTTGATAATTAGTTGATGGTCCATGGTGGGTTTTGATGTAATATGTTCTGTTACTTATTATTTTTCATGGATCTTCATACTATCGAAAACCATCTATGTTTACAGAATGGCAATTGAAAAACAATTTAAACACAAACATAGTCCCACGGATCTGGTACCAACAAAACATTTTAATTAATTTTATAAAATCAGATTCAAAAGTTTTATAAAAAATAAAAAAGAGCTTACGGCGCATGTAAGGGAGTTTGCAGAGGGCGTTGGAGTACATCTGGGTGCCTAGTCCCAGTAGGGTTACGATCATTGTTGCTGACGCCAGTATTTTTATCCCCTTTCTTTTTCTTTCTTTGTTTGGTTGGTTTCAAGACTTCATTTGATTCACGGATGTTTTGGATTTTCCTCTGATTATGATTTATGGTAGTGATAAGAGAGTGTTTATGTTTTTTTGTGTGTGTGTTTGTGTTTGTGAAAGGTAGTGGATTAAGAAGATTCAAGAAGAAGATGCAAGTGACTTCTATATATATATATATATATATATATATATATATATATATATATATATATATATATATATATATATATATATATATATATATATATACATTATATATAAGAGGAGGCATGCCACATAAAATGCCACTTGGCATCCCATAATGCCATGTCATATTTCCATGTCATCATTGTATTCATGTGTCATTTTTTTTATTTTTTAAATGACATGTGGCGTTTTTATTTAATTAATATTGTATTCATTGAATTTATGTGGCATTTTTTTGTAAAATTGTTTTGAATTTTGTGTTTTTTTAATTTTTGAATTATAAAATTCGGATATGTTAGGAGGCATGCCACGTCATAATGCCACCTAAGCACACTTTTGATAAACTAAAATTCGGAATATATTTGGTGTAAAAATAAGAGTCATGGGATTCGAACTTGTGGTGTTGGTAACATCAAGAAACTTGATAACCACTAGACCAACACATTGTTTTTGTTTATATTTTGCAAATCCAAAACTATAAACTCTAAAAATAAAACAACTAATTATTTACTTTAATGAGAAAATTGGCCCAACTCTGCAACCCTAAAACACAACAAATCATTCGATATTTTTCTCAAAACCTCATTATTATCTTCACACAGTCTCATCAACCGGTCATCATGTGATATTCTACCATCTTTGTCGCCAACAACATCCTCAGTCACCATAATAAGATCTACAACAATCCGTTAAGGTTTACTATTTTTTTATTCCAATCTGATTTTGTCGTATTGATATGCATGTATTAGTTGATTGAAAGTTATAGTGATTACGTAAGCCAAAATTGTATATGTTTGTTGGAGTATATGATTTCACTATATCGATGATGATGCTGAATTTTTTTTAATTGTTTTGTATAGTTTTTGTTTAATATCAGTCATTATATCATCACACGATATTCCAGTCTTATCAACAGGTCATCATGTCGCCATCTTTGTCGCCAACAACATCCTCAGCCACGGTGAATACTTTTGCTTTTACAGGTACCTATTTACATATCTATTTTATGAATACTTTTGGCTTTATAGAACTGCTGTGCATGACACATGATTAGAATAACGTTTGCAAATTATGATTAGTTTTATGTTTGATTAGGGTCAGAGTTAGGTTTTAATCGATTTTTTCGCAACGTAATTAGAGATAGTGATTCTATATGAGTAGATTTAGGGTTTATTTGAGGTTGATGTTTTTAGTTTTATGTTTTATTTGAGGTTTTTAAAGGTGATTAGAGACAATAAATTGATGCATTAGCTATTTGAGGTTTTAGCATAAAGACGTTAGGATTGGATTTATATTTGATTGAATTGATGCATTAGCTATTGCGGAGAGGTTGATGTAATTAGTCTTTTACGTTTTATTTGAGGGTTTAGTGAATTATGATTAGTTTTATGGTTTTTGAGGTTTTTATAAGTGATTAAAGACATTGATTCATTAGCTATTTAAGGTTTTAGCGTAAAGACGTTATGATAGTAATTCTATACGAGTAGATTTAGGGCTTATTTGAGGTTGATGTAATTAGTTTTTTAGGTTTTATTTGAGGTTTTAGTGAATTATGATTAGTTTTATGTTTTATTTGAGGTTTTTATTGTGATTAGAGACAATAGATTGATGCATTAGCTATTTGAGGTTTTAGCATAAAGACATTAGGATTGGATTTATATTTGATTGAATTGTTGCATTAGCTATGGCATCATTAAAGATGTTACCAGTTTATATGCAAAGATCTCATCTTCCCCCTTGTCACATTGCTGCTCTATGACATTTTTCTTTTCCATGTTTCTTTATATGCTTTTTTTTCCCTCATTGTCACATTTGTTATCTTTTATTATAGCGGGTCAATTGTATATTCATTTCTCCTATATATTTGACAGGTATTCGATTGCCGTCTTCATGGCTACTCTCAAACTGTTATTTCTCCTGTAAGCATATGTGCTTTTAGAACCATTACACTTTTGTAGTGAAGTTTACTGCTTGCAACATTAATGCACATCCATTTGCATCGTAAACAGACTGAAAGACAATATTACACTCTTGAGTCCCAAGAAAATGTGAAACCTTGCAGTGATCATTGTTACCTTCAGGTATCACATATCAAATCCTTTCCATACACCTAGAATTGTTAACTAAAATAGTTGGTTCTGTTGTTATATAAAATGCAGAGGTACAGTTCTTCTTTTTAACTGCTCAGGTGGTATTTGTTAACCATTATATAGCCTGCGAGCTTAACTGAGCTTCTCATCTTGACTTTTAAGAATCACAGTGCCAAAAACAAAGCTATTTCCAGTTCTGTATCTTTAAGTAGAAATACAAAACTATTATAGCGGGATCAACAGAGACATTAATAATGCATCTTGCAGTATATCAGATATTGGATTTATTCTTGTTACCCTTTATAATTAGCCAATCTGGCAAGCCTTTTCAGGAATTAGCTCTGTTGACTCCGGTTTGATTCTCACTTTGGTATTATAATTGCTTGGTTTTTACATAAGATAGTGTTGGAAGTGGTAAAATTCTTTTATATTGTGATGACAAGATCAAACGGTCCATATTCTGCTCATGAGAACTATTCCCGCGGATCAACTGAAAATTTAGAGTTACATCTGCACAATTATTTCTTTATCCTCTTTTAATTCAAGCCTCATAATTTCAGAATAAAACTGAGAATAAGCAGATCATCACAAAAGTATCTGAATCAGTCCCCTGACATTGGGAGGTGTAATCATTATATAGTTTGAGATTTATTCAACGTATTATGATTACAAAATTGAACACTATTTTACTGACTTGAAAGTAATGATAAAGAATGTGCATTCGATGTTGTACCTTTTTTTCTTACAAAAGACCAATGGCAGGGGAGTATCACACGACCACAACAAGCTTTCCTCTCTTCGTGGTTTCCTTATTTACCTCTTTCAGGTTCATTCGCTAACAAATTGTTATCAATGAGCAGGCTTTGACATTATAGCCAAATTATATGGCTACATTGTTAGGATGTTGTCGTTCACGATACTGGGATTTTGTCAGTTATTAGATATATGTCGATGGGAAGTGGAAACTACTCTCTTTTTATGTGATAGAACTTCATGAAGTATTCTTAGAAAAGGGGGCTCATTAGGATTTTTGATTAAATTTTTCATTTTTCTTCCCAGTTTCGGTGATGTTCCCGGAACCAATCTCAGCTACAATGACAAGTATCTCATTATCCTCAATAGCTTTAAGAAAACGCCCATTTTTCGGATATATTGGTAAGCTTTTTCTATCTTCCAAAAGCCTCTCATACGCCGATTTCACAACATCCTTAAACATCGAACGAGGGGATTTGGGAGTAAAATACTAGAGCTGATTATATGCCCCATTTACGCCAATATTCCTACTGAGCTTCAGGCTAAAATATTTCAACAAACTCTTGAAGTAGCGGGGAAGGTTGTCCTGGCCACTAATATTGCAGAAACATCGTTGATGATCGATGGTTTTAAGTACGTGATAGATCCTGGATTTGTGAAGTTGAAATCTTATAACCCTCGCACAGGTATGGAATCTTTATAAATCGCTGCTTAGAAGGAAACTTTGAACCATCTATTAAACTAGATATTGGTCAAGGATACTGGTGCAACACACCTATCCCTGTTCTTTCAAAATAATTATCAATATTGGTTAGAGATGTTGGTGATGTATATTTGAAAACGTCTGGATAGAGATGTGATAATCACACATGCTAATCTCTTTGCTATCCACTGTATTTGAGTTTTAGTGTATTCAGTGTTTTTCAGAAGAGGGGGTGTTTGATCAATAATTTATAACCTAATGTTGTATGTCAGATAAATCCTTTTACATTAACACTTCACCTTAATAGTATTAAAAACCATGGTGGTGTGAGTGAGCGCGCTGGCCATCCAGTTATTAGAAAGGAATGATGGTGCTCTTGGTTAAAATGTATGATCAGCTACCCGTTTGACAGATTTTTTAGTGGACCGTTAAATCATGTTTGAGATAAGTCATATTTTAAATAAATCCCGTTATAAGTAAATGGGTCGATTTCACCCAATTAGTTAACAGGTCAAAATGGGTTTGGGTAGAAAGGAATAATAATTGGTATGGTTATGGAAGATGCAAGTGTTTATGATCTTCTATTACCTGGTTATAAAAATGGAGAAAAAGGAAAGAAAGTAAAGTAAGCTTTAAATTCACCCGATATTTACCACTATGTATATTTTTGTTATTTACGGTTGATCTTATATAGTGGTAGTGCAGTCAAAAAGCGGAGCAGACTATGTACAACGTGGATTCAGTGCAAAGAATGTTAGAATATTAGCAAAATGTTGGAAGCCGTAGTTCTAATATTCTTGAGAAAAACACAAGGTACATTGCTTTTATACTATTGAGGTATCTGTTTGATCACTGTGACACATATGACTTATAGAATAATAAAGTGTAGAAATCATTTTACCTTTGAGAGATGAGCGGGTTAATCGAATTAGCGCAATATGTCTTAAGAAGTATATAATATTAGTACCTCTCTGTATATGCAGGGGATCATACCAAAGGTCATTCTCAGACGACAACATTACCAGCTCGGCAATTGAATGGGAAAAATGAATAGTCCGAGCATCAGTATCCTGAAGAAGCGCATGCTAATACCAACATCATGTCTGAATCATCACCTGAAATCTCAACTTGTGAAAGTGATTCATCTTATCCCAGGTTTGTTCTCATCACATTTAAGCATGTTAGATTCTTTTTTTTATGTGAAAACTTCTACGTATGGTGGCTCTCATACCACGACTATAGTGTAGTTAAAAGTGTTGGGACTTAAAATACTCTTTGTTGGGATTCTTTTTGTAGACTACTTTAGTGTTTGGAGTAACTGTGCTTTTCACAGCATAAAGGATTGTGGTACCTTTTAAATTCAGAGGTTTAGTTTATAGGTAGAAATAATGGGTGGGTCGGGTAGTTTGAGTAATTGATCAAAACGATCAATTATGATAGAGGTTGGATCGACCCGAAACACTTTTTGACGAACTTCTCTATAAAAATAGTCTCAACTCTTATTTATGCTAACAAGAGTGAATCATTTTTGTACCAGTTGCCTAAAGATAACTGAACGTATGTAAATGTTATTCATCAGTCGCTGCTACTATTGGCTTTCTTGCAGCTATGGTCAGTCAATTAACCTCAGTTACCACTCGGTAGACAAATAAATAAGAATGTTCAATGAAAATATACCAGTTGCTGAACGGAAATCGTAGTCTTGAACAATAAAGCCGGGTTCAGATCCAAGACCAATTTCAGAGACCACAGACGCTATGACAGCACTGAGAATGACAGTTGATGTTGTATTTTGTGAGTGACAAGGATGACTCAGGAGCAGGTGTTGGCCATAAGACCGACTCCACATCAAAGAAAGAATCAGCAGCAACAGCATTGAAACCTGAAAAAAGATGCATTAGCCTTCAATAGATATATGTAAAAGATCCAGTATTTTCAAAATGCACTAGATCACATTTCAATTCAAAGTTCATTTAATCATGTTTGGGTTTATAATGAGGAATAACGGGTTAAGGTTGGGTGGGTTAAACGGGTCAATCTGGGATCCGTTTAATTTATTTTTGTTGTAAAAAACCAAAAGTTATAATCTGTAAATGTTTAGATGAGTTACACGGCTTCTTGCCAACACCTGCCAGCCCGTTTAGATAAACGGGTTGTGTTTTGGTTATGTGTAAAGTGTTTGTGTTCGGGTTAGGGTTTTCTCACCCGCCAACACGAACCTGAAATAAAATCCCAAACAAATTGTCGTTATAATGGGATTTTGTTATCATGATTTGAACCATTGACTCATTGAGTGACTAGAATCAGTTGTTACAGTATAAATATATGAAATTTAAGGGTTCAAGTCATGAAAAATACATTTTTAATTCGATATGATTTCATATGTTTGATAAGCATGTTTGAGGGTGTTTGCGAGTATTGGTCCAAACTGTTTATTACTTATTGGAGTTTTTGGATAAAATGACACAGATTCTCAAATATGCTGATGATATCTATTCATATAACTAATTCCTCAACCATTCTTTACGATGATTACCAGTTAACACTTGATTGGTTTTATAAGCTTTTATAATCTCGGTGTAGACACAATTGAGTGGCTATGTTATTTTATTTTTATTTTTATTTTTTTCATCCGAAAAAACTGTCAAATATAAGATGTAGTTAACCACCATAGATGATTTAACTTCAGGGTTTGTTTTTTAGAAGTTTTTTTTATATTAGTACAAGTTGTTTATCTGTTGTCACTTGTACGTTTTTTTGTTGATAGTTTTTGCTTCTGAAATGTGATGATCATGTTGATAATGTTCTAACTTGATGACAGATTGTGGTCATAATAAAGTTAGTTAGTGTTTAGGCATGCATCTTGTGTTAATTTCAATACTTTGAAGGAATGATCTTGATGGGATATTGTTTTAATGACTGTGTAAGTATGCGTTCAGTCACATTAACTTTAGTTTGTATATACGGAGTAATTAGCTTAACTATTTTAGCCCACTAGAATCTGTTGCTAAAACAATATATGTTGAATTAGAGGATTTTTGAGGAACTTGTTTATGTGTGTACAAAGATGTAATGTGAATGACATGGCATCATTATTCATTTATTTATTATACTTGTTACATTTTCTTTGTATCAGTTGTATAATGGAACCCGAAGATTACACTAGCCGCTTGCCACCGGACTTAATAAGTAACATTTTAGATCGTTTGCCAACTCAAGATGCTGTGAAGACTGATATATTGGCGAGAAGTTGGAGGTTTAATTGGACTATGATCACCCAACTCATATTTGATTATGATTTCTTTCGGTTTTTCCGTGGACCGGATAAAGAGAATGAATTTAACGGGAGGAGTTTGAGTAGACTGCTCATTCATCTTAAAGGTCCCATTACAAAGTTTGTTCTTTATATATATCCAAAAATGTTAGATGCTGAGGATATCAATCATTGGATTTCGTTTGTGTCTAGAAACGGAATTAAGGATCTCACTCTTGAAAATCCTGACCGAGATGAACTATATATGTTACCAACCCAACTTAGCACTTGTATGTAGGGGTTTTCATGGGTTGGGTAATATCCGAATAAACCGAAAACCGAAATCGAACCGAACCGAAAATAACCGAACCGAACTTATAACCGAACCGAACTTGCCAAAACCGAACCGAAATAAAAGTTCGGTTTTTGGTTCGGTTATGGTTTTACCCTTCCAAACCGAAAACAGAACCGAAAACCGAATTTAAATAAATATATATATATTTTTATATATTTATATAAAAAAAATATATTAAAACTCTTTTATAATATATATATAATATTTTTGAAGCTTGAAATTATTTTTTTTTCAAAAAATATATATAAATAGATGAATAAATTATTAAATTTGGGTAATTCGGGTTATTCAGTTCGGTTTTCGGTTATTGGGGGTTCGGTTTTCGGTTTTCGGTTCAGTTTTCGGTTCGGTTTAGTCAAATTTCGGTTCGGTTCGGTTCGGTTTTCGGTTATACCCAGAAAAAAAATTAACCGAACAAACCGATAACCGAACCGATGAACACCCCTACTTGTATGGAGCTAAAATATTTGAAGCTCGAGAATTGTTAGACCCATTGACATATACAGGGCATGAACATATCAAACAGGCCAAAAGCCTCATAAGGTTTTCTTTTAATTCTTAAATCAGTTTTAGTATATTAATTTTCCATTGAATCTTTATTATCTTAAAGTTTATATTTGACACTAACTGTAAGAAAATATGCGGATTTTCTGTTTCATAAACTGCTTTAATTGGCCTTCTCAACAGAATCTAAAATTTTAATAATTTTTTGATGAAGACTCATTTTTGTTCATGTGGAATCTATAGTAAAATCCTCTAACTTTGTATCTTAGGTAGTGTTTGGATAAGCTTATTTAAAGAGCTTATTGCTTTTTTAAAATAATTATGGTGTTTTAGCTATTCAAAAAACTTATGGCTTGATAGGGTGAAGTAGCTTATGAAAGCTTGAAAGCTAAAAAGCACAATTGTTTGTATAAGCTTTAACTAAACACCCCCTTAGTCCTTTTCTTCTTTGATATAAGTTTGACAGGAATATGAGAATGACATAGCGTTATGGCTTTTGCTTTAGAAAAGAAAAGGGAAAATTTAAATATTCAAATGATAGACAATTTAAAAAGAAAGACAAACCTAGACCTTCATAAAACACGATGACACAAATAATTAATTTATGTAATAATCTACTTGATGTATGAGTAACCCTATCGCTTCTGTATTATATTGATTTTGGCTTTAGATCTATAAGTATACACACATGTTAACATGTATACATAAATAAATCAACCGCGCATCAACATATCTTTCAGCCACGCAACATAAAGAATCTTATATAATAACTACCGTATGTAAAGAATCTTATGTGAGCTCTTCAGTCTTCTCTTCTCCCATCCGATCCAGAAAGACGCTGAGTAAAAAAAATCAATTCGAAAAGAGCGTGTGAGCCTGTCGTGAGTCTACATGGACTCGATAAATGTGTGACCATCTTTATCTTGGCAATGCAGCTTATTACAGTTGTATCCATGGTTTGTGCATCATCTTTTGTCGACCGTTTAGTTTAATGGATAGCATAGGAGATTTTTACTTAATATAGATACAACTCAGATGACATTGATTCATTTTAAGTCTTCACATCTCGCTTTGAAGGAGTACAATAATGCACTGGATGTTAATAGTTTAAACCCGGGTGAACATGTGATTGTTTTGCCTATATCTTTTTAACTTTCTTGATGAATTGCTCTCTTTAATAATGATATGTATATTTGTCATATGATATTGTTAGACATTCGAGAAGATGGTTTCGGGTATGTATTTGGGAGAAATTCTTTGTCGAGTGTTGTATTGGATGGCTGATGAGGCTGCACTTTTTGGTGAGACAGTTCCCTCGAAACTGAAAATGCCCTTCTTGTGAAGCTATTTTCTTTGTAATCATTTTTATACTTTCTTTAGTTCTCTACAAAATTTATCTTCTAATCATAGTAGGCACAACTTCACAATGATTATTATGTCGTTTGTAGAACACCTGAAATGTCTGCAACGCGTCAAGACTCATCCCCGTCTTTTGGTCTAACTAAGAAATATTATTACGTTAACATCAATTATAGTTGTAAATTGTTTAATTTAACTTTTAATTACTTTTTAGTATATATTTGTTCTACTAAAACCTAAAAATAAAAACCACAAGTCATACCCGTCCATCGGACGGGTTTTGACACTAGTATATATATATATATATATATATATATATATATATATATATATATATATATATATATATATATATATATAGGGGATAGCTTGGCTATAATTTTTGTAGCCAATTAGCTACAATCCCTCATATAAAATACACAACCAATGAATCAGGGCCCCACAGAAAATAATCAGGACCCACAAAAAGAATCAGGGACCCACATTTATACACACAAAATTGTAGGCAATTGGCTACACAAAATTGTTGCTAATATATTCCCATATATATATATATATAGAGTAGGGATCCAGTGAGAAGTAACTTAAAATAAGAAGTGGTAAGAAGTGACCAAAACCACGCATTTGAGATGCAACGACTTGCATTAGATGCATTTCTATTCATATAGATGCAACATCTTGAGTTTCGAAAGTTAATTTGATGTATAGATGGTGCAAATTGATTTTCATGATTTCGGCACGTGCAGAGGAACAAAAAACAAGAGAAATCATGAAATGCATCTAATATACGTATATGCATCTGATTAAAAGCTAGAAACCACACTATGGTGCGTTATAATTCATCTAAGATTACAGGGATGCATCTAATTTAGGTCAGTGCATTTCGGATTTGCGGTTATAGTTCTTCTTATTCCTTCTTATTTTAAGTAATCTTCTTATTTGATCCTAACTCTATATATATATATATATATATATATATATATATATATATATATATATATATATATATATATATATATATATATATATATATATAAATATATATATATTCCAAAATAGGTATTGTAGAACAGTAGTGTACATTTCAACCCACTAAATGTAATATAGATAGAATAGGCAAAAATGTAATATAGATAGAATAGGCAAGTAAGTACAATGTTAGTTCTTTTTCTTTTCTTTTTGGGAAAATTCTCTAAATGCCCCAGTTGCCCAACTTTATTACCCCAAATGCCCCACTTTTTTTTCACTTCTCAAAATGCCCCATGGGCAACTCTATCAAATATTTGGGCCCACGTTGTACTTACAAAGTACAAATCTTACACTTTGTCTGTTGGGCAACTTTGACCTAATATATTGGGCAACTAACAATTTTTGTCTTTTAGTGAAAAAGCAAAATTTATATTTTTAACTTTATGAATACAAAAAAGTTGGGCAACTTGGCCTCACAAATATGTACTTTTGGGCAACTATCTATAAAAACCAATTTTTAAATGCAAATAAGTTGGGCAACTTGGCCCCACACATATGTACTTTTGGGCAACTCTCTATAAATACCACTCTATACCATACAAATACACCTTTAATAAACCTAATTACATATCTCAAAAAATTATTTATTATCCTAATACAACTAAATACAAAACACAAAATACCCAAAACACACACTCCTTTACCCCACACACACCTTCCCTCTCAAAGCCGAAAAACATCCACAACTTGAAACAAATATCCTTCCCTCTCAAACTCAATAATCCAACGCCCTAATCCTACTCCCTCAATAGTTCTTCTTCCATACGACGCATATTCGTACATTCAAAGCAATCCGACGCATATTCCTACAGTCAATCGCAGTTCTTCAACATCTCAAGAATCCAACCACGAACATGTTTGATGCAAAGCTAACGGTCAGATCTAGATTAGAACATATTGCTACTATTAAAGGTGCACTCAATGTGAATAGAACCAAATTGTTTAGAGAAACTGTCTTTGGACCTTGGTTAGATTTTCCTAAGTATTCCCCTGACAACCACTTATACCATTATTTATATCAAAATGCAGTTCAGGTGTCAAAAAGTTAGTGATTGTTGTCCACCTTTAACTTTTGTACTAGGTGATAATGTTTTTGATTTTGGCCGTGAACAATTTAGTCTTCTAACTGGGTTTCGTTTAGGACCAGTAGATAAAAGTGAAAGTAACCACGGCCATGTTGTTAAGGGTTTAACATATAGTCCTTTTTTTGATCGGTTGTTTCCCGATAAAAAGAAAACTAAGAACAAAAAAGTTAAGGGTGATGACCTTTTGGCGTTGGTAAAGTCGGCGGAAAGGTGGGAATTGTTATCCGATGAAGATGCTGTGAGGGTTGCTTTGTTGGTGATTGCAACATTTGTATTTATCGGTCGGGAAGGAAGGTTTAATGTTCCTGACCATTTGTTAAGGAATGTTGAGGATGTTTGTGTATGGAATGAGTATCCATGGGGCGAATACATGTGGGCTCATCTGTATAAAAGAACGGTGAATGTTGTTCCTAGGCATCTTGAGGCAGAATCAAAGAAGCCCGTTCCAAAAGATCCAAAAAAAAGAACAAACATACACTCTGTATGGATTTACATGGGTGTTGAAGGTTAGATTTTACTTGTACTATACAGTATTTGTGCTTGTATATATTCTGATGGTTAATCTTAATAATGTGTTGGCATTGTTCATTAGCCATTGGCTTGGTTCCCTAGGCATTGTTCTGTAGTCAGTGTAAGTGTTTGTGTAGATTTAAGGATGTTATGGTTGATGGTTTCGCAGTAGATAAATACATAGAAACGATTTGTAAACAGTTGGTTGAAACCACTGACAATGTGTCTTCATCCACTGCTAGTTCAGAAGAACCCACTGCTGCAACAACACGTTATGTAATTGTATCCCCTGTTACTACATATACAGCCACTGCTATCCTAACCACTGCAACCATAATCACAACCACTATAATCACAATCACTAACTCTTAATTCAATGTATTTGTTTTTTCAAATTTGGATTATGGAGACATTCCCAAACAGCTCCCAGTTCTGGACCAAAGACCCAGAGAAGATCCCACGTTGTCTAGCTTGGTCAAAAGTAAAAAACTTTGAAAAAAAAAACATTACACAATTTTATTTGATCCGGTAAGTAAAAACCCAAAATTAGTTAACTGTTGTATGTTTTTATTGCATTTAGCATATCAGCTTATCTCCTTTGTTATTCAGGCTTTCAGACCACTACAGAATATTGTACCGACAAATGCCGAGCTGAGTTGTCCGTGGTACATTCACAGTATGGAGTACATCCGTCAACTAGATTCCCAACTTGTTGAAAGAAGAGAAGAGTTGGCTGACCAACTGATGGTGGAAGAAGAGGAAGGTATGGCTGGTCTGGATGTATGCGGTGGAATTCAAGCCGATTTAAATGTCCCTTTCTGTGACGCCGATGAAGTAGTTACAGAAGGTCAAACGTCTAGTGTCAATGACAAAGCTGTTGAAGAAGAGATTGTTGTTGGGTTTGGTGAAATGTTGAATATGAATGAGCCTGAGAAGGTTGAAGATGTTGGAGCCGGTAATGTTGAGGTTGCAGATGGGATCAAATGTGACAAAGCGGAATCGTCACATACCTTAGATAAAGATCACTTTCGTGCCGAGCTTAAATCCCTTAAGTCCTGGGTTGGTACTATAGAAGAACGTGTAGGAGTAGTTGGTGTATCACAGCTCTTATGTGAGTTACACAGCGTACAAAAGAGAATTGTGGTAATTGAGGATGCTTTAGGAATAAAGTCACAAGATGATGTTGGTGAGATTAAGGTAAAAAGCTGTTATTTGAATTTTGTGTTACTTCATTCCACCAAAATGGTCTCTTTGATTGCCTAAGTAAGTTAACTTTTTTACAGGTGGATACTGTTGATGCCAACAAACCGTTGGCTACTACCGATGAACACACCCCAATCAGGACCAACGTAGGATCCGATGACAAGCAGAAGCTGTTGTATACCGATTCCGATGAGTTTACCGGGCCTATGACCCAAGTTACGAAAGCTGCTTTATCGGGAGGTCTTGACGATGCTCATCATTCCAACAATATAATGCAGGTGGAAAACAAATTTGATTTTGCTGCCTTAACAAATTTGAATGATGAGTTCTCAGACATTGCTTATGATGGGTTTGATCCAACTCCTGTTGACGTACGCATATATATATATATATATATATATATATATATATATATATATATATATATATATATATATATATTGTTTTTTTCCCCTTCTTTTATTTTTTTCTATTTCAATATTAAACCCACATACCCTTTATCTAGGAATCGATGGATGTGAATGGTGCGGAAAAAGATAATGACAGTGCCAAGGGTAAAGAAATTGTTGTTTGGCGGCCACCTCTTTGGTGGGAATGGTTTGTGCAGTTTACGCTTACATTGTTAGACCCGTGGCTGCAGCAGGGGGCTTTACCGGTAGACAACGTTTATGATCCCGCTGCGCAAGGTGCTCCACAATTAGACACATTGGATATGGATGTTGAGGAATCGGCTATGGAAGGGGCAGATACACAACCTGTTGAAGTGATATGCCTTGATGATGAGGATGGGCAGGATGTTGTCAAGGTACATTTAATTATCTTATCAACAAACAAGTCCCTGCTTTTCATTTGATTACTATATACATTAATACATTTGCATAGATAGCACATAAACACACATTAAAACAGTTTTCGACACCTAAAAAACAAATATGATACTAAATACATAAATGACCATCATCATAATCTACATTTTAGTTCCAGAGCTCTCTCCCTTGCTTTTCTTAATTGCTTTGAGTCGTTGAAACAGTATTTCAAGACTTGTAATCCTATTTTCCAAATTATAAATATTTTCAAATAATGTAGGATTATTCACATGTTGCTCCACTTGGTTGTTATCATCTTCCTCAGTTTGTTGCACCACCTCCCTTTGCTGCATCACTTCACTTTGAAACTCTTCCTCTACCTCATTTTGCTGCACTATCTGACCTTGCTGCACCACCTCAGTTTCAGCCTCCTCCTCATTCTCTAGATCTTCCTCATCTTCATATTCTTCCTCCTCTTCCTCATCAACTCCATAAATCTCATCCCAGTAGAAGTCTTGGCGACGCAGCCAAGTAAGGATATTTGTCCTCATCCACACACTCACTTGCCTATATGAACCATATTCTGACATTGGTTCTTCCCCAAAAGCATCTAACACTGCGTCAAAAAGCAAATCGTTGTTTAAGACAAACTCGTACTCTTCTTCATCATTTTGAAAGTTTCCATTTGGTGCTGCCATTGTTCTTGAGCGAGAATAAAGTGAGATTTGTGATAATAAGAGACCAGAAACTAGCAAAATTTTATGTAGTAGGATATGTAGCAGTAACAAGAATCTTATCTTTTACATTGTGCTGTACTTGACTTAGAATAAAATACTGTCTTTTACTGTGTGCAAAGAATCTTATCTTATCTTTACAATGTGCTACAGTTGATATAATTATTAAAATATCAATTTATCTTTTTCATTAATACTTCACTTTTACAACCTAGGAAACATGCAAACTATTTTCTTTTTCACTTATGGTTGACTTGACTGTTTGAGTGTCTTACGACAATTCATTTGCTTCCGAACATTAGTTTTACGGCTACTAGAACCAACATCTTGCGCATTGGCTCCCAACCTTTGTGATTGCTTAGAGTTACCAACGCCAGTTGGTTCTATAACTTGTTTTTTTTCAATACCGTATATCTCTCTTCTTATCTCTTCTAGCACTTCAGCTGGTAATCGGTAAGTAGGTTCAGCATCTGGTCCATATAATTCATATATTTCAGGAAACATTACCTCTGTTGCTACCTTTATCGACCACTCCCTTTCATCGTGGTTTTCCTCAAACCTAACTCCTTTAGAACTCGACATAAATCAATTAATGTGATCGAAATATGGTTATGAAACTGAAAATGGATAGGAGCAAATATTTGATGGAAATATGGTGAACAATAAGATCATGGTTTCGCTATTAAATAGACACCACGTGCTAAGTCACATGTAAATAGTTAAACATACATAGTCAACTTTGCAGGGGATTTACTTTTGAAAATAATAAAGGGCCCTGAACAAACAGTCATTATTTGTTGTTCTTGTCCTTAAAATAGACACCACATGGTTAGTCATGCCATAGAATAACAGTTGAGTATTGAAGTTATTTAATTGTTGGATACTCGAGCTGTTTGTTAAAAGATGAATCGTTTTTTTTAAAGGCTGCAAATATCAGATTAGTTTTCAACTCCCTTAAACGTAAGAGGAAGCCAGGGAGATATTGCACCTCACCCTATACTACTCCACCAGCCACTACTCCAAAGAGAAGGCGTTCATCACGGATTAATTGTCAAACCCCATCCCCTCCTAACGCTCCAGATTTTGATGATACATTGGAACCGTTTGTGGAGGTATTTGACCGTGTCAACTTATATGTCTCTTACTTTGTAATACAAACATTAACTAAAAGAGTTAATTTGTTCTAATTTAGAATCTGTCGAGAACTGGGACTGGGAAGAAAAAAACCAAAAAGGTAACTGTGCCATGTTCCGTTCAAAAATTTTTGAAAGAGAATAATGGTACTAGGTTTATTTTCCCATGGGGCAATGAAGAGACTATTGTTGATCTCCGGTTTTGGGACTGTTTATTGGCTACGGGTGCAAACAAGGATGGATGGATGAGGGACGAGGTGCGTATAAAATCAGTTGTTAGTATTCTACCATAAATGTTTCTTTGTGATTCCCACATTTTTTTTAATAATGTGCCCAATTGTGTAAACAGCACCTTGACGTATGGGTAGATTTGCTGTGGCATTTCCGACCATCAGATGCCGACTGGGCTATGGTGGGTCCCTTTTTCACACCTCAAATAGTTAATGACTGGGTACGAACCTATTGGGCAAATGGTGTAAAGTACCCGGTGCCTTGGGCTGATGTTGAAAAGGTATTTATTTCTTTCCATATTGCCGTAGGTATCTGAAAATGTTCAGCAGGTGCGTTATGCTGATGTCATAAATGATGTAGGTACTTGATGAGTGTCTAAATACTCATCATTTTTGTACCATTTAAACTGCAAATTCATCTGAAAACACTCAGAAACACTTCAAAATGATCAAAATATCATAAATCAGTGTTTTATGTGTTTTAAATGCAAAAATATCAAAATCAGATGAAAAACATATCAAATTTGCAAAAATTGCAGTTTTAGTCCCCCAAGTTTCAAAAATTGTCAAAAATAGTCCCTGAGTCAAAATTTCAAAAGAAAAATCATCAAAGGTCCTTTTTAAATCATAACTTGTCAAATTTGGTCCTTTGGTGAAAAATGTAAAAAGTTTTGAGAAAATTACAAATTGGTCCTTCAAGTTTGCAAATTAACAGAATTGGCCCCTGGAAAAATTGAAAATGGCAATTTTGGTCCTTGTAATATCAACACTTGTCAAATTCTGTCCCTGAAACACCTTTGCAAAATTACAGAATTGGTCCCTTGGTTTTGTGGAATGGCATATATGGTCCTTGTGTTTTAAACTTAACAAATGGACCCTTTTTACACCTTTGGCCCAAACTGTTGGCCCAATCCAACCCTTTACCCGTTTTTTTAACCCGAATCCAACCCCTGGTATTTAATAAAACCGGTCAAATGGTTTGACCCTCCCTTTCCCTCTCTCCCTCACATGTTACCCATTTCCATCATTTCACCATGCCTGCTCCTTCTGCTCACACTCCATCTTCACCATCATCACCCCTATTTCCCCCCTCCAAACACAAAGAGCCAAGGATGCATTTAATGCACCCCATACCTACCCTGCTCAAGCTACAGCTGTTAAATCGAAATTGGCGCCAAAATGTTTTAAATGGCCAGGATCAATTTCAGTGATCCAAGGGTCATTTTTATTGCTGGGAACTGTTCATTGAAGTGAGAGAAGGAGACTTGGGTGTATAAAAAGCCAAGAGAAGCATCAAAGAAGAAAAAATCTTTTATTTTTTAGCAATGAATGTCGTTTTATAAGCTCTTTAGTCTAAATTAGATTTATATTTGTATTTTCAAGTTCTGTTGTACTCAAGTAAACTCTTTTCAGTGTATTTTAACTTGATTCAAGTAATAATTTCATTTTATGTTCAAATTCCATCTTTATTGTTAACTGTTGAAATCTTAAGTTTAAAACTCATTTGTCAAGCTTGTAGCAATTCAATTTCAACTTCAAATAAGTTCATATAAGCTCATAAAAGCTTTCAATAAGCTCACAACTCAGTTTCATTCACTTTTAAACTTGGGTCAACAAAAAGTCAACATGGGTGAAAATGGTGCAGAAATGGGAAAGGTTGATGCAGGTTTGGAAATGGGTGATTTACAGTTATCTGAGCTGGAATTGGATTAGGATTAGTGGTTTATTAGGCTAGTGTTCTTGTTTCTTCACTTGGCAAGCCATAGTGGCTAGGCATGTTTGTAAGTCTCATATCTGTTTCTGATCATTAAGTTTGTATTTGCATCTGTTAATTAGAGTTTATTGTTACTGTTTGATTGGTGTTTGATGCTTGTTTAGCTTAATTTGCTTATTATCTGCTTGTTAGTTCATTATACAGTATTATAAGTAGTGTTTGGTATTGCTGATATTATTGTACTAGAGGTTAGTAGATCTGTTAGGAGTAGTTGTTTCTAGCTTAAGTTGTTGATTATAAGTCATTTGAGGTCTTGTTTATAGCAGTTTCACTTTAAAAGTCAAATCTCTTTGTTATCTGATCTAGAATCTGTGTCTGCTCATATCAGTTAGTTTCATAAACTGCAATTTGGTTCAAAATTGATAGATCTAGCTTTAGGTAATCATTATTAGTGTTAAAACATCTTAATCAGTTCATAAGTTTGGATTAAAACTGAGTTTGGTCAAAGTTTAGTTGTGTTCTTAAAAAGTCAAATCTGTCACTTGCAGTTTTCAATAAAACTTTGTGCATCAATTTCTAATTCATTTATGAGTGTTAGTGTTTGAAACTTTGGATATTAAAAGTTCAACTGGTCTTGTTTTGATAATCACTTTTTGCTTCAACTGATTTGGTTATTTAAAGCTTCAAATAAGCTTTCCTTTTAAGCCCATATTGCCCTGCTCCTGAGTCAGTGAATACTGAGTTTTACTCAGATTTTGTGCAAAGTGCACAGAGCTCAAAAGAGCATCTCATAATCTGATTTTTGGTACATTGGATCTCACCCAGGTCCTTTACAAGTCCCAATTGGTAGTTTTCAATTTGAGCTTATTTTCAAGCTTGTGCATGTGTCCAAACTTAGTACCCAGGAAACTGTTTTAGCTTATTGCTCCTTTTATCAAATCTGTTGTAATCAGCTTCTCAAAGGTTGTAGTTTGTTGAAACTTGTTCCAATTTAGTCCTTTTAGCATAATTAGGCTTCTGTAAACAGCTGGTGTCTTTTGGTGAGCTTTTAGCTTATCAAAGTGCTTATTCATAAGCACTTTCCATAGCAGTTCTTAATTTCTCCACATAAGTGCTTGTTTTTCCATTTTTCTCAGATTCCTAGTATTAATTTAGAGTTTTCCTGAAAATTTCAGATTTTTCTAAGTTGTTTTGCTATTTTTCCTAATTTAAATTAGTTTTTAATCATTTTTAATTAGCTTTTAATATAAAAAATTCATAAAAGGTTCAAAAAAATAATTTTTCAATTTTCTTAAGTTTAGATAAATATAAAAAGTGAAAAAAGTAATTTTCCATATTTTTCATAGTTTATTTGGTAATTTTTAGTAATTTAATTAGTTTTTAATAGTTTAAAATTCATAAAAAATAGAAAAATAATCAGAAAAATACAAAAATAGTTTTGAAAATTCTAGTTTGATATTTTAGACTTTTCCATTTCATAATTTTATTTTTCTAGCTTTATTTCCTAATTTCTTGTAATTTAGATAATTAATAAATAGTTAAAAATAGTTTTTAATTAATAATAATTAGATAATTAGTGATAAAAATAGTTTTCTTTTTCTAAAAAGTTTCTCTTATCATTAGGATTGTAAAAATATCATTTTCATATTTTTAGGGTTAATATTGCTTTAGTTTTACTTTTTAATTTGTACGTCGCGTAGATTTTTAATTCAGTTTTATAAAAACATAAAAACAAAAACATCATTTTAATTTCAGTGATAGCATTTATTTAATAGATTTTATCTTTTTAACTTTCTTTAATTTGCATTTAAGCCGTTGTTATTTGTTGGCTTTTTCCGTAGTTATAATCATAACCAAATCCTTTTTCCGTTCAAACTCCTCGATCACTGTACGTTTGATAAATCATTGCATAGCTCGCTGGGACATAACGACCCGGGGAGACTCTATACTCCTCAGATCTTCATTGCATCTGTGCTTAAGCTGTTTTAAGTTTCTTGCTTGCGTGAGAAAACTTGACGGTTTTGCGCGGATCAAATTTTTGGCGCCGCTGCCGGGGAGCTGTGCTGATTATCTTTCGTCTAGCAGATTAGTTGTTTGAATACTCACTCTTTGTTTATATCATCCATCTCTGTATATATATATATATATATATATATATATATATATATATATATATATATATATATATATATATATATATATATATATATATATATCCATATTTTCTTCTAAAAAATCCAAAAACCCAAAAACATCCAAAAACGTATAAAACACAAAAATATTTTTCTTTTGTTTATATATATGTATCAAATAATAAAAATACAAAAAGATTCGTCGTTTTCTTTAATAATAACAACTTAAAAGATTACCACCGAAAACCAAGGCAGTGCACTACCTAACTGGGGGTGCGACCATAATAAGTTCCCGAACTAAAGATTTAAAACTTGCCTTTGTGTCCTTGTGATTGGTGTACCTTTTTCAAAGAAGCCATTCATATTGTGATTATTGGTAAAGTTCACTGTTGTTTTGCCTCGATTTTGTGTTAATTGATTTTGTTGTGATATCGACGTTTCAGAACCAGAAAACCCATAAAGATTCTTCTCACCCCATTTTTATTAAACGTCTTCATAATTCTCATTCTCATCTGAAATATCTTCATAATTCCATTTCTCTCCTTAACTCTGAGAGTCCTTAGAGTTATCTCTAGTGCATGCGCACTCGTTCTTCTAGATCATTGAGTCCTTTGCGTGATCTAGCAGAAATTCCAAGAAGACGTTCTCGTAGACGTGCTGCCCAAATAGTCGAACCCGAGATTCGTACTATTTCTAGCAACAACATGGCAGACGAACGTACTATGGCGGAAATGCTCCAAGCACCCACCGAGGGTTATGGAGATGCCATCGTTTTACCGGTTATCAACTCTGATCACTTCGAATTGAAGACACATTTGATCACACTTGTGTCTACGAATCAATTCCGCGGGACTGATCGAGAAGACCCGTATGCACACATCCGTTGGTTTAACAAGTTGACTTCAACTATCAATTTCAAGGATGTGCCACAGAAAGTCATCAAGTTGATGCTTTTTCCATTCTCTCTTGAGGGGACAGCCCGGATTTGGCTGGAAAAAGAACCCCCTCGATCCATCGAAACTTGGGAGGATCTTGTTCAAAAGTTTGTCAACTATTTCTTTCCTCCATCAAAGACGACTAATCTTAAAAATGAAATTTCTGGATTTCGTCAAAATTTCGATGAAAATTTTGGAGAGGCATGGGAGAGATTCAAAGATCTCCTCAGGAAATGCCCCCATCATGAATTCACGGAGCTTCAACAAGTTAATATCTTTTACAATGGGTTGAACGGTAATGATCAAGATTCCTTGAATGCATCCGCGGGTGGAAATATCTTGAATCGTAGACCTAAAGATGTGATTGAAATTTGCGAGAGTAAATCAAAAGTTCCTATTTCTCGCAACAAAGTCAATGTTCCGAACATTCCTGCTTCTTCATCCGGTAACTCTTCCGAGTTAGCCGCTCCGTTAGCTGCTCTAACGGACATCATCCATTGTATGATAAAAGAGGTGAAGGAAATCAAAAGCGAAATTCATAAGCCGGAACCAATCAAAGCCATAAACAAGGTGTGTGAAATTTGTAGTGGTCCACACGCGTATTATGATTGTCAAGCAACCGATGCTTCTTTTTACCAAGCTCCCGTAGCTGCTGTAAACCACAATCAATACCGACCACAAGCTGATCCTCACTACCGTGCACCTAGCGGTATGACACCACCTGGTTTTCCTCCTGTGCAAAACCATGGCAATCAAAACCATGGCAATCAAAACCATGGAAATCAAAATCGCTTTGTTCCGAATCAAGGACAAAATTTCAATAACTCTCCAAATTTCAATCAAAACCGGAACAATTTCAACCAACCTTATCAAGCTCCTAATCATCAAAGTTATCAACCACCTCCTCAAGCTCCCTTACCCAATGACTTCATGAAAATGACTGAGTCAAACATGCGTTCAATGCAAACTCAGATCAATAACATGAGAGGTGAGCTAAAAAGGGAAATTGATACCACATTATCTCGGCAGACAAATGAGTTAAAGAATATGATGAGCAGTTTTATGAACATGAATATGAACAAAGCTTCATCATCTTCTGGAGGACTCCCAAGCAATACCATTCCCAATCCCAATGCCGAGTTGAAAGCCGTCACCACTCGTAGTGGTAAGACGCACAATGGACCTACGACTCCTATGCCCCCTCCTCCTGTGGCATTTAGTCAAGTTACCAAGGAGACAACGGACAAGGTGCACTATTCAAGCCCACGAAGTACCGCACACGTCCCACCTTCGGTAGTCCAAGCTTCAAGTCCGGAACCCGAAATTCCGAAGAAAAATCTTGAGCCTGAAAACACTTCCATCCCGGCTCAAAAGTCTAGTCAGCTTCCCTACCCATCAAGAATGAATGATGAGAAGCTCAAAGACAAAAACAAAGAGCAAATGGAAAAAATTTTCCAAATCTTCAATGAGCTTCACTTTGATATAAGCTTCGTTGATGCTCTCGTTTTAATGCCTAAATTTGCATCCACGCTTAAAGGCTTACTCACCAACAAAGATAAGCTATCAGAGATGGCGAAAACCCCTCTAAATGAGCAATGCTCAGCTGCCATTCTTAATAAGCTTCCCGAAAAGCTTGAAGACCCTGGCCGGTTTCTAATCCCGTGTGATTTCTTGGGGATGTTTCAATGCTCCGCCTTGGCCGATCTTGGCGCTAGCATTAACCTCATGCCACTCTCAGTATGGAAGAAACTATCTCTTCCTGAACTTTCATCCACTCGTATGACACTCGAGCTAGCGGATCGTACCGTAACTCGTCCACTTGGGATAGCCGAGGATGTCGTGATGAAAGTGGGAAAATTTCACTTTCATGCTGACTTTGTTGTAGTAGACTTCGATGCAGATCCTAGAGTTCCCCCTATCTTAGGGAGAGCTTTCTTAAGAACGAGTCGTGCTCTGATTGATGTGTTTGCTGAAGAGTTGACCATACGGGTTGACAACGAAGAGCTCACATTGAATATCAACCAGAACTCTAAACCTCTGTACAAACAGAGTGTTGCCACAATTGATCAAAAATCTGAAAGAATCAATGCAACACTCTCAAATTTCACGGTTAAGAGTGTTCACCAAAAACGTGCTGAGCTCAAAGCTTTGAAAATTACCCCTGGTTCAAACAAATGGTTTGAAAGTTGTACCAGGGAAGTCAAGAGTGTTCTTGATGATGATGATGATGATCTAGAATCGGAGACTTCATCGGAAGTGGTGGAAACTGCTAGCTCTAAGAGCACACCACTTGTCCCACCTCCGGAATCAGTTTGTCGCATCGAGTTTGTTAATTCTGTGGATGAAACCAAACTCTCTTCAGGTTCATCCGGATTGGATGATGATGGTTGTGATCCAATGGGAGACATTCTTCCCATTGAAGAATTTCTCACAAATGATCCATCATCTCCTAGTCTATTTAATTCTAACTCTTCCACCCCTTCTCTTACTCCTTTTGAGGAAAGTGACTTCATCCTGGAAGAGATTGAAGCATACTTGTCTAGTGATTCGGTTCCATGGGAAATTGATCACGCTCCAATTGACATCGAGGGAGATATTCTTCTCATTGAGAAGTTGCTTAATAATGATCCATTATCACTCCCTCCCATCGAGCTTCATAACAAGGAAGTCAAGTCAGTTGAGAAAACTGAAAATTTTCCTGAGGTTGAACTTAAGGACTTACCACCTCATCTCGAGTATGCATTTCTTGAGGGTGATAATAAATTGCCCGTCATTATTGCTCGAGATTTGAGCAAGGATGAAAAGACTGCTCTCATAAAGGTCTTGAAGTCACACAAGCAAGCAATTGCTTGGAAACTCTCCGACATTAAGGGTATCAACCCTGAGTTTTGTACTCACAAAATCTTAATGGAGGATGACTTTAAACCAGCAGTTCAACATCAGAGACGAGTGAATCCAAAAATCCATGATGTTATCAAACAAGAGGTTCTCAAACTTCTTGATGCAGGATTGATTTACCCTATCTCGGATAGTCCTTGGGTGAGCCCCGTTCATTGTGTACCCAAAAAGGGTGGTATAACCGTTGTTGAAAATGATGAAAACGAGTTGATTCCTACTCGATTGGTTACGGGATGGCGTGTTTGCATTGACTATCGAAAGTTAAATGAAGCCACCCGTAAAGACCACTTTCCCTTACCCTTCATGGACCAGATGCTTGAGAGATTAGCGGGAAACGAATACTATTGCTTTCTCGATGGTTTCTCGGGGTACTTCCAAATTCCCATTGATCCACAAGATCAAGAAAAGACCACATTCACATGTCCTTATGGAACATTTGCTTACCGACGCATGCCTTTTGGCTTATGCAATGCTCCCGGTACATTCCAAAGGTGTATGATGGCCATTTTCCATGACATGATTGAAAAGACTATGGAAGTCTTTATGGATGATTTTTCGGTCTTTGGGGATTCTTTCCAAACATGTCTATCCCATTTAGAAAAGATGCTTGAACGTTGTAAAAACACGAATCTTAGTCTAAATTGGGAGAAATGTCACTTTATGGTTAAAGAAGGAATTGTCCTTGGCCATAAAATTTCTAAGAGCGGGATTGAGGTTGATAAAGCTAAAGTCGATGTTATCTCGAAATTACCTCCTCCCACAACCGTTAAAGGAGTTAGAAGTTTCCTTGGTCATGCCGGATTTTATCGTCGTTTCATTCACGACTTTTCAAAAATATCCCGGCCTATGACCCGACTTCTTGAAAAAGACACTCCGTTCATCTTCTCTAGTGAGTGCGTTGAAGCTTTTCAAACTCTTAAGAAAAAGCTCACGGAAGCACCAATTCTAGTTGCCCCCGATTGGGACCTACCATTTGAGCTTATGTGCGATGCAAGTGATTTCGCCATAGGTGCAGTTTTGGGGCAACGAAAGTCGAAACATTTCCAGCCTATACACTATGCTAGCAAAACCTTGACCGAAGCTCAAGCACATTACACCACTACGGAGAAAGAATTACTAGCCGTGGTGTATGCTTTCGAGAAGTTTCGGCCATACTTGATCATGTCCAAAAGCATAGTGTATACGGATCACTCGGCCATCAAATATCTTTTTGCTAAGCAAGATGCAAAGCCGAGATTGATCCGATGGGTTCTCCTCCTACAAGAATTTGATATCACCATCCGTGATAAAAAAGGAGCGGAGAACCTAGCGGCTGACCATCTTTCCCGTCTTGAAAATCCTCATCAAGGTGTGCTCGAGAAAAAGGAGATAAGCGAGACATTTCCTCTCGAGACACTTAATGTGGTATCTCATCATGGAGATTCTAGTACCCCATGGTTTGCTGACTTTGCAAACTATCATGCGGGTAACTTTGTTGTGAAAGGGATGTCGTCCCAACAAAAGAACAAATTTTTCAAAGATGTTAAGCATTACTTCTGGGACGACCCCTACTTGTTTAAAATCTGCGCGGATCAAGTCATCCGACGGTGTGTTCACGGCCAAGAAGCCGCTGATATTCTTAAGGCTTGTCATCATGGACCCACGGGGGGACATCATGGACCGAACTACACCGCCAAGAAGGTGTTTGACTCCGGTTTCTATTGGCCTACAATTTACAAAGATGCCCATGACCTCGTCAAATCTTGCGACTCTTGCCAACGTCATGGTAACATCTCTAAACGAGATGAAATGCCTCAAAATGCCATTCAAGTGTGCGAGATCTTTGACGTATGGGGCATTGACTTTATGGGGCCATTCCCATCTTCTCGAGGGAACAAGTATATACTCGTGGCGGTCGATTACTTGTCTAAATGGGTGGAAGCGAAAGCGCTCCCCACTAACGACGCCCGAGTAGTTGTGAAGTTTTTAAAGTCTCTCTTTGCCCGTTTTGGAGCTCCTCGTGCTATCATTAGTGATCGCGGCACACACTTTTGCAATGACCAATTCGCAAAAGTGATGCTTAAATACGGTGTCACCCACCGTCTCTCTACCGCGTATCACCCACAAACTAGTGGGCAAGTGGAAGTTTCGAACCGTGGTTTGAAAAGAATCTTGGAGAGGACCGTAGGTGAAAATCGTGCCTCTTGGTCGGACAAACTTGAAGATGCACTTTGGGCCTTCCGTACCGCTTACAAAACACCCATCGGGTGTACTCCTTATAAGCTCGTGTATGGAAAGGCATGTCATCTCCCGATCGAGCTTGAGCACAAAGCCTATTGGGCCTTCAAGCAGGCAAATTTCGACCTCAAGTCCTCGGGTGATCATCGGAAAGTTCAACTCAACGAATTAAATGAACTTCGTAATCAAGCCTACGAGAACTCTTTGATCTAAAAGGAAAAGACAAAGAAGATCCATGACTCAAAGATTAAGAACCGCGTTTTCAACGTTGGTGACCGAGTCCTTCTTTTCAATTCTAGATTAAAGATCTTCTCGGGGAAACTTGAGACCCGTTGGACTGGTCCATTCACCATTGCCAAAGTTTTTTCATATGGCACCGTCGAATTATCTCAAATAGACGGGCCAAACTTCAAAGTGAATGGACATAGGTTGAAGCACTATTTTGGAGAGGACATTCCCCCTGTGGTTGTCCCGGATCTACAAACTTTCCCCATGAACCAATGAATGCGGGGATCGAGTCAAGCTAGCGACTCGGTAATCAAAAACAGTAGCATGCCATATGGGTTCTCACCCATATTTCTGTCTTCTTACCTCTTTCTACCACCCTAGTGTGGTGGGGTTGCCCACATGTTGTATATAAGTCTTAAAAAAAAAAAAAAAAAAAAAAAAAAAATCTTCTTTCTAAATAATGGCCGTAGTATTTCCCTTTTACGTTCTTTGTTTCGGCATAACCGCCGGTACTTTGAATATTGAGGGCAATATTCATTTCTAAGTGTGGGGGGGAATTCTCGCGAATTTCATATATTATTTACCCAATTCCCCCGTTTTTGGCCAAAATTTTTTTTTGGAGTAAGTGTTTTACACTTTCTCATTTGGTTATCAGTCCGCCATGTCTGTAAGACAAAAGGATTGGCTAATCCAGGAGCAAACGGCTCTTGGTAAAGATTTCTCAAATCCGTTTATATGGCTTGCAATTTGCCCAAAATTGTATGGTATTCAGCTCACCATATCCTAAAAAGTGAAGAGTTGGCTAGCCCGCAAGATTATGGCTTGTGGTAAAGGCAGTGGAAAAACCATAATTGGTAATCGACTCACCAAAGATAATACTGATAATTTATCTAAGAGTTGGCTAGTCCAGAGCAAACGGCTACTGGTAAAGACAAAATCAAATCCGTTGGAAGCTGGTGGTTTGCTCAAAATCACATGGTTATCGGTGTACCATGGTTCTTACTTGAACTGAAACATTTGGCTACTCCAGAAGTAATGACTTTTGGTAAAGAGTTTAAAATCCATTATGTTTTCTCAAATCATTGCTAGGGACTAGCAATATCTCAGTGTGGGGGATTGATGAGTGTGTAAATACTCATCATTTTTGTACCATTTAAACTGCAAATTCATCTGAAAACACTCAGAAACACTTCAAAATGATCAAAATATCACAAATCAGTGTTTTATGTGTTTTAAATGCAAAAATATCAAAATCAGATGAAAAACATATCAAATTTGCAAAAATTGCAGTTTTAGTCCCCCAAGTTTCAAAAATTGTCAAAAATAGTCCCTGAGTCAAAATTTCAAAAGAAAAATCATCAAAGGTCCTTTTTAAATCATAACTTGTCAAATTTGGTCCTTTGGTGAAAAATGTAAAAAGTTTTGAGAAAATTACAAATTAGTCCTTCAAGTTTGCAAATTGACAGAATTGGCCCCTGGAAAAATTGAAAATGGCAATTTTGGTCCTTGTAATATCAACACTTGTCAAATTCTGTCCCTGAAACACCTTTGCAAAATTACAGAATTGGTCCCTTGGTTTTGTGGAATGGCATATATGGTCCTTGTGTTTTAAACTTAACAAATGGACCCTTTTTACACCTTTGGCCCAAACTGTTGGCCCAATCCAACCCTTTACCCATTTTTTTAACCCGAATCCAACCCCTGGTATTTAATAAAACCGGTCAAATGGTTTGACCCTCCCTTTCCCTCTCTCCATCACATGTTACCCATTTCCATCATTTCACCATGCCTGCTCCTTCTGCTCACACTCCATCTTCACCATCATCACCCCTATTTCCCCCCTCCAAACACAAAGAGCCAAGGATGCATTTAATGCACCCCATACCTACCCTGCTCAAGCTACAGCTGTTAAATCGAAATTGGCGCCAAAATGTTTTAAATGGCCAGGATCAATTTCAGTGATCCAAGGGTCATTTTTATTGCTGGGAACTGTTCATTGAAGTGAGAGAAGGAGACTTGGGTGTATAAAAAGCCAAGAGAAGCATCAAAGAAGAAAAAAGCTTTTATTTTTTAGCAATGAATGTCGTTTTATAAGCTCTTTAGTCTAAATTAGATTTATATTTGTATTTTCAAGTTCTGTTGTACTCAAGTAAACTCTTTTCAGTGTATTTTAACTTGATTCAAGTAATAATTTCATTTTATGTTCAAATTCCATCTTTATTGTTAACTGTTGAAATCTTAAGTTTAAAACTCATTTGTCAAGCTTGTAGCAATTCAATTTCAACTTCAAATAAGTTCATATAAGCTCATAAAAGCTTTCAATAAGCTCACAACTCAGTTTCATTCACTTTTAAACTTGGGTCAACAAAAAGTCAACATGGGTGAAAATGGTGCAGAAATGGGAAAGGTTGATGCAGGTTTGGAAATGGGTGATTTACAGTTATCTGAGCTGGAATTGGATTAGGATTAGTGGTTTATTAGGCTAGTGTTCTTGTTTCTTCACTTGGCAAGCCATAGTGGCTAGGCATGTTTGTAAGTCTCATATCTGTTTCTGATCATTAAGTTTGTATTTGCATCTGTTAATTAGAGTTTATTGTTACTGTTTGATTGGTGTTTGATGCTTGTTTAGCTTAATTTGCTTATTATCTGCTTGTTAGTTCATTATACAGTATTATAAGTAGTGTTTGGTATTGCTGATATTATTGTACTAGAGGTTAGTAGATCTGTTAGGAGTAGTTGTTTCTAGCTTAAGTTGTTGATTATAAGTCATTTGAGGTCTTGTTTATAGCAGTTTCACTTTAAAAGTCAAATCTCTTTGTTATCTGATCTAGAATCTGTGTCTGCTCATATCAGTTAGTTTCATAAACTGCAATTTGGTTCAAAATTGATAGATCTAGCTTTAGGTAATCATTATTAGTGTTAAAACATCTTAATCAGTTCATAAGTTTGGATTAAAACTGAGTTTGGTCAAAGTTTAGTTGTGTTCTTAAAAAGTCAAATCTGTCACTTGCAGTTTTCAATAAAACTTTGTGCATCAATTTCTAATTCATTTATGAGTGTTAGTGTTTGAAACTTTGGATATTAAAAGTTCAACTGGTCTTGTTTTGATAATCACTTTTTGCTTCAACTGATTTGGTTATTTAAAGCTTCAAATAAGCTTTCCTTTTAAGCCCATATTGCCCTGCTCCTGAGTCAGTGAATACTGAGTTTTACTCAGATTTTGTGCAAAGTGCACAGAGCTCAAAAGAGCATCTCATAATCTGATTTTTGGTACATTGGATCTCACCCAGGTCCTTTACAAGTCCCAATTGGTAGTTTTCAATTTGAGCTTATTTTCAAGCTTGTGCATGTGTCCAAACTTAGTACCCAGGAAACTGTTTTAGCTTATTGCTCCTTTTATCAAATCTGTTGTAATCAGCTTCTCAAAGGTTGTAGTTTGTTGAAACTTGTTCCAATTTAGTCCTTTTAGCATAATTAGGCTTCTGTAAACAGCTGGTGTCTTTTGGTGAGCTTTTAGCTTATCAAAGTGCTTATTCATAAGCACTTTCCATAGCAGTTCTTAATTTCTCCACATAAGTGCTTGTTTTTCCATTTTTCTCAGATTCCTAGTATTAATTTAGAGTTTTCCTGAAAATTTCAGATTTTTCTAAGTTGTTTTGCTATTTTTCCTAATTTAAATTAGTTTTTAATCATTTTTAATTAGCTTTTAATATAAAAAATTCATAAAAGGTTCAAAAAAATAATTTTTCAATTTTCTTAAGTTTAGATAAATATAAAAAGTGAAAAAAGTAATTTTCCATATTTTTCATAGTTTATTTGGTAATTTTTAGTAATTTAATTAGTTTTTAATAGTTTAAAATTCATAAAAAATAGAAAAATAATCAGAAAAATACAAAAATAGTTTTGAAAATTCTAGTTTGATATTTTAGACTTTTCCATTTCATAATTTTATTTTTCTAGCTTTATTTCCTAATTTCTTGTAATTTAGATAATTAATAAATAGTTAAAAATAGTTTTTAATTAATAATAATTAGATAATTAGTGATAAAAATAGTTTTCTTTTTCTAAAAAGTTTCTCTTATCATTAGGATTGTAAAAATATCATTTTCATATTTTTAGGGTTAATATTGCTTTAGTTTTACTTTTTAATTTGTACGTCGCGTAGATTTTTAATTCAGTTTTATAAAAACATAAAAACAAAAACATCATTTTAATTTCAGTGATAGCATTTATTTAATAGATTTTATCTTTTTAACTTTCTTTAATTTGCATTTAAGCCGTTGTTATTTGTTGGTTTTTTCCGTAGTTATAATCATAACCAAATCCTTTTTCCGTTCAAACTCCTCGATCACTGTACGTTTGATAAATCATTGCATAGCTCGCTGGGACATAACGACCCGGGGAGACTCTATACTCCTCAGATCTTCATTGCATCTGTGCTTAAGCTGTTTTAAGTTTCTTGCTTGCGTGAGAAAACTTGACGGTTTTGCGCGGATCAGTACTATTTCCAATAAACGAACCTGACAAGCACTGGGCGGTAGGAGAGCTGCATATCAGTACGGGTGTTTTGACATTGTATGATTCGTTTCCAGCCTTTACAAACAAACGTATTTGGTGGAAGGATACCATGCCTGCAAAATTTCAGTATTGGCTGCCAAAATTACTAGATGAAACGGGAGTCTTTGCAGCAAAAGGCATAGATATCAACGCCTATCAGATTAGCTTTCAAAAATGTGTTGACGTCCCCAAACAAACAGGTCAATACGGTGACTGCGGGATATGGTCTTGCATTAACCTATATAGGCTGACTCATAACATGCCATTAGAGTCTGACGATCCTGCAGAAACAACTCTTGCCTATCGTGAAAGAATGTTTGAGTACCTATGGAAATACAAGATTCAGTATGCTGGTCATTGACTATATTTATTACAAGTTGTTGTATCGTCAACACTCATTGACTAAGTATGTATATAATTGGTACATAAAGGTGTTAGCTCATAAGGAATGGTCATTGTTTGTGTATGTATAATCAATTGTAGTAACTATTGGAATGATAAATCTGTAAATATCCAAAATGTTTTGTCAATGTTTGTAAATATTATTAGTTGATATTATTATTGCTTGTTTAAGTTCTAAGGATCACTACTCAAAACTGATTACATATAAATTATGATATTACATTTAAACCAGCTTCCAATCTTCTACTAGCCGTGGTTTATTCTAAACTAGCCGTCGTATCTGCTCAACTAGACGTGGTTTCAACAGTCCTTATAGCCGTGGTTTTGATCATACTTGCCGTGGTATCTTTTCAACTAGCCGTGGTTTTGATCTGAACTAGCCGTGGTTTCTTTCTGAACTAGCCGTGGTTTCTTTCATACTAGCCGTGGTTTCTTCTGAACTAGCCGTGGTTTCAACAGTTATTATAAACGTGGTTTCTTCATACTTGCCGTGGTTCCAACAATAATTCAATCCATGGTTTGACCCACCATCCTACTCAGCCTTCCTTATTAGATACACCACCCATTCTACTTAACCTTCCTTGAGAGTTTTATTGCCAAAGGACCTTGTACACCAGCAATCTTTTGAATCTTCAATAGCAATTGATCTACCATTGGATTTGTTGATATGGTTCCTTGTAGATCAAGCACCACTTCCAACATTTTCCTGGCAACAGTTTTGGACAATGGATAGTCTTTATCAATAAACATGAAAAACTTATCCTTAGTAGATTGTACAGCATGTACTCTGGAATGCTCATAAAGCATCCATTCAACTACTTCAAATTGTTTCCAGAATTTGTCCGCTGGATTAGGTTGACACATGTTTTTCACTGATCTCCACACCAACCTTGCTAATCCTCCAGTTGGCCCATGCTTTCCATATCTAAAATCAATGACTTTCCATAACTGTTCCAAATCCTCTTTTGATAGAAAGAACAACAAGCTTCCAAAATCTACGTATGTACTTCTGCATCCATCTGCTCTTGTTATTTCAATCACTTCTCTACCATTGTCAGTGATTATTTTCAAATCATTAACTGCCTGGCCTGCGCTTAGTGGTGTACAATTAATCGTTTGTTGTATATCACTCACCTTAAGATACACATCCATTCTTTCTTCCCTCTCCATCCCTTCATCCAATTTCTGTTTCTTAGAACGCACATTCTCCCGAATTTCTGCCATTCGCTTTTGTTCGTTGTTGATCCAATCAGCTTCTTTATCAGAATTCATAGGAATGAAATCATCTTTCATTCTTAACCAACGTTCATACAGCTTTTCAATCTCTTCGTCCGTGCATTTTTTCAAATCCTTGGCTTTGCAAAATTCCACGTTGTTGAGAATTGAGATCATGAAATTTCTCCTTTGAGCCCTAGTTGGAGGTTTGTTATTCTTACTATTATATGGTACGACACTTCTCTCCTTCTGCATTTGTCTCGCCCTCGCAGCAAGAACCTTTGACCTTGATGGAACATCTAATAGTGCCCATTCTTCATTACTCCATTCCAACTTTATCATTTCAGAACCCTGAACAAATGCTTGTTCCTTGTTCCATCGTTCAATCTCTCTCATACTAGCTTCATCTTCTTCTTTCTTTCTTTTTTCAAAAGCAAGATGTTCATCCTTAAACTTTTCATCCAACTGTTTTGATAATTCATGATCATGTGAAACCTGATCCTCCTTACTATCAAATTCAAGTTCTTCTTCTTCAGGTTCAGAAATAGCTTCACCCTTTCCTATGTCTCGTTCATCTACTACTTTATTAACTGGCTCCTCATTCTTCAAACTATTAGCCAATGGTTTATTTCCAGTAGGTTCAATTACAATGGGAACAGTTGCAATAACAGAATCAGGAATTGCTAAGGTTCTACATAAGTTCAGCAGCGTACCTGCAACCTCCTTCTCCTGTGATGGTGGTGTTACAGCAGTTGTGATAATCGTACCATCAGTGGTTGTAGTAGCAATATGTGTATCTGACGTAACCGTTGATGAAATAACCTCTGAGGTTACAGCAGTGCTGTCATTTGTATCATCACTAGATACAGCATGCACAACTTCTTCCTCTTCATCTTCAACTGCAACATTAAAAGGTTCTACCATTTGTTCTTTTCCTTCCTCTATCAATTCTGCTTTTCCAACCTTCAAACCTTTAGCCAAAGGTTTAGCCAAGGGTTTAGGACCAGTGGGTCTAAGTATAATAGGAAAATGTGCAGTACCCGATCCAGTCCGACTCGGTAAGCTTTTACATAACTTCATCAATGTACCGGCAACCTCTTTTTCAACTTCCTTGGGTGTTTGTGTGACCGTGGTTGTCATTAAGGTCGCATCAGTGCGTTCATTTGTAATACCAGGGGATTCACCGTCAATCGGAGTGGTTGTTTTGTGCCCCACTTGAAGCACATGATATCCACGATTGAAATCCATATCAACATCCATGTTTACCTCCTCCCCTGAACAAATGCTTTTGCTCCTCCCCTTTGAGGACCTGCCTTTCTTAGTCATCTTCATTACTCTATTAGATGCACCAAACCTTGGTCTTCTTACTCTCTCCAACACATAAACCCTGTGCTTCAACCTTCTTATTGTATTTTCCATTTGTGTACATTTAGCCTTCAATTCATTAACTACTTCTATAATATTCTCACCATATGTGGTACCCGTGGGATCTGATACGGTGGCATTGGGTTGAGCTTCAGTGGTAGCAGTGGGACCAGCATCATTGGTTTGGGTGTTTTGTGATTCAGGCAAAGGTAATGGTTTAGCAGTGGATCCTGTTGGGTTAGCAGTATGTTCAGACGTTGTCGGAGTGGGTTGAGCATCATTGCTTTGGTTGGGTTGGGATTCAAGCACCTCCTCATTTTCAGGAATGTCTGGCAGGTTAAGCATATTAGGGAATAAAGGTGTAATCTTTCCTGAGAACTTGTCATTTTTTTTTCTCAAGTGTGTAAACACCCTAGGAGACATATGATGTACCTCATACTTCCTTTTATGATGAATGGGTGCTGTGATCTGTTTCTCGACTATTAATTGAACAAACCTAGGATATAAGTAGTATTTACCCTTTTCTTTAATGTTCTTTATTAACCCCTCAAAGATCAACCTAGACCAGTTAAACACCCTCCCCTGTGATAAACATATGACAACAGTTGCAATTTTTGATAGAAACTCATCAAAGCCAGTGGTCTGATTGCTTAGACACATAAGCAAAGTATGTATTAAAAACTTCTATTGGGGTGAGAACATACCTTTATGATATTTAATTCTTTCCACATTTTTCTCATAACCCAATCTTTGCAACCCCTGAAAAATATCATCATCAGACAAATTGACAACCCCATCAGCATCATCCAGCTTCAAAACATCCCTAATCACATCCTCTTTTACTATTATCTCGTTCTTATCAACAAGACTCCTAATAAACTCGGCTCCATCTCGTTCTTGAATTTTTGCCTTCAACCAAAATTGATGAATGTAGTCTTGAACAATGATAGGTTGTACACTTATTGCATAGTGAATTGGTGTGTGTTTGAGAAAAGCAATCATCTCATGGAACCCTTCAGTATGATTGTTCTCGGTTAGGTATGCAACGACGTTGTGTGTGGTGGGATATTCTTTCGGCATTCGTGTCATTTGGATGTAAAACACGTTTAATTATCAGTTTGGGAGTTGTTAGGGTTTGTGTAGAGCGCCAATTTCAAGTGTTTAAAGATGAATAATTTGATAGCGCAGTGATTTGGGGATTATATACTAATAGATCAACATGTTACATAACAGCCCCTTGAGTTGCCCACACACAGGGGTGGTTAGAAACATACTACCCGTGGGTTGCCCAAAAAAATTGCACTTGCTGTGGTTTTCCCACAAACCATCTACCCACTTATAGTAAGTGCTAAACAACAAGACAAATAGTCAATGACTTCATTTACTACACAACAACTAACACCTTCTACCCATTTGATAGTAGCCCTTACTGGATAACTCTTTGATGTACTTATTAGATGATTGTATGAATGGAAAGTAAACAGCACTGCATAAGTTGATGTAGTTTTATAAATTAATGAATAATTTCCAAATATATATGTTGAACATAAACACAAAGACCTTGACAGATCTTAAGCACTCGAGATCGTTTGTGTTGCCTATGTAATCACAAGCAAACTAAGAACACTATGATAACTAAGAACACTATGATCTTCTATAGATCTTTTATTTACTGAAACACTATGTTTCAAAACTGCTTCCACCGCTTTTCTATTACAAAACTATAACGTTCCTTTTATAGACAAGGAACTCTACACTATCAAACATAGACAAAGCATGCACCGCGACAAGCATGCAACTAAACATATGTTTTCTCCCATACATATTATGGGTAGACATTAAATTACATTGAGCACTATAATAACACCCATGCCAACCTCGGGCAGTTAAATAATAAATATGGGTTGGCATATTAAATAATACTGCGCCTGATTTTCCTGCATGGATTCACACTATCAGCAGAATCACGATTTCAGCTTCACTACTTCAGCAGAACTATAACTTCAGCAGATTCCATTCTGCTTCAGCAGAAACACTTCGTCAGAAACTTCAGCAGATTCAGTAGTTTCCCATCACATCCAGGTGTGTTAACTCCTGTGAGAGGTGAATCATTGAAAATAATGGATTTGATGTCTCTTTACCAATAGCCATCACTACTGGAGTAGCCAAATGTTTAAGTTCGAAAACTATGGTACACTGATAACCATATGATTTATTGGCAAACCAGAAACCATATAAACGGATTTGATGTGTCTTTACCTGTAGCCGTTTTCTCAGGACTAGTCAATTCTTAGAATTGGTGAATTGATAACCAAATATGGATTCATTTGCCTTTACCACAAGCCATATACTTGTGGGCAAGCCAATTCTTGGATTCCAAAAAGGAATAGATCATGGTGAATTGATGACCATACAACACTCAGCAATTAAGCATGGGTGGTTGCATACCCTATGATTTTGAGCAAATCATTACAGCTTTCAACAGATTTGATGTGTCTTTACCAAAGCTGTACCCTTTGGACTAGCCAACTCTTTGATATACACAAGGTATGTCTGGTGAGTTAAAACCCAGCAACTATAGACAACATAGCTGCAAGAAAGGGTTAGATAAAAACAGGAATATACAAAGTTAGTTTTTTTTTTTTTTTTTTTTTTTTTTTTTTTTTTTTTTTTTTTTTTTTTAACTAAGAAATTACCAAAACAAGGAATACATACATTATCAATTAACAAAACAAATAATTCACAAGACCATAAAAGATACCATTATGAAGACGATGATGCAGCTTGTTCTTGAAGGAGCTGAGTCTTGATCAGTCTAACCAGTTGTTCAGCTTGTGGTATTTCATTCCCCACTGGATTTGGAGGAATTTCCAGCTTCTTAGTCAGCATCTTCTCCATAAGTCTTTTGGACAATGGATAAATTCTCTCAGCCAACATGCAGACTGTGATTCCACCCTTCGTCTCAAGTACATGCACACGAGGCAGAGGATAGAATCTCCAGGACTCAACCTGCCATAAATGTGAGTTCTGCCAGATGAAGTGTCCTTTATCATTAGGAGATTGAGAGCTAAACAGGACATGAAGATCTCCTAATAAGAACATCCTAGAACCTTGTGGTGCATTGTTGCAGTAATGGGAGGTGACAAGAGTGTACAGAGAAAGCAAGTCTGCCCTGTCTACCAAATGGAGTATTTCCTTCAAAAAGGTGAACTCCTTTGAAGATTTATCCATTCGATGCATGACATTCAGTTCTTTTTTTATCAATGTCCAATTGACAAGCACATTTTGATCTCCATCAGGAAAATCAGATGAAGACCCTTCTTTGATAAAGGTTGACTCATCAGCCTCAAGATCCAAGGGAGTTACTTTGGCCATCCTCTTCTTTCTCCTACCAGTCTTATAGATACCTAAAGATGGTGCATCTTCACGAATGGCTTTCATCTTTACTAGCAAGTTTTTAGCCTTGCGAGTTTTTAAACTTGCTGCATCATCTTCTGAGCCAACAGATGCCACATTAGGAGTGGGAGCTGGTACAATAGGTGCTTCAGAAGAAATAGCAACTGGTTCAGCAGATGGAGCCTTGTCAGATGAGCTAGCAACTTCTGTAGGAGCTTCAGCAGAAACCAAACATGGTTCAGCAGAAGGCACCTTGTCAGATGAAGGAGTGGCTTGAGGAATTTCTTCAGAAGTAACCAGCTGGGAGATCTTCTTTGGTGGAATATAATCAAAATTATCCACTATCTCAACAAACTTTGGTCTTTTGGTCTTTGGTGCAACTTCATTCCCAGCAATCCTTTTCAAGTAGAAAGTGTGAGATGAATAGTTCTTCATGATTTGATTATATTTGTGAAACAAAACATGATCAGGGAAAGCCTTGACTTGCTTCATTGACAGCCCAGAGTTATACAGAGTGGAGCTCTGGTTTTTCACTACAAGTCTCTTTTGAGCTTTAGTGGGAGGTCTCTCTTTGTGCTTTTGGGCTGTGATGGCTATCCTCTTTTCAGCTGCTTCCTGCTTCCTTTGTCTTCCACGACCCATCATTTGTTCCACAAAAGTTTCACTGTTGAAGTCTGCACCTAAGATACTCTGAGCAAGTGAAGGGTTTGATATGACTTGCTGAGTATAAGCATCCTAATGAGAGTCAGGTAGCTTAGTACGCATTTCATCTATTTCCCTTTGTCTTTCAGGAGGCAAAGTTGAAGTAGTTTCAACAGCATTCTGTTTAGCTAATTTTTCATCTTTCTTTCTCTCAGCAAATTCAGCAAGTCGACTTTCTTGACCTTGCCTTTCCTCTTCACTCACCAGATCTGGACCAAGCTCAGCTTCTACCATTAAACCTTTCCCTTTATCAGCAGGCTCCTTAGCACAATCATCATCAGCAATATTGATAACAGGAATTTCAGTAGAAGCACCCACGTCTTCTTCAGAAGAAACATGGCTTTGTATGACTGAAGATTGACCAAGTTTAGTTGCAACATCCTCCATTGGGGTATCAGCAGATGCAGCTTTGACAAGCTCTGGATCCTTGGAGACTTCAGTAGATGCTTTATTCAAGTACGATCTCTTTCTCCTTTGATAAAGAACAGGCTCCTTCTTCTTTGGAGATTCTGCAACTGCTGGTGAAGGATCATTGAGAGATACATCAGCTAACATATCAAGAGACTCATAACGATGTTCTTCCTCTTCCTCTTCAGAAGAAACCACCAGCTTCCTTTTGTTGGTCTTTTCTAGTTTGTCCTCTAATTCCTTAACTTTATCTTGCAGTTCGTCAATCTTACTACCAAGAGAAGACTTGGTCTCTGCAAGCTTCCTTTTCAGACTAGATACCTCATCTGCATACCTGTTAACAAGAGCATAGACAGATGAGAGAGTAATAGGGTCCTCGGCTCCACCAGCAGATTGCTCTGTGGTAATGGGAGCTTCATTGGACCTTTCAGTAGAAACATGGTCATGCTCAAACTCAGGATGTACCTCATCAATAGGTATCCTTGGAGGACTAGGTGTGGTCATTCTGTTTAGGTCAGACTCAAAATCATCAAGAGGATCTTGTGCTTGTGGTGGACTAGGACAATGTGCCAGAGTCGGTGTTGGTGGAGGCTGGTCTTGTGCAACATGAGAAGCTTCAACAGAAAAGGAGGGGCCCTCATCAATGTTAGCAACATTCTCCTCAACAGCAGCCATATTGTCTTGAGGCAACATAGCCTCTGTCAATGGATAATGTGCCCCCTCAAAGTTAGTTCTCATAGAGGCAAAGAGTTTGGCTGTAAGAGCTCCTACTGCATAAAAGGCTTGGGTTTGGGTAGAGGTGTCTATAATTATTTGTAAGAATCTAGGGTACATTAAAAACTTATGTTGTTTCCTATTGATATTTTCAACCAAATTATCAAAAATAAATTTAGAAAAATCATAAGTTAACCCTTGTGAAAGACACATAATACCGTATGCCAATTGTGAAGAGAATTGATCCTATGCTCCAGATTTGTTGCTAAAGCACTGAAGCAACGTGTGAACCAAGAACCTCCACTTGGGGCAAAAGTGCTTCTTCAACCATATGTCAGTCCTAGTACCTTGATACCCAATAGCTCTCAGCCCTGTGAGTATATCCTCAGTACTGGAGTGAAATACCCCATCAGCATCATCCAAGCGAAGCTTCGTCCTTATCAGCTCCTCTGTCACTACATACTCTGTTCCGTCAATCATGGCCGTAATCTCCGTTTCACTCCGTGTGGAAGCAGATGCCCAAAATTGTTTGACCAACGTTTCATAAATCGCATTGGGAGAATGCGTTAGGGCATAGCGAATCTTTGTTCTTTTCAAGAACTCCACCATAGGCACATACAGCTCATCAACTTTTGCATTTCCCAAGAATGCAACTTTGTTGTGATCCTTCTTGAATTGAAGAGCCATTTGATGAATTGATATTTTAGGGTTATGATTCTTGTATCTTTGAGTGTTTTGGATGCACGAGAAGAGGGAAGTGGGATATTTTGAAGTGGAAGTGAGAGAGAGTGTTGGGTAGAAGGTGTATAGAAATAGTCAAAAGTATTGGTACTTTTGGTTGACCATTGCTTAAGTGTACAGCTTCTCTGACCTCACGCAATTTTAACACTTCAGCAGAAACAGATATCCAATCTGCTGAAGTTATACACTTCAGTAGAAACCAACCCAAGACTTGGATATCTTCGGTAAGATTCTAGAATTACTGTGCCAACAACTCGCATTTACTTACATTAAACCTTGAACCCGTCTATAAAATCATCCCAATGCATACTTCTCTCACACCATTTTACCCCCAATTACCATTATGAACCCTAGTTTCATCACAAACACAATCAACAAAAATTGACCATGAATACTTCACCAGAGGTTGTAAATCAAACCTCTTCTCCATCATCCTCATCATCCAGTGATTTTCTCCAGTTCTGGACACCTCCACATGACCCTCGCCCTTTGACATCCCCATTTCTCTCTTCTTCTGAAGATGATGGTGTAGTGGATCCAAGTGATTCTTCTGATAACACAGAGGAACTCACTGCTGAGATACCTTCTTACTCCCAACCTCCAGCACCTCAACCTCAACAAAGGCCTCATGCCGAAAGGGAGGTGGTACTTGCTTTACATGCGCCATGTTTTGGTGCATCTTCACACTTCGTATAGAGGAAGAGCTTGGTGAAGGAGAATGGATTGCTTTTTGGTGAAATCAACAGATGAAGCATAAAGGACACTTTATTTTTCTTCATCATCATTATTTTCATCAATCCATCCTTCCCATTTTGATCCTAAGCTTCCTCATCCTAGTAGTCATGCATATCCAGCCATCGAGAAAGAAGGAATGGGTGGTTATGCAAGACTTCACGAACGCATATCCAGCATCTAGTGTGAAGGATGTGAGCGATCATGCATATCCAACAGCCTCTTAGATGTTGGAATAGATGTACTAGATTAGGATTAGTATATCTTGTATAGCTCTTTTCTTGTAGTGGCATTTGAAGTTGATTGCATTTTGTAAGCTGTAAGCTGTAAACTGTTTCTTGAATGAATGAATGAACAATTTGACTTCAATTTCTTCTCTTCCGCAGATTCGGTAGTTTCCCGTAATTCCCAACAATATAAGCCTGGAAACAAACATGCAAGTCTGGAAAATGAAATATATGAACTTTAAATAACTGAATTACATGTTTTCTTAAACTAAGATTAAGTTTAGGAAACAAACATGCATAAGTCTGCAGGCTGATAATCTAACTTTAACTAAATTCTACTAAATTTATCCTTCATTTTGACTGTCCAAGGTGACCTTATTCTATCTTACAGAACAGATCCTCCTGTTCCCGGTCTTGCCACATTCTCTCTTCCATTTCTCTTTCAGCCTTATCTTGTTCGGCTTGTTGTTCCATTATAGCAAGCGACTTCTCACCATCAACATTTCCATTTATATTTTTGTGCTCATCTTTATTATTGTCACCTAATTCCTTGACCGCCAACACACATTTTTCAGCTACATCCTTCTTAGATCTTTTGTTAAGTTGTTTGCTATATATTTCATGAATCACGTCATCACATGGTCGTTCCACTTCAAAAGACAAAAGCTTATGCACAATCCCTGTTAATTATGAAAAACAAAAGTAAGAATCCTAAATATATTACTGAAACTAGTTATAGCATACTACCAATAGTAATGAATTTTTACCATTAGACATTACTACAACTTTGAAATTGGTATTACTTATTACAATGTATATGTAGTTCGGATAAGTTACTAGTTTCATCCAGTGGGCAGTTGGCAAGTTTAGGAAAGTTAATAAATTTGTCATATAACACAAATAAATGTGTATCTTAGTAAATCTTAGGCAGATGGCACAAGTACAACATTTATAATAAACAATCACAAATGGGTGGTTTATACTTAATACACTCATTAAAGTGTATCAATGTTGATACACTAATTTTGGGCAACCTTACAAAGTTTACATTGTTGGGCAACCTAAGTAAATGCACAAGTACAAAGGGCTGGTAGTTTGCACTTGGCTTACTAAAAAGACTTTACTGTAATGTCCAACAAATTTTTCCACCTAAGTTTGTTCAAAACACAACCATGGATTACGATGACAATTCTACTTTTAAGGTTTATTTAGTGCATCCTTCATCTAAACATGGAGTTAAACTACCTAAAAATATCACTTTCAATAAACTAGTTGCGTATGTGAAGAAAAAGGTTCACGCTGTCAAAGAGACACCAAATGATAGAGTCAGGTTATCTTACAAAGATGGTTCCATGGAATTGGACGTGGTTGCTGATGAAGACGTCCAATACTTCATTCATGAACTATGTTGTAAGAATGAGCAAACTCAAGCTCTACTAATTTCAACAAAAGAACCACCACCTTCAGAGGTAAAATCATCTTCGGCTTCTAATCATTTATCATTAGACCTGAATATTCCGCTGCTTCACAATGATAGTTACCATGACACACCAAAGGTCCAGGATACCTTTTTTCACCAACCTGATTATTCACTTCCTCCGTCGCAAAGAGACTCATTTAAAAATATGCCCACGCCACCAACTGCACCACAACCAGAATTAAAAAACATCGATTCCCAAAAAACTGATACCTTTTTTTTTAAACATAAAGAATTTTATAATAAAGCAGAATGCATGTTTACTATTGGAAAGAAATCATTACTTGAGCGCTTTGAATACAAAGTTATTAAATCTGAACCCACGAGGTACAGCGTGAAATGTATAAATGAAGGCTGCTCATGGAACATATACACCCGTAAAAAAAAATGGATAGCACATTCTTTGATTCTAGCATCAACAATGTCCACACATGTTCAAGAACTGAATTACATCCTAATCATCGTAATGCGACAATGAAATTACTTAGTCAGTTGCTAATCGATAAATTGAAAGATACTCGGAGGGTATATACTGGAAAGGACATACAACGAGATCTGAGTCTTGAATGGAAAGTAAACGTTTCTTACAAACGAGGTTGGGGGGTAGGAATTTGGCTTTTGACGTGTTGAACGGTAAACATGAACAATCGTTTGAGCAGTTAGATTTATATTGTCATAACCTAAAGCTAAAAAACGAGGGGACTGTAACACACATCGATATAGACGAAGCTGGAAGATTTAAGATGGTTTTTGTAGCATTTGGTTTTGCGGTAAGTTTCGGACACATTTATATTAATTGTTAGTATTAGTATTTTTACTATTATTATTCTTATACACACATCTTATTAAGCTTTAACGTATACTGATCACTAATATATACTTAACGATACTAGATTCGGAGTTTTATAGCCTTCATGCGGCCATTGATTATAATTGATGCTGCGCATCTGAAAGGGAAGTGTCTCGGAACCAACATGCTTGCTGTTGGTATGGACGGAAATAATCAGATTATTCCAATCGCTACCGGGGTCGCACAGGGTGAGACCGCTGAAGCCTGGACATTGTTTTTGGGGTGGTTGAAAGAATGCATTGGTGAAGTGCCTAATCTGGCGATTATTTCAGACAGGCATCATTCAATAACAAAAGCGTGTGACACAGTATTTCCAAATTGCTTTCATGGTTATTGTTGTCGTCACTTGATGATGAATTGCAATATCACCCGTAAAAAGCATAGGGCTTTGTACTGGAAGGTGTGCAAAAGCTATACGACTGAAGATTTTGATAATGCAATTTCAGAGCTTCGTTCCAAAAAATCAGAAGCCGTAAAAAAACTTGAAAACGCCGGGTACGAAAAGTGGTCAAGAGCATATTGCAGTGGAAAAAGATACAATTATTTGACGTCAAACAGTGCGGAGTTAATAAATTCATTAACAAGGCACGTCCGAAAGGTGCCAATAACTATGCTCTTGGAGTACTACAGACGTCTTCTACAAGATTGGTATTTCGAACGTCGCGAAAAATACTACGGTATATATATTCGCCGTCTCACATTTACTTGTTCGATAAATGTTACATGATGTACGCTTATTTTGCAGACGCACCGGAATTTGAACTTACAAAGTGGGCATCTAGGAAGGTTGAGCAGAGAATGTGGAAGAGTGCTAATTGGGAAGTAAGAGGCATTGCCATGTGTGCTGTGTACCAAGTTATAGACAATCGTCATAGTCATATTGTTGATTTCGTAAAGAATGAATGCAGTTGCAGGTACCTGCAATATACAGGTTGTCAATTACGGTAAATGTTGTTTATTCGTGTATGGTATTTGATTACGAATAACGTGCAGGAAATGGCAACTTTCGGGACTACCATGTGGTCATGTGTGTGCCGTGTGTAGAGAAGAAAAATTGAGTAACTGTAACAAATGGGCGGAAACATGGTTTACAAAAACTGCACTCAAAGGCACATATCATGAAATGGTGTATCCTTTGGAAATAGAGTCAGAATGGCATGATCCGGGTAACTTGCAAAAGGTTAAACCGCCGTTGATGGATAAAAGGCAGGCAGGAAGACCTAAAAACAAAGATCGCTTCCCATCAAAAAATGAGGAGCCAAATGTTAGAAAATGTGGGAGGTGTGGTACCGTAGGGCATACCCGTGTAGATTGCATGGAACCATTGCGCAGAAAACAGGTAACCTAGATAGTTCATTCAAAATGGGCATCTAATATTGTTTTTAAGTATTCTGACAAGATAGGTTATATTTGTTGTCAGAAAAAAACAAATAGCAGGACACACAATGGTAAAGAAGTTATGCAAGAGATGGCACCTGAACAGGGAACGGGTAAACGTACGTCAGGTACTCATTTTCAGTTGAAAGATGACCCACAATCGCAAGTGGATGATGAGTATTTTCAAAATGGGAGAATTTACCAGGATTGGGATGCCGTACTTTGGGATGGTGAAGCAAGTAACAGCGGTTGGGAGGGTTACGTAAATAATTCTGGCATTAACCTAAACTCACTCCCTGAATCATCAAATACATATCACTTGGATGATTTCAATAACATGGATAATTACTAGTTCAATGTTCTCTTTATTTAACTAATGAAATTGTTGATAAATGGTTGTGTACGGCTACGTATGTGTATGCTTAAAGTTAAACACTACTGCACATGGTTGTGTAGTTTTAAACAAGTATTTGTATTTTGTCATGAATAAAACGTTGTGTTTGTATTAACCAAGTATTTGTATTTTCTCATGGTAAATAATTGTGAAAGGTTAGTGAATGCAAAAGACCAGGGCACAACCAGCTAGAATTTGTCCTCTTTTGGATGTTTGTTCAGAAATAGTAAATCTTGTGACCATGTGTAAGTGAAAAAAAACAAATATAGGGAGAATATGTGGATGGGGTTTAAAGCATTTGAAATGCTGTACAAATTTTTTTTGGATGTTATTCAATAATATGGGAGCAACTGTGCATCATGTGACAAATGCTATATTATGAGGACATCAATTGGTGTCATGATAATACAAATACAGTTAACAGTAATGTATGTATTTGTTGCTTGCCTATTTAAAGACACCAAGCCCACCTTGTGAGTTAACGAGTTTTTTTTTTTTTTTTTTTTTTTTTTTTTTTTTTTTTTTTTTTTTTGTGATAAAGTATTGGGATAAGGAAATGTCTAGATTTCCTAGGTGTGATAAGCTTAGAGCGGATGAAAATTCTAACAACTGGCCTGATATGTTAGTCTTCTATTGCTACCAAGCCTCTGGCGAAGATGTTCGTATGGCACAACAATTGAATGCGCTTGCGGGAAGATTGCTTCAAATAACTGAAGAAAGGCTTAGCTTCATTCAAGAATTGGACAGTGTTGGAAACAGGCATGCTCAAAAAACAGCAAAATATTTGAGGGGGGTAAATGGTAAAGATGATCAAAAGATCATGCAGATGCGTATTATTTCACGGGAACTGGAGCTAAATGCTGCGAACCATGGCATATTTATCGAGAAACTCAGGGGCTTGATGGATCTCTAAGTGTGTGTCTTTTCATTGTGTTCTATGTTGTTTGGTATTTTTGCAGTAGTATGTGTCCGTTATCTTATTATGAGTGTTCTTGTAGTGGTTGTGTTTGGCCCATGAAATGCGATTGTAAGATATTGAATTGAATAAAATGGGTTGTTAAATTTGTAAGAATTCCATTTTTTTTTCACTCGCACTTTAATTTTAAATTGTGGTTTCATTGTGGTTACCATAACAGTGTGTGCATATTAACTATTGTTGGATTGAATTACCTCACAAGTACTAGTTGCAGTGGTTTGTGTTAAACTAGCCGTGGTTTCTTCTGAACTAGCCGTGGTTTCTTCTGAACTAGCCGTGGTTTCTTGTCAACTAGCCGTGGTTTCTTGTCAACTAGACGTGGTTTCTTCTGAACTAGCCGTGGTTTCTTCTCCACTAGCCGTGGTTTCCTCTCCACTGTCAGTGGAACCACGGATATAAGCATTCTTGAAACCACGGGTAGAAGGATCAACGCACTGATGAATATTTCATTTAAAAATATGTTAACAAGAAAATTAGTAAGTAGTTAACCTAAATAATACATCCATGAAAAGGGCACTTATCTTGCAAAATGAGAAGATTTTCATCGAGTACATTCTTTAACTTTGCAGCAGTTGTTTCTTCTGAACAGGTAGGGGATACAGCAACATACAGAAAAATGAAAAGCTTTTCATTATTTAAAAATAACTTAAAAAGAAAATTAATAAGTTGTAATAAAAGGCCACCATGAAAAGGGCACTTATCTACCGAAATGAGAACCATTCCCTCCGATACATTCTTTAAATAGAGCTCGATACAAAAAACCCAACGATGCGAACACTTTTAATGACAATGATATTAACAAAATAATACATCCCTGTTTGGGGTTCACATTAATTAAAGTAGTTGATACATCATTTTAGCTACTACATACCCTAATACAAAATTCATCCCTTATTACAAACAGTTACAATTACAACCAACATTGACAACAACATGTCTACCAAACACATACTCTGTGTTTTAAAAAAAAATTAGACATATGCTCACGATATGCAAGGGCAGCCTGTACAGGGTTATCGACGGCTAATGACTTCCCATGTGACAGTCTGTATAAGAATATGCATACCCAGATACCACAATCACCAAACAGAGTCCCCTGATCTGGAACGTTGGGTGCATTCTTGAAGGTAATTGCATATGTTGTCGGATTTATACCTTTCTTATGGAAGACACTGGCTTTGTCTAGAACAATTGGTAGTCCAGCCTGTATATACATCCAAACATATTTTGTTATTTTACATACCAACTTAACACAATACATAACAACTTAAATTTATACATCCATACATATTTTGTTATTTTACATACCAACTTAGCACAATACATAACAACTTAAATGTTTGCATCTGACACACTGAAGCTACGGCAAACACTAAAAACATAAACTACACCAAACTACAATGAAACAAGACATCCTAATAAACCGCCATATCACGATGAGTCTGCAAAATAAGTGATTCACGTAACGGTTTGAACATAAAGGACCCAACATCCCCCTCGATGCCCAAGTGCTGGAAGTTCCCAGTAGCAAGCTTGTATAGTACAATGGTTGCGTTAAATCCTTCCTGGTTTCCAATTTCAATTACAGGGTCGTCGTTGTCGTCAAAACCGATTAATTTGAGTGCTATTGGGGTGGTAATGCTAAGAAGCTGTGTAGCAGATGCAATCCTACCACCCCCAACCGATAAAACCCATATAGAGAAAACAGAACTGACATCCCCTTGAATGTTTCCCGAAACGACCAAACTGTCTCGTATGTTTGAAACATAGAACGGTAAAGGAAGGTTGCCTATTAATTCAGCAGGTATGTCCAGGACTTGGAAACGGTTGGTGAGCAAGTCAAAAGACACAATCAAATAGCTGTCGAATGTGCTACCATCGTTAGCATACAACCGTTGATAACCACACCAATAGATGTGACCCCCAACATTAGCTTGACTTGCTTTTTTGATTCTGATTGTGTTCGGAAGCAAGCAATGCTGATCTAACACCGTCCATTGTTTAGAGGAGAAGGTGAAAATTAAAACAGTGCATGGCTGTGTTTGATTGAATGGGTATGAAATTTTTAGGAAGGTCGGATCAAAATTGTCAGGACGAATCCCAAAAGCCATAAAGCGTTTTTCATACTCCTGTGATGTCAAAACATAGGGGACAAACGTGGCGACTGATCGGTTGATGGAAGGGTTCCAAACGACCGCCATGGTATCACGGACAATTGGTCCATAGGTAAAACCCCAAACTCCATGTGACCAGCCAATTGGTTTGACGTCAGAAAATGAAATGTTTGAGGGGAGAGGGTGCAAGTCAAAATGTTGATTTACCAAACCCACGTAACCTTTAAACCTCTGCTTGTACATCAAAATGTATGAAACTGGTGGAGTGATTCGAACACCAAAACGGACGGTGAAATGCATGTTGTCTATGCAAGACTTCCAAGCCTTGCAGACACTGCGGCATTGAGCCACACACCTCACTGAGAGCCTATTAACTATGTCCATTTGAACTTCAAGTGGAATGTTGTCAGACATCGTGAAATTTTATTGGGCAACTGTGAGATCAGTTAAGATGGGCAAGTTTCACAAGAAATTTGTGGGCAACTATTAAACTGTAAGAGTATTATAAATAGAACAATTAGAGCATTCATATCTAGGGACCAACCCATAAGATATGCATTTAAGAAATAGTACATGTATTAAATGGTTAAACAGTTAAGTTCCAGTTTAAAGAGTTGACTTGTGCTTAATACTACCATCAAATTAATGATCAAGTACAAGGGACTGGTTCATAAACACTTGAAAGTGTATGTTACATAATTAATTATAGTTGGGCAACTATGACGCATGGGCAACTTAGTCAAGAACTAGTTTGTTTGTAACTACTAGTTACAAAAATGTTGTTCCTTTTTAAAGTCTGATAGGCAACTTAGTCGATAACTAGTTTGTTAGTCAATAACTAGTTTGTTAACTTTGTTGTATTGACAAACATTTATCAATTAAGAACTTATAAGCAATGGTACGTGTAAACATGCACGCATCTTCTTGTACCAAGGACGCCACTCAGCTTCAGGCTTATAGCCACTATCGTAAAATGTTACAACCCCCGTCCTAATATGGAATCAAGCCAGAAACCAATGTTTTTCCTTTTCATTGATAGGCATATAAACCTGCCGTATAACACAAAAGGCCAGTTTTACAAAACACATAACAATATATGTATAAAGCCATGAACACAACTATTACCTGTTCAACATCAGCCCATTGGTGTTTGTACTTTCCCCCATTAACATACCAAATGGGGATGGAGTCTTGTAATAGCAGCTGAACAAAGTATGCAGTTACCATAGCCCAATCAACGTCATCGGGTCTGAAATGCAATATGTATTCCACCCACAACTCTATGTGCTATAAAGCAACAATAAAAATTGATTAGGGTATAAAAGCAACAATATCAAATGAATATACCATCGGGGTGAAAGATATGTGTGACTGTTACCTCGTCCATAAGCCAACCTTTCTTAGGAGGGTCTAAACACACTAAGGATTCCCAAAATCTCCGATCCACACGAACTTCTTTGGACCAAGGAAACATACATCGAAGGGGCCCCTGCTTTCCAAGAAATTCGTCGTACTCATCAGTAAGATGTACTTTGTCGATAGCCTTGTTCCTTCTGGAAAGAACCTACACACACGTAAATTAAAAACAGTTTAAAAAAAATATATTAAAATTTGTTTTTAATACCTCAACCCAAGGTTTAACATTTTTTAACTGTGCAGTCATATCTGGATCCCGGCACCCATGTGTTCGATTATTTTCAGATTCCACAAATCTTTTTGACCAGTAATACGACGACTCAGCGCCATCTTTTTTACTCCTCATGTCAGGTGTTATGTCTGCCTTGGCTCTTTTCCAATGGTCTGAATTATAGAAAGCTATAGACCTCTTTTTCTTTTCCTTCTCAATCTTCAACAACTTTGCCTTTTGCAACCTGCGATTCTTCTCCTCTATCATAGCCATTAGAAAATCCTTTTCCATCATATTTTGTTCTTCCATCCTCCACCGTTCTTCCTCTTCTTTCCTCAACCTTAATTCCTCTTCCAACAGATACTCCTGAGTAACAGGTGATGCATTTAAAATACATTTAATACAGTATGGCAAAAGTGTACATTTGGATATCACATTACCAGAACTACATCATCCTCATCATCACAATCTGCCGGCTCTGAACGAATGCTAGAAATAAGAGAGTCAACCAATTCGTGGAATTCACGATTTACTTGCTCTCGAAACTCATAGCTGAGGTGGGAAAAGGATGCAGTAAAGTCCAATTTATCCTGTAAGCGAAATAAAGTGCATTGTAAAAAAAATGGATAATGCGACAAAGAAATAAAGATAATACTTGGATGAACTGGCGTACCCGAAATCCGCAAGTTCTTTCACTTGCAAGGACCTACAAAGTAATAAAGGGTATTATCCTTAAGAATTATTCTAATATAAACGTATAATTATTATTTAACGTTGACTAGCAAATTACCTGAATAATAGCCTCGAGTTTGAAAACACGAGAATTCAACTCTTGAATGACACAATCCTTGAGGCTGATTTCTGTTAGAAGACTACTGGTCTGTACCCTAGACACAATCGGTAAATACTTTTTTTCTGTCCTACCACGTTTCCGTGCAGCAGCCAACTTCTGTAGATACACATCGTAATCATGCGGTAATTTTGTTGGAAGAGTCCTTGGTATGTAGTGCAGGTAAAATTCCGTAAATTGACTATACCACTCCGACTGGTGCTCGTCTAATGTTGGTTTCAGATCATAAATTATCTTCGAGTCCTAAATAACATCATCAACAACAAGGAAATTAAATTGCATATACCAGTCCGACTGGTGCTCGTCTAATGCATGTGTTTTACCTTGCCAAATAGCAATCCATAATGCGATCTTGTAAACATTACTTTCCTTGACCACGCTACTGCCCTTGGTATGACATCTGGGACTTTATTCCACCAACGACTGCTTCTTTCAAACGACTCAAGAATCCATATCTACAATAATAAAGATGCATTACTCTCATACATTGGGTGCAATAATAATACTAAGAAAAGATAATATAAATAGGAATAACCTTGAATGCCCAAACAAATCCAGCAACCGTGTATGTGGGAACATACTTCCGGTCTCTTTCCAGACCCTTTAGGTGTTCCCACTTGTGGTTTGATACAACGTCTAGTATCTGGTCGTACAAGTGCCTCCAAATGTGCTCCCCCCATGGAAAGGAATTCCATGCTTCTAGGTCTTCGACCAAACGAAGGAGTGAATCATCCACCTCTTCAACCAATAAGCGACCCATAAAAATAACCTCTAACGATAACAATAGACACACACGGACTGCGTCTTCATCACTTAATTTACCGAACAAGTCTTCATCCTCAATAACACCAACAAGATCTAAGTTGGAAAGTTTTACCCCTAATTTTTTTGGAAATACCCTCAACTTAAATGTTAAATCCCCTGAACTATATAAATCAAAACTTGTTGTCCCAAAACGAAAGCCTGTTATAAGAGAAAACTCCGGTCGACCAAAATGTAGACAACGACCATCAAGAGTATATATAAGGGGCATGTCATAGCTTGTTTTATCCACGAAACCCTGTTTTTGTAAAACATAATCTAACATATGTGGTTCATGGTCAAAGAAGAACATATTCAGCCACCCTCCAAAACAGGTTGTCCTAAACAATTTCTTTCTAGTATGATTCAGCTTTTCTTTAATTATTGGAAAGTATTTCAATTTGCTCCTAACAATGACATTGGCTTCGTATTCCTAAGAAATAAAAAATAATAAAAAAAATAGTTAACAATAATTAACAAGTATCTTACGAAAACTACAATCAATAAAAAAACGTATACTGACTTACTAATACTGCGATCATATTTAACAAATGAAACATTACTATCATACTCACACCAAATAAACAATGGCCCAATAATACACAACTATTTAAACTTTTAAATGAGGCTCAGATCTGTATAAATCAATAGTTTACAAAACATCAGGATATAACCGCCATGGCTGCAATAGTATAACTTATACAATTGCCACGCCAAGACACGGAATATCGCATCACTTGCATGATTTAATAAGATAGATGTCGTCACAGGCTCATACGGTAAATCACATCATTTGCGTATAATATAAGATAATCTGTCATCACAGCCTCTTGCATATCACAAATACACACATGTGTCCCAAAATAAACCAACTACTTCAAACAATTACCTATGTAAAGGAGTTGGTTAACATAGTTGATTGTCAATATGTTATAAACAAGTGGATAAACGTTAGTACTTTGACCCTCCACTCGAAATCCCATTGCCATGTCAAAACCCATTGCTATGACAGTGACATAGGAATGGGTTTTCGAGGGGAAGATCAAAGTACCAACGTCCTTTCTACAGTTCGTGGATTCTAGAAAAACATTTCAGTTGGATAATCATGAAGTGTGGCTTGTCATGAACATTACACACTATCGTGATCATTTAGATATTCAAAGACAATTTGAATGTATGAAGTTGCGTATGGCCACATTCTTACTTTCAACTTGACTTTCAATCCACAAGTATATCATATCCTTTCCTTCTTTGTTAAGTAACTCCTTTACATATATAAACTAATTTTTTATAAAAATCTATCAACAGTCTATAACAATTATATGACACTCATTGCAAATTACTGGAAATATTATGATATGTAAAGACAATTTATTATTCCGGTTACCTGATGATGAGGGCTGAATATTTAAGGCTAGAAAGGTGGTGCAAAAGGGTTTAGCTTCCTCTCAGAGTTCATAACTGTGTATGTGATTTTAGTGTGTAATTTTTGGTGTCAAACTCTATATGTGTGTCAGAGAGAGAGAGAGCAGATATGATAAGAAGAGAGATGAAAGGGTTTGTAATGATAGTGCTATAATAGTGTAGAGTGAAGTGGGGTTAATGAGGCACCCTCACAAACCCTTTCATATCTCTCGCCACCATTCCACCACTATCCTTACCATGACCTTGACATCTCTTTTCTTATCATCTCTGACCTCTCTTTCTGATACACACACACAGAGTTTCACAACAAAAATTACACACTAAAAACACCCACACAGTTATGAACTCTGAGAGTAAGCTAAACCCTTTTGAACCACCATTCTACCCTCATCATCAGTAACAAAATATCAAGATAATATAAAGTGATCATATCAAGATATGGAAAAATTAACTTCCCTAAATGGCCCATGGGCAACAGTCGGCTTTGACATTGGTCTAAAACTCCTCCATATACTTGTTTGTTCACGTGCAATCCAGGTTTGGTGATTGAATAGCATGTCAGATCTAGGTTGATTTATGATTCACACAAATGATCCCAGGTCTGACATGCCATTCAATCAGCAAAGCTGAATTGTAAGTAAACAAACTATCTGCATTTGATTAACCTGCCTTCATCTAAGATATAACCGCCATGGCTGCAAACAGTAGTGAATAATCAAACATGGATGAACGACAACATATGAAGTTAGTTTCGTAACATAATACGGTGGTGCCGTACATCCATCTTTGATCATTGATATGTTAGTTTCGTAACATAATACGGAGGCTTAGATCTGTATAAATCAATAGTTTACAGAACATCAGGATACAAACGTCATGGCTGCAATAGTATAGAATTGCCGCGCCATGAAACGGAATATCGCATCATTTGTATGGTTTAATAAGATACTTGTCATCACAGCCTCTTACCAATTAACAGCATATATACATAATGTGTTGCCATAGGATGCCAACCACAATGAAACATGATTGACCAGAAGATGTTAATCATCTATGTGAGTATACCAATCAGGAGTTTCTATTTATATGCATTAGCAAGGCTCAGATCTGTAAAAGGTTTGATAAACACAAAAACATCAGGATATAACCGCCGTGGCTGCAAAATAATGTATTAAAATTGCCATGCCAACATACGGTAAATCACATCATTTGCATATCAAATAAGATAATCATCATCACAGCCTATTGCATGTACTAAATACAAAATACATTTCAAACCTTCCTTCTCAAACACACATTGGCAATAAATAAGAAAAAGTTGCCCAATAAATAAGATACGCAAGTACAATGTGGGCCCATGTCAACTATATGGGAGAGGTTCCACCTGCACCACATTTATTGACATATTGAGGGTAATAAATTTTCAAACTTAGGTGGTGTTTGATAAGGACTTAAAGAGTCTTAATAGATAAATATGTAAATGTATTAAGTCATTAAATGGGTGTTTGTTTGGGGCTTAAAATAAAAAGATGACTTCATAGAAAAAGCCATGGGGTGGAGGGTCTCCAAATTAAGTCATCCCCTTAATTATGCTTTTACATATTTACCCTCCCATTCTTAACCTATAATCCCACATATTTCATATAAAAAGGCATAACAGTAATTTTCTCCGATTAAGACACTTTATTCAGCACACCAAACAAACAACCAATTAGTTATCTACAAACAGACAACATATATCCAGACAGACACTTTAATTTTACAGGACTTAATAAAAAAACTAAACAAACAGGCCCTTACCCACCTTATATGTGTGAATTTAAATTCAAGTGGTGTTGCTAAATAGGTTACAAGATTCTATCAAAAATGTCTACAAAAGACTTCAGCCAACAATTTCCAGAACTGTTTCCGCAACAAAAAGACTTCGGCCAACAGTTTCCGGAACAAAAAGACTTTGGCCAACAAATGGATGAAGAACAACTTTTAATAGAAATGGAGGAGGCTGCTATTAAGGAGGAAGAAGAATGTGAGATAGCAGAAAGACAAGTGCTGTTAGAGATGGAAGCCGAAAGGGCGCGACTTATGCTCCAAGATGAAGAAGTGCTGTTAGAGATGGAGGAAGCTGCTCGGGACAGAGAATTCAATGCATTGTATGCAGAGTGGGATGAGCGCAGATTTGAAGGTTGCTCTGAGTATCTTTACGACGATGGTTACGACTCTAACAACTCTCAAACTTGGGATCACCCGGATTATATTTAGTTGTGTCGCAATTTAATTTTCAGTGTATTTTGTTTCGTTAACCCAACCAGTTTGCACCATCATTAGAGTGCTTTATTCACTTACTACCACTTATCTTACAGTGGTTTGTCAAACTTAATAAGTAGCAACAAATCACTAAAACCACAAGAACAATTAATCACGCAATAAGTTATCAGTTATCTTACAGAAACAATTAATCACCCAATAAGTTAACCCTAAAATATCGAAACCCAAAATCAAACAAGAACAATTACGTTAAAGTTAACCCTAAAATAGCGAAACCATAAATTATCGAAACCCTAAACTAGCGAAAACATAAATTAAGAAAACCATAAATCAATAGATGAAAATACGTAAAATTACTTACCCTAGCCCAAAAAGTTTTTCTGATAGACATTAGATCGGACATTGTCGTGCCGATGTACTGCTGATGTGATCGGACACTGTGTTCGCTCTTGCTGACAATGGTGTTGAGGAAGATTGTGTTGAGGAACTGTGTGGTGGCGATGTGGTGGTTTCAAATAAGAAGTGTGTTGAGGAAGTTTATCTTCTCTGTATAAATGTATAAATGTATAAAGGTATAAAGGTTAAACTACTTATACCTTTTTTAAAAAAATTTTATACCTTCTTCAATACATTCAACAATTAATACATCAAAAGTTGCCCAAAGTACAACCTTGTGGGACCCAGTTGCCCAATACTTATGTACTATTTAATAATAAAAAAAGGCATTACTTTTTGCTAAAAGACAAGAATTGTCAGTTGCCCAACATTAAAAGTCAAAGTTGCCCAACTGAAACTTTGGTACACTTGTACTAGATAAGTACAAGGTTGCCCCACAAAATGGGACACATGTCATGTATTTAAGATAGTTGCCCAAATATTCAGTTGGGAGAGTTGCCCATGGGGCATTTTGAGAAGTGAAAAAAAAGTGGGGCATTTGGGGTAATAAAGTTGGGCAACTGGGGCATTTAGAGAATTTCCCTTTCTTTTTTTTCTTTAAATTTATTATTATTATTATTATTATTATTATTATTATTATTATTATTATTATTATTATTTATCGTTGGTAGGAACCAGATACATTTGTTATTAGTTGATTATTGTTGGTAGGAACCAGATCCATTTATTAGTAGTTGAAGATTGTACATGGCCCAATATGTTTAATTAGTGGACTTACCCACTAATTTTTTTAATCATAATTGACATTGTTCAATTTGAGATTGCAACAATATATGACTCGATATCTGTTGAAGCTACCGCTTCTGAATAACTGATCACTATCCATCATCATCATCATACAATCCAATTCATATTAAATTATCAACCATTTCCATTTCCATACATCACGACATGAATTCAATTAACATATACATCCAAAACTACCAAATGGAATCATGCACGCCCTCCCCTCCCCTTTGACCGGCCACTAACAAGCCCATAGGGGGCAACCCTAACTTGTTTTCCAACCCTAACTTGTTATTAGTTGAAGATTGTTAGTAGGAACCAGATCCATTTATTATTAGTTAAAGATTGTACATGGCCCAACATGTTTAATTAGTGGACTTACCCACCTTAGTTATCTGATTCTTCAAGCTATGTATCCTATTTATTATGACTTAATGCAAATTACTCATCATGAAGTTTTATCAAATCTAATATAGTATCATAGCCTAAAGATCCTCTCCGAATGAAACCCTATACATATTTATTGTCTATTATTTTTCGTGGAATATGGATGTGTCCTTAACAATTGACGTTTAGAATATTTGTGTCCTTAACTATTATTTTTCGTGGAATATTTGCGGTCTAGGTTATTTAGAGGCTTATTTCTTTCAACCAACATACATGTGTGTTACTCTTCCTTCTAAGTTCGGCTAGCACGTTGTAAATAGTTGATATGTTATTCCATTCAACTGTCATTGTAGTCGACGTTAACTTCAAAGTCTACATGGTGTTTTCGTAATAACCTTTTCTACATTGATTTGTTGTAAACAAACCATGTTGTAAACACACATACAAACATGATGGTTTGATATTTAACGAAGCTAGTTTTGCAAGATAGTTACTATATATAAACATAATAGATTAACAATCAATGTAGAAAAGGCTATTACGAAGAACACCACATAATAGATGTAGACTTTGAAGTCAACATCTACTAGGGGCAATTACATATATACCCACTAAAACTTACATATTTGCATATTCCTTCAAAACATGCTTAAACACCATTGTATATTATGCATTAAATACATGTATTTTGGAAAACTATGCAAATATACAAGTGTTGGTAAGTATATATGTAATTGTCCTTTCTCTTATAAACAAACCATGTTGTAAACACATATACAGATATATGTTTAAATACTTATGCATTAAAAACATGTGTTTGAAAAAATATGCAAATATACAAATTTCACTGGCTATATATGCATTTCCTCATAAGAGAAAGTGAGAAGCACAATGTGTTTATATTAAAATAAAATCATCTTGTTATATTGTTCTTACGTGTTTGTTCGTACATATGTGGTTAATTGATTTTTGTATCATTTAAATCATAATAAACCAAATTGAAAAAAGAACTAAGACAATATCCGCTTATGTAAGCCTTTCAACGACATCTCAAAGATCGCAAGTTAAGCCATAGTATTCAGGTTCTTTATATTTAAAGAAAGTGTAATATTCTAATTTGGTGACTCAAACTTTATATTGATCATAAAAATTATCAAAGTTTCAATATTTTTCTATTGTTTTGTAAACGTTCAACCAAACATGCATTATTGGGTTGTATCTTAGTATAAACACCCACCCACTAATGATATAAATATTCATTCCACTTCATGTACAAGGGCCTTATGCAATTTTGGAAAGATAAGACAAGTCACGAAATAATGACCAACTTATAAAACTGTTATATTTATGTTAATAAATCTAAAAATGTCACAACGAAGAAACACTATTACAACTTTGAGTGATTATCATAATTTAAAAAAAAAAAAGTTTTGTTAGCTAAAGTAAAATAAAACTCAAACTTGATTACTATTAAAAATTTTCTTCTTTAATTACACAATAAATTCATTTTGTTTCTGATTTTCACATTCAAACAAATCATGTTATTATAGAAACACACTTTATGCATACAAACGAGCGTATGTCAAAATTTAAAACAAACATCTCAATAAGAGTTACAGTCAAATAGTCATGATATAACAAGAATACAAGTACCTGATTTAAACTATAAACATAAATAAATAAAAATGACACGAAAACAAAGTTTTAATAATAACAGTCTTTATAACTAATGTCCTCAAGGGGATAACTTCTATTAATGACTTACATCGATGGTTGCGACAAGTTTCACATTAGCATCGTTTCTCACCACTTTTGACATGCGCGTTGGCTTGTTCTTTTCTCTTTCTCATCACATGACCTACACCACATAGCCGGCGGAAAAATGGTTACACCACGCTTGGTGAAGGGGGCGTAACAATATGACACATGTGGTCATGCCGTTTCACGTATGATCATGGCCACCATTACGACTGATCTAATTGGTTGATAGTTATTTAGAGCGTACATATACAATTATTAACACTTGATTGTGATCGGTTTGAAGTAATTTATTTTTCCAAATCATTCTAAAAAACATCATCTTAACTATATGAAAAATCACTCATGAAAACGAAGTGGTAAAAGGCTTCATAAAAATGTAGCAAATTTAAATTCAATTCCTGCTTGGTGCATACAACCCTGAATTGGCCAAACCAATCTCTTGAAAGTAGAGAGCCTTCCCTGATTTAAGTTTGTGTAGCTGTTAGTTTAAACCCTATTAATTATTCGGTCAAAAAGTCGAACAATTTAATTACCAAGAAAAACTATACTAACAAAAAGTATATGGACAAGAAACTGGGTTTACCCGCCCATACCTAATAGATATCTCAAATGAGGCACTTTATTTTGCTTACTTAAAATTTCATGCTTACCAAGGGACAAATCCTCACATTTCATCTAGTTTGATCTAATGGTAGGGATTAACATAAGATTTAATACTTAAACCTAAGTCCATGTTTTTTTTCTTGTCTTTTTGTCTTTTTGTTTTTGTGTCTTTCTTTTTTATTCACTTTTTTTTTGCATTTTTTTTTATTAATTCACGTTTTTTAATAAAAAAAAGTTTTTTTTTTTTTTTTTTTTTTTTTTTTTTTTTTTTCACTCACGTTATTCACGATTTTTATAATTCGCGTTTTTTTCTTCGCCTTCATACGTTTTCGTCTGTTTTCATACGTTTTCATCTGTTTCGTCCGTTTTCCAACGTTTTTGTCCATTTTCTTACGTTTTCGCCTGTTTTCATACGTTTTCATCCGTTTTCATACGTTTTCGTCTATTTTCTTACATTTTCGTTCTTTTTCATACGTTTTCGTCCATTTTTATACGTTTTCATCCGTTTTTTTACGTTTTTATGTATTTTCGTCAGTTTTTATACGTTTTCGTCTGTTTTCAAACGTTTTCGCTCGTTTTCATCCGTTTTCATAGGTTTACATACGTTTTAGTCCGTTTTCATCCGTTTTTAGACGTTTTCGCCCATTTTCTTACGTTTTTGTCCGTTTTCATACGTTATCATCCGTTTTCTTACATTTTCGTCCATTTTCATACGTTTTCGTCCATTTTCATACGTTTTCGTCTGTTTTTTTACGGTTTCATGTACTTTCGTCCGTTTTTATACGTTTTCAGACGTTTTCGTCCATTTCTATACGTTTTCATCGGTTTTCATAGGTTTATATACGTTTTCGTCCATTTTTTTACGTTTTCGTCCATTTTTAGACGATTTCGTTTATTTTCAGACGTTTTCGTTCGTTTTCATACGTTTTTGTCCATTTTCATCCGTTTTTATACGTTTTCGTCCGTTTTCAGACGTTTTTGTCCGTTTTCATACGTGTTTATACGTTTTTCATTTGTTTTTATACGTTTTGTCCGTTTTCAAACGTTTTCGTCCGTTTTCATACGTTTTCGTCCGTTTTTGCAGTCTTTTTATACGTTTTCGTCTATTTTTATACGTTTTAATGCTTATTTTTTAACTTTATTATATTATATGTCTAATAACAATTGTGATATTTAAAAAAAAAAAAAAAAAAAAAAAAAAAAAAAAAAAAATTAATGTCTAATATCATTTGTGATATTTCATAAACAAACAAGTATGTTTTTTTAACCTTTAATATCACCTGAAATATTTCATTGCTCTGTATATTTTTATATATTATCACCTAACTATTTTCTAATATTTTTATAATTTCAGTTACAAGATAGTTTTTGTTCCTTTCATCGCAATTGACAAACGCATATTTTTTTTAATGCAACCAATGTTATCTATCACTTGTGATATTATACTCTTAGTAGAAATAAAAGGGTTAAAGTCCTCTTTAGGTGAATTCTTATTTTGTTCAAAAAAATGCTAATTTAATGCAACACTTGTTTTATTTTGATAATATGTCAAGTCTCTATTTTCATAGTTTGCTTCCTTTTTATTCATTTTGATATTTTTAAGTGACACTTATTTATCTCTTGTGATATAACACTGTAAGAAATATGAAGAGTATCACACTCTTCATCATATATGTGTTATCAGTTGTGATACTCAACTAAGAATGTGAAATATTAAATTCATACCAAATGTGATAAGAATTTAGTATTTTACCAAGTATATATGAAAGAAATGATAATAAACATCACTTATTATATTACTATGATGATTCTGTTCATTTTTCTTATTTGTGTTTTTGAAAATATTTAGGAAGATTTTTGTGTTTTATGATAATATGAAATATTAGAAAAGGTGTTTAACTGAAAACAAGAGATGTTATGAAACTTTTGTTAGACTTGTATTGAATTTTTTTATTTAATGGATACATTGTGCATGTTTCGATAGGTTTTATAGCGGAATTTAAAAATATCTATGGTTGAATCAGCAAACTAAAGAAGTTATGGTTGAAGAAAGCACACATCTTTATAAACAAACTGATTAAGCTCAAACACATGTGATATTACCTCACTTGTGATATCACATGATATCACAGGTGATATCACAAGTGATATCACTGGTGATATCACAAGTGATATCACTGGTGATATCACAAGTGATATAAACTATTATATCACACATGCTATCACCGGTAATATCACACATGATATCACAGGTGATATCAACGGTGTTATCACACATGATATCACGTGTGATATCACAAGTGAGGTGATATCACCTGTGATATCACAAGTGTATGAGCTTCCTCAGTTTGTTTATAAAGATGTGTGCTATCTTCAACCATAGCTTATTTAGTTTGATGATTCAACAATAGATATTTATTTTCAAATCCCGCTATAAAACCTATCGAAACATGCACAATGTATCCATTAAATAGAAAAACCAACCACAAGTCTAACAAAAGTATCATAACATCTCTTGTTTTCAGTTGAACAACTTTTCTAATATTTCATAATATCATAAAACACAAAAATCTTCCTAAATATTTTCAAAAACATAACCATCACATTCTTAGTTGAGTATCACAACTGATAATACATACATGATGAAGAATGTAATACTTTTCATCTTCCTTACAGTGTTATATCACAAGAGATAAATAAGTGTCACTTACAAATATAAAAATGAAAACGGACAAAAACGTATTAAATCAAATAAAAACGTATTAAATCAAATAAAAACGTATAAAAGAGTATGAAAACGGACAATAAAGTCTGAAAACGGACAAAACATATAAAACAGACAAAAACGTATAAAAACGGATGAAAATGTATGAAAACGGACGAAAACGTATAAAACAGATGGAAACGTCTGAAAACAGACGAAAACGTCTAAAAATGGATGAAAACGTAAAAAAACAGATGACAACGTATGAAAACGTCTAAAAACGGACGAAAACGTATAAAAAGCGGACGAAAATACAAGAAAACGTAAAAATACAGACGAAAACGTCTAAAAACGGACGAAAATACATAAAAAGCTAAAAAAACAGATAAAAACGTATGAAAATGGATGAAAATGCCCGAAAACGTAAGAAAACGGACGAAAATGTAAGAAAACAGACGAAAACGTGTGAAAGCATAAAAACACGTCTGAAAACGTATGTAAAATGGACGAAAACGAAAGAAAATGGACGAAAACGTATGAAAACGAACGAAAACGTAAGAAAATGAACAAAAACGTATGAAAACAAATGAAAACGTAAGAAAACAGACGAAAAATTATGAAAACGGACGTAAACGGGCGAAAACGTAAGAAAACAGATGAAAACGTATGAAAACAGACGAAAACGTATAAAAACGGACGAAAACGTCTGAAAACAGACGAAAATGTCTAAAAATGGACGAAAACGTAAAAACGGATGAAAACGGACAAAAACGTCTAAAAACAGACGAAAACGTATGAAAACGTACAAAAACGGACGAAAACGGATGTAAACGTACGAAAACGGATGAAAACAGACGAAAACGTAAAAAAAAATGACGAAAATATATGAACACGGACGAAAACGTATAAAAACGAACGAAAACATATGAATACAGATGAAAACGTATGAAAGCGAAAAAAAACTTGAATTAAAAAAAATGATTTTTAATAAAAACGTGAATTTAAAAAAAAAAAGTAAAAAGAAAAAAATTGTTAAAAATAAGAAAAAAAAAGACAAAGAAAAAGGAGAAAAAAAAACATGGACTTAGGTTTCCATATTAAATCTTAGGTTTATCCTCACCATTAGATTAAACTAGATGGATGGTGGGGATTTGTCCCTTTGTAAGCACCAAAATAAGAGTAAGCATTTGAAAATTGCTCATCTCAAATAGCCCAAACATTATTCTTCAAGTCAATCAGTGAAGTAAAACTACTTTTCGAATAGATCACGTCACCATTTGTATTCCTGTTACAGGTAACATAAACCCTATTATTTTCTTTTTTGCTAAGAATGTCAGACAACATCCCATTTGAAATCCAAATGGAAATCATCAAATGGCTTCCTGTGAAGCCTTTGATTCAGTTCAGGTCCGTTTCGAAACCTTGGAAATCTTTTATCGACAGCTCTCAGTTTATCAATTGGTACGGCGCCCGCAACACGCAGCCACATAGTCGTATTCTAAGCTACAAATCTCATTATCTTATGTATGAGGCAAAGTACCTTTATGTAGTATACTATGATAACAATGAAAGTTTTAAGGTACAACAAGAGTTTGCTCCATCTGTTATTGTGTCTCCTTTGCTTAAACAATATCAATGTTTGTACGTTGTTGGTGCCTGTCATGGATTACTGTGTTTATCATGCTATAATAAAGATAATTATAGAAGGATGCTTGTTATTTGGAACCATTCTATCGGAAAATCATTTGGTATTGCTCTCCCTGTCTCTTATTATTACTCTGGGGATCAGCTTGTTTTTGGTTTTGGGGCCTGTCCTGTAACTAGAGATCTTACCATTGTGAAGATTATATATGTGGTTAAAATGCCTTGGCACGCTGAGGTTTTTACATTGAGTTCGGGGGTTTGGAATGTGATACCAAGTAGTAATTTGCCTCGTCAATCAGTTAGACTTAATCCAACAACTCAGGCTGTTATAGATAAGTTTATCTATTGGGGTGCTTGTGAGAAGACTTTTACTGATGATGGTGAATCTACCACAAATCATATGGTTGTGTCATTTGATTTGATTGCAAAGGAGTTTAAAGTGGTAGACCTACCAGATAGCTTAGCATACAAGCCACACGGACGTGTGCCAGTGTTTGTTTCTAAGCTAAGAGGGTCTCTTGTTGTGTATGGATCAATTAATGTTGATGGAGCAGAATCTTGTGGTGTATGGGTCTCTTTGAAACTGTAAAGGAGGAGGACAAAATGTTTAACGCACTTGCTGTTTACGACCCGTGCTCACAACAAATCAATAATCTTGGGATTGATGGATCACATGGCACATTTGCCATGAGCTCTTACAAGGAATCGCTACTTCTACTCAATCACTCGGATTTACATATATATTGTGACGATATTTAAGAAGAAAAGATGGTGACGACCACATTTTAACGTCTAAATATGTTACCTAAGGACCGAGAGGCCTATTTTGTAGTTAAGGTTTGGAAAATTCACTTTAATCTATTTTAGTTTTTTTATCACGGATTTAATATTCTTAAGTAACGTCATTTATGGAATCTTATGCGATTGTAAATGTAGTGTATGCTAGATAATGGCAAAATCTTATAACAAACATATAAAGAAAAGGACTTCATTGTCTCTTTACACCTAGTCAGCTGCCCAATTTAATAAGAATTTCAAGATTAAATAAATCTATGTTTCGGTGATTGTTAATGGACAAAAAACCAGACTTGATATGTTACGAAGTTTATTCATATCCAGAAAACTAGAGAAACTATATAATTACATTTGACTATATATAAAAAACTGCATTGCTCATAATGTTCGCCTATACAAATATACAACTCTGTATTTATGTTCATGAAAAATTTCTTAATGTATCATCGAGGATACGCTATTGGTTACCAGTACTGAGATCACTCCCCGACACATTTTACGAGCTATTAAATGAAGACGTTGATGATGATTCCACAAATGACCTTGAGTCAGGCTCAGAGCAGTCAGGACCCACCTGTTTCTGGCATCTTTTCAAGAATGTGCTCAAGCTTATCGTTGCAACACCAAAGAGCTAAAGATACAAATTCTTCAATACATTATGAAGGGTATGAACCCATCTGTTATCAATGATTGAAAACGTCGTTCCTGCTTGATTTGCCAATTTTACCTGAAAAAACATTATATGTTTATATAAATTTATAACAAATAAGGGTTTTTAGAGGTGGGATTTCGAACCAATTTCTTTCTGTGTATGATCATATTAAAACAAAAACAAAAAACTGTATGAGAAAGCGTTTCGGGTCAACCCAAGGTAAAGAGAAAATAAAGGATACCTCACGGACGATATTTTTGCCATGTGATATTGGTTTCATACTAGTCAAGATCCCTAAAAGTACGACTACAAGGCTATAAACGTCACTCTTGTCTGCTTGTCGGTCAATAGGTATTCGGGATCACTTATATAAAGCCCCCCGCCCAGAATTACCCACTTTAACCCATTACCCAACCCACCCAGTTTACCACCTTTTCTAGCTAGCTTATGTCCTATATTAAGGAAAGCAACAAGGTCGGTCCATAAACCATGGTTCATCAGCTAACTAGTAAGATGGATAAAGAGTAAAAATACTTACGAGTGTTCCTCTAACAACACTAGATACATAGTTAGGACCGCCTCCATAGTCATCCAAAAGTGGTGCAAGCCTTGAGAGTCCAAAATCAGCAACTTTCGCAGTGAGTTTGGAGTCGATGAGAATGTTGCTTGTTTTAATATCACGGTGGAATATAGGTGGGTTGGCTTCGGTGTGAAGATACAAAATGCCTTTGGCTGAATCCAATGCTACGTTTAACCTCATTCAGATGCTCAAGGACTCTCCCGGTTTGGCTGTAAATGCAACACACAATCACTTTAAAAACGCACATCAAAATACCTGTAAAATTCAAAGAATCGAGTCTCAAAAGTTTCATATCATTAAGCCAATCACGTAGTGTTCCCCGAGAAATAAACTCATAAACCAAAATCTGCATAAGTCCAAAGAACACTTATATTATCCAACTGAAAGGATACTTGTTCTTGTTCCTCTAAAATATCAATAAATCTTAAGGCTAAATTAAATATCAAGAAACCGAACTAACATTTGTTTTTGTTCCTCATCACAATATCCAACAAGCGATACTAGATTTCGGTGGTGTAATCTGTTGGAAAATTTAGTGCACTTGTGGGATTAGTTCACACCTTGTAATGGGTTAGGAGGTACGGAGTGTACACCCATAAGGTCCATGAACACTCTGACTCTTATAGTGGTTTGTATTGGTAGTGCTAGTAGAAAGTACTGCTGGTGAAAGTACTGCCTGTGGAAAGTACTGCTTGTGGCTTCCACTGATAAGCAGTGTTTCCACTGATAGGTAGTGTTTCCACTGAAGTGGTGTATCCACTGATAGTGCTATGAAAGTACTGATAAGCAGTGTTTCCACTGATAGGTTGTACTTCCACTACAAGTGAAAGTACTGCTAGTTGAAAGTACTGCTTATTGAAAGTACTGCTAAATGGCAGTTACAACTTCTTTATGACCACGTTTAATTGGTCATGTAACCACTAACGGCTATAATGGGGATAATTATGAGGCTATTAATGGGCCGATTAATACTCATAATTCCATTGGAATAGCTCAAGAGTAACCTCCTATATATAGGAGATCTGAACATGCATGAGGAACAGACAGAAAACACTAAATACTTATAAGCGAAAGGGTTATAGAATTGTGCCTAATTCTCTAACTGCATTTGGTCTTATCCCAAGTAGATATTCGTGATACCCAGGCATTAGGGTCGAATAGTTTACTTTGGAAAGTGATCACACGATTCCAAGTGATATCCGGTAACCACCAAGTGGTATCTGTTACTGCTGACCTTGTTGTTTGTTTATGCTGAACAGTTGTTGATTATCTTTACCCTGCTGCTGGGCAACTGACGACAAAAATCAAAGTAAACTATTTGTGATAATCAATGGCTGCTGCTGCATTGAAACACATGGCTTCAAACTTTTCCAAGCTTGATAAGTTTGAAGGGGTGGACTTTAGGAGGTGGCAGAAGAAGATGCACTTCTTGCTATCAAGCATGAGTGTGGTTTATGTGCTGACTACTCCAATTCCTGATGATGGGGATGATGCTACGGTTGAGCAGATCAGAAGGAGGAGCAAGTAGGAGAATGATGACTACATATGTAGAGGTCTTATTCTGAATGGTATGTCTGATTCTTTGTTTGATATTTATTAGAACTTTGAATCTTCCAAAGAACTGTGGGATTCCTTGGATGCCAAATATATGGCTGAGGATGCATCAAGTAAGAAGTTCCTTGTTAGTAATTTCACAAATTACAAAATGACTGATTCAAGACCAGTTATGGAATAATACAATGAACTTCTTGGAATACTTGGAAGGTTTACACAACACAATATGCACATGGATGAGGCTATTTCAGTCTCTTGTGTTATTGACAAACTCCCTCCTTCTTGGAAAGATTTCAAGCATACCTTGAAACATAAGAAGGAGGAGTTAACTCTGGTTGAGTTGGGCAGTCATCTGCGCATTGAGGAATCTCTCAAGGTGCAGGATAATGACAAGCCAAAGAGTGGCAATGCTGTTGGACCATCTGTTGTCAATATGGTGGAGCATAACAACTCCACCAGGTACAATGACAACAAAGGCAAACTCAAGTATCATGACAACACAAGGGCAGATCCTAACAAGAAGGCAACACCTACTTGTTGGAAATGTGGCAAGACTGGTCACATTAAAAGGGACTGCAAGGGTGTTAAAATTGGTGGTAAAGCTAATGGATCAGGCACTAATGGTTCAGGGAGTGGTGGTTCAGCCAACTCACTGAAAGGTCAGAATATGTTTAATAAGTCTTTTCAGATTTATTATGTTACATATGTATCTGAATCTTTTTATGTGCAGGATGATGATGTTGCATGGTGGGTTGACTCTGGTGCAACAGTTCATGTGTGCAAAGATAGAAGCTGGTTCAAGACTTATGAGTCACTGAATGATGGTTCTATTCTTCACATGGGAAATGAGTCAACAGCCTTGGTGCATGGTCGTGGTTGTGTAGATCTTAGATTTAGTTCTGGAAAGATTGTAACTTTGTTTAATGTTATTCATGTTCCTGATATAAGGAAAAACTTGGTTTCAAGTAGTGTTTTGAATAATCATGGATATAAACAAGTTATTGAATCTGATAAATTTGTTCTTTCTAAATGTGGTGGTTTTATTGGTTTTGGTTATTTATGTAATCAAATGTTCAGGCTTAATATTACCACTGAGAGTGTTATTTCAGCTTTTGTGACCACATATGATCAGAGTGATTCTAACCTTTGGCATGCTAGACTTGGTCATGTTCACTATAAAAGGATGCAAGATATGTCTAGGGATGGTTTAATCCCTGCTTTTGACATGGACACTGAAAAGTGTAAAACTTGCATGTTGACCAAGATAACCAAGAAACCCTTTCAGGGTGTTAGTCGTGAGACTAAGATCTTGGAGCTTATTCACAGTGACCTGTGTAATTTGCATGCCACTCTTTCTTTGGGGAATAAGAAGTACTTTGTGACATTTATTGATGATGCTTCTAGATTTGGTTATGTCTATCTATTACATACCAAGGATGAAGCATTAGATAAATTCAAAGTGTTTAAAACTGAAGTTGAATTACAACTTGGGTCTTTGATCAAAAGATTAAGGACTGATAGGGGAGGTGAGTACATGGATACTCAGTACTTTCAGTCAGTTGGAATAATCCATGAAACGACTGCCCCTTATACTCCTCAGCAAAATGGTATTTTTGAAAGGAAAAACAGGGTGCTGAAGGAGATGGTTAATTCAATGTTGTCCTATTCAGGTGTCACAATTCTCAATTTCCGGTCATTTTGCAAACTTTAAAAAAAAATTATTATTCATCATTTTACTATTCATCGTTTTTGAGTCGATTTGATATTTTGAGAGGTTATCTCATGAATTTAGAAAGTCACGGCACCGCACGCATGCCGACACCAAATTAATAACGGCAAACAGTTATAATCAAATTTCAACGTAATAAGAATGTCATATTAATACGTTTAAGAAATCGTTTCCAAAAATATAATTTCTACATTTTTCGGGTACCGGGAAGGTATGTTTACTCGAGGATTTGACAAAACACGGGGTACAATTAATACCGTAAGGAATAATAGAACAAAATAAAAATCTTATCCTCCTACTACCCTACTCCACGCCTCCCTACTGTCTCCTCTCCCTCCTCTTTGTCGACATATACAGGGAAACCAAAATACAAAAATGGGTTCTTCTTCTCCTTTTCTTTAAGTCAACCTCATTCCATCTCTACCATTATCCCTAAATAAAAACACTACCCTCCTAGACATCACATGAGGCTATAGAACATGGCTGTGGAGAAAGGGATTAATTTCAGAAGAGTATTACCACTTTCACTTCAAATTCGAAATTAGGGTTTCTTCATATCAAAGGGGTTTTCAAAATTAGTTTAGGGGTTTTGTAATTAAGTGCGTAAGGAAGCTTTCCCAAGTGGTTAATTGCTCCAATTCATCTCAAGTCTCTCCAATTGAGGCGTTTGGTGTTTGGTTTTTCTACCCTTCGACCCACCAATTGGTTTCTTGTTGCGTGTCGGAGCTGTGCACTGCCAATAATTGATTTAATTCCCTTCGGACTACTTATTGCCAAGGTGAGTTCGTAGCCCCACTTTTACTCGTTTAATTGTTTTATAAACTCTTCGGGGGAGATACATGCTCAACTTCATGCTTTTACTTTACACTTATATGAACTTACACTATATTGTTTGAACTATCATGAACTTGTTACCCTTTTGTTTCCCTACTTATGCTAGTAAGTAGATTGTGCCCGAACTAAATTGATCACTATGTTATGAACGCTATTAGTTGAAACATTTTCTTTGATTTTGAACCCTTCGACATGTATAATTGAGCTCTTTTAAATTGATTTGGACCCTTTAACATATAAGTGAAGACTTTGGACTTGATTTGAACTTTTTGACATATAGTTGAACTCTTTTAACCTGTAAAGGACCCTTTTGATATATTTTAAACTTGTTTGACGTGATTTTGAACGCTTCGACTTTCTTGAACCTTTTGATATTATTCGAGCTCTTTGACTGTTCTGAACCTTTGAACTCAACTTAAATCTTTGAACTTTATTACGGACTTTTGAACGGAACTCTTGAACTTAAATACAAACTTATGACTTGTTTGAACTTATTGAACCGTACGTGTTATGACCTTGACCTAAAGTCTCCCATATTCGGAGCATCCCTATAAAGTCTCGCCTTACTGGTGGAGTGTGCAAAGTCTCGCCTTATTGGTGGAGTGTTCTCAATAATTCTCACCTTATTGGTGGAGTGTATAAAGTCTCGCCTTATTGGTGGAGCGTTCTCAATAATTCTCGCCTTATTGGTGGAGTGTGCAAAGTCTCGCCATATCGGTGGAGCGTTCTAAAGTCTCGCCTTATTGGTGGAGCGTTCTCAATAATTCTCGCCTAGGTGGTCGAGTGACAAAGGAGTCTCCCTTGTTGGAGCAGTGCAAAGTCTCCCATGTTTGGAGCATCTCTGAATTATTATATACGTGGTGTTATATTGTGAACTATTATGACACCGTACACTTGACTATTAAACTATACATATTTTGGCAATGGGTTGTGAACACACAGGTTGCAAGTTTTGTATGGGCGGAACTTGGAACTGAGTGGATTTACAATGCCTTTGCTTTGTGAACTATTATGATAACGTGCACTTGACTACTAGACATATTTTGGCAGTGGGTTGTGAACACACAGGTTGCAAGTTTTGTATGGGCGGAACTTGGAACTGAGTGATGGATTTACAATGCCTTTGCTTTGTGGACTATTCTAAATGACCAAAAACTTTGCCTTCGTTGCATGAACGCTCTTTAAAAGCTTTACTTGCTAACCAAACTCTATGAACTCACTCAACCATTGTGTTGACACTTTTAGCATGTTTTATCTCAGGTATCTAAGGCATTCACTTCATGGCATGCATGTGGACTTATCATAGAGTCGCGGTGTCGAAGTCTCTCACCTATATTTTATGCACTTAACTATCGTTTGATTGTAACAAACTTATTTTAGTACCTTGGAAATCTATTGGGACCTATGTTTTGTAAACTCTGATTATTTTACAGAATCAAACGATATTTTCAAAACGACACTTTAGGTCGTTCGATATAACTGTAACTTTGATGCTATGACAGTCAACCCCCAGGAATTTCATTCCGCTGCAAAACAGGTAATTTGGGGGTGTGACATCAGGACTGAGTCAAGGGTTCTGGGGTGAAGCTATGTTAACAGCTTGCTATTTGCTAAATAGGGTTCCTAACAAAAGGAACAAAGTTACCCCTTATGAACTCTGGACTAAAAGGAAACCCAACCTGAACTATCTCAGGGTCTGGGGTTGTAGGGCTGTTGTAAGACTCCCTGATCCAAAGCAAAAGACTTTTGGTGAAAGAGGCATTGACTGCATCTTTGTTAGATATGCTGAGCATTCCAAGGCTTTTAGGTTCTATGTTATTGAACCTAATGAATATGTTTCAATTAACTCCATTATTGAATCAAGGGATGCAGACTTTGATGAGAATAGATTCTCATCAGTTCCTAGACCAAGTAAGAGGATTCCTAATGGAACTCATGACACTGGTGTATCAGAGGTACCTGATGATGAACCATCAGTGGTCCCTGATGAGGTTGTGGTTCAGCAACCTGAACCTGTGCTCAGGAAAAGCAAAAGGGTCAGGACTCCAAAGTCATTTAGACCTGAGTTTCAACTATACTTAGTTGAAGGTACCATGGATGAGGTCTCAGACCAATACTCCTATTGCTTCATTGTTGAGGATGACCCCAAAACATTTGAAGAAGCAATGAAGTCCCAGGATATTGCTTTCTGGAAAGAAGCAATCAATGATGAGATGGATTCCATCATGGGCAACAACACTTGGGTGTTGGTTGATCTACCACCAGGATGCAAGCCTCTGGGTTGCAAATGGATTTTTAAAAGAAAAATGAAGGTAAATGGAACTATTGAAAAGTTCAAGGCTAGACTAGTCATTCAGGGCTTTAAACAAAAGTCAGGAATACACTATTTTGATACTTATGCCCCTGTGGCTCGTATCAGTACCATAAGACTGCTGATTGCTATGACATCTATTCACAATCTGGTTATTCATCAGATGGATGTGAAAACAGCTTTCTTGAATGGTGAATTGGAAGAGGAGGTTTATATGAACCAACCTCAGGGCTTCATCTTGCCTGGCAATGAAAACAAGGTGTGTAAACTGATTAAGTCTCTTTATGGACTTAAGCAGGCACCTAAGCAATGGCATCAAAAGTTTGATGAAGTGGTTTTGTCTAGTGGTTATGTTCTTAACCAAGCTGACAAATGTGTATATAGCAAATTTGATGAATCTGGTAAAGGAGTCATCATTTGTCTATATGTTGATGACATGTTGATCTTTGGCACTGACCAAAATCAGGTTGACCTGACAAAGGAATTTTTGTCATCAAGGTTCTCCATGAAAGACATGGGGGAGGCTGATGTTATCCTTGGTATAAGGATTAAACATGAAAGTAAAAGAATTTCTATCTCTCAGTCTCATTATATTGAGAAGGTACTGAGGAAATTCAATTACTTTGATTGTACTCCAGTGAGTACACCTATGGATACTTGTGAGAAGCTGATGCCTAATCATGGCAAGGCTGTATCTCAACTTGAGTATTCTAGGGTAATTGGCTGCCTGATGTATGCCATGACTTGTACAAGGCCTGATATTGGTTTTGCAGTGGGAAAATTGAGCAGGTATACTAGCAATCCTAGTGCTCATCACTGGCAAGCAGTTCAGAGGGTATTGAAGTATTTGAAGAGAACTATGGATTATAGTCTCTCATATACTGGTTACCCATCAGTGTTGGAAGGTTACACTGATGCAAGTTGGATCAGTAACACTGAAGACAATTCGTCTACCAGTGGCTGGGTATTCCTACTTGGTGGAGGTGAAATTTCTTGGGCATCCAAGAAACAAACTTGCATCACCAGTTCAACAATGGAATCTGAATTTGTGGCTCTAGCAGCTGCTGGTAAAGAAGCTGAATGGTTGAAAAACTTGCTTCTTGAGATTCCATTGTGGCCAAAACCTATAGCACCTATTTCTATCCGGTGTGATAGTGCAGCTACATTGGCTAAGGCTTATAGCCAAATGTACAATGGTAAGTCTAGACACTTAGGTGTCAGGCATAGCATGATTCGTGAGCTTATCATGAATGGGGTGGTATCTATAGAGTTTGTGAGATCTCAACAGAACTTAGCTGATCACTTGACGAAGGGTCTGGCTAGAGACTTGGTTATAAAGTCTGCTAAAGGGATGGGTTTAAGTCCAACTTAGTCACTGAATGCTAGGACACCCAACTCCCTCCTGAGGAAACTTAGAAGCTGAGTTCAATGTGGAAAGCTGAACATTCAGTGGACTGGAGCACATGTTTTATTTACATCCCAAGGTTGTGCTCAGAACCTGCTGAAAGGAGGATGAAGTCTATACTTCTTAATGGTTATTTTTTCTTTGAAAAAGTGCTTGGCAGGAGCATGAATAAAGAGGAACCACCTATGTAAATGTTGAAGTTTTGCCGCTTCAGGAAGCTTTGGACTTTTAGCTTTTACAACATTTATGAATTTGGATATGGACACATGGCTTGTATAGTGTCAGGAGCTTTTAAGTGTTTGAAAACTTGTGTGTATTTTATCTTCAGGTATTCAAATGGGTTGAAGGGTTCAATTCTTAGAACACCCTGATTCTCGAATATTTGAACGTGTAATTTACTAAGATGGAAATTCAATCCTCAGGACATTTTCGTTTATGCACATGTTTTGATTGATGTTTATTTTTCATGCAAAGGAAGTGAACTAAATTTGGGGAGGATTGTTGGAAAATTTAGTGCACTTGTGGGATTAGTTCACACCTTGTAATGGGTTAGGAGGTACGGAGAGTACACCCATAAGGTCCATGAACACTCTGACTCTTATAGTGGTTTGTATTGGTAGTGCTAGTAGAAAGTACTGCTGGTGAAAGTACTGCTTGTGGAAAGTACTGCTTGTGGCTTCCACTGATAAGTAGTGTTTCCACTGAAGTGGTGTATCCACTGATAGTGCTATGAAAGTACTGATAAACAGTGTTTCCACTGATAGGTTGTACTTCCACTGCAAGTGAAAGTACTGCTAGTTGAAAGTACTGCTTATGGAAAGTACTGCTAAATGGCAATTACAACTTCTTTATGACCACGTTTAATTGGTCATGTAACCACTAACGGCTATAATGGGGATAATTATGAGGCTATTAATGGGCCGATTAATACTCATAATTCCATTGGAATAGCTCAAGAGTAACCTCCTATATATAGGAGATCTGAACATGCATGAGGAACAGACATAAAACACTAAATACTTATAAGCGAAAGGGTTATAGAATTGTGCCTAATTCTCTAACTGCATTTGGTCTTATCCCAAGTAGATATTCGTGATACCCAGGCATTAGGGTCGAATAGTTTACTTTGGAAAGTGATCACACGATTCCAAGTGATATCTGGTAACCACCAAGTGGTATCTGTTACTGCTGACCTTGTTGTTTGTTTCTGCTGAACAGTTGTTGATTATCTTTACCCTGCTGCTGGGCAACTGACGCCAACATAATCTTGACAAAATTTCTATCTCCGTCAAAAATTCCTTTTCACCTTGTAATGATCCTTCTTCTGCGCGTTTTATGGCTACCACTGTTCCATCCCATAATATTCATTTATACACCTTTCCATAACCACCTCGGCCAACAACACTCGAGCTACTAAAGCTTTGAGTTGCGAGTGCCATTTCTTGAAAGGTGAAGCTTTTAACACCGTCAATATTGATTGAAAGTTTTGCGACTGGTAACAGTAGCATAAGAATTGACATCAAATTCTTGCGACTTAAAATCACTATAATCAGTTTTTAAAACACACATCCAAATCAGGAACTTATGTACAGATTTTCTTGATGACGTTTGTTTGTATTTCTCGTATCATTTCTTGATCACAACAGTCAGTACTGATGAAATCAATAAAGCAAATGCCACAGCTATAGCTAAAAGGGTAACTAAGACGCCTTTGGCTTATACCTTTTCTTGATGTATCAATAATCACTACATCAACAGTGAAAAATAACCAATATGAGCTTACCTATGGAGTGAAACTGGCCGATAGTGAGCTGGGTATGGAGGAGGTATGTTGTAGATAGGCGTACCCCTACCCAAGGGTAGAGAGACAATGGGTCAATTTGGGATATGCTATTATCTCTAGCGGATCAAACTATAAAAGTTATGGAGTAGGTCAAACGGGTTGAAAGTCATTGTGGTCAAAGACTCAAATGCGCAAAAACCTCGTGAAAGTCGTATTACATGTGCAAGAGTTTATGATCACATTTTGCACATTCGAGTTGTTGGTGCGTGTCATGGATTACTGTGTTTGTTATGTCGTCATATGATTGTTATTTGGAACCCTTCAATCCGAAAATCATTTGGTATTGCTCTCCCTAATTATGCTTTTACTTATGGTTTCGGGATTTGTCCCGTTACTACTGATCCTACCGTTGTTAAGGTTTCATATGTAGTTAACATGCCTAATTGGCATGTTGAAGTTTTTACATTAAGTTCGGGGGTTTGGAATGTGACTCCAAGTGGCAATTTGCCTCGCCAAACAATTAGACTTGATAATTCAACTGCGGTTGTTATAGACAGGTTTATTTGTTGGGGTGCTTATGAGGAGACTTTTACTGATAATGGTGAATCTACCAAAAATCATATGGTTGTGTCATTTGGTTTGACTACCAAGGAATTCAAAGTGGTAGACCTACCAGATAGCTTAACAAACGAGCTAGATGAACAAGTTTCCCTGTCCGTTTCTAAGCTAAGGGAGTCTCTTGTTGGGTATGTCGAAGGAGCAGATTTTGGTGGTGTATGGATGATGGAGAATGATTCGTCTTTTAGAGAGCTATTCACAATTGGCGGACCGGTAGATAAAATAGTAGATAAAATAATGGGGTTTTAGAAGAATGGCGAAACTATATTTGAAATTCCAAAAGAGGACGTAATTTCCTCAACACTTGAAGTTTACGACACCTGCTCTCAAGAAATACAGAATCTTGCGATTTCTGGAATAAGGTGCTTCATGGGCTCTTACAAGGAATCGTTAATTCTCCTTGATCACTTGGATTTACATATATATTGTGACGATAATTAATAAAAAAGATGAAGGAGATCACATTTTAAGGTGTGGATTAACAAAGTGATCGTATCTTTGATGGGGTTTTTAGAATGGGGAATGTCCTTTATAGAAGCCTTATTGCTTGTGTAATTAATGATCACAAGCCTTTTAGATGTTCATTATTTTTTGAAATTTTGTTAGCATTCTTTGCTTCGTTACATTCTCATTTCATTATGCTTGGCGGTTAATCTGGATAATAATCTGTAAATACAAACACAAGTTTATATATATATTTTTTTTGAATTTGCATCATCTGAATGTACTTTGACTTAGAATTAGGAGTTTAAAGCTGTTAGGCGATATATGATCTCCTAATTACCAAGCGTATAATAACATAGCAGAAAGTAGAAACTGAGCCACGGCCAACAATGCTTACATCAGTTCTGTACCACTAGGGAGGCTGCAATGTAATCAAGCTCTTATTGCACCTGCATTGGACTTCTTACCAATAGGTAACAACACATAGTAGTGATAGTAGGTTCAAGAGTTTCTTTGATTCATCTCAAAGCATATTATAGTTCAACAATTTTGGTTCAGCATAAGTTTCCCCCACTTTTCTGTTAACTTTCAAAGCATATTATGGTTATTATCTAACATTTGATTCTCATAGAAATTTCTTTGTTTGGAAGCCTTTCAATTACAGAATCAGGTTTTTGTTTTGCCAGATGTTTTACCTGGTCTATATGAAAACGTCATTGGGTTATGGGGTTTATCCTAATAGAAGAGACCCTAAGATTGTTTAGATTACATGCTTTTCGAAGTATAAGTTGCATCCTATATCAATTCGATGTTTATAAGTTAATGGGTTTGGACTTTTGAGAACTCCAAAGTCCAACCAGCGAGCTATCTTGTAAATTGGTTTACATGAACTTGAGTAGCTATAGTTGCCAGTTTCCATAGTGCACATGAACAAACCAGGGGACGGTGCTTGGTATGAGCAGCGCAACTGCGCAAGTCTCCCCAGCATTTCATTTTCATAGTAAAACTACCGATATGTCAATGTACATTTGGCCTGGTACTTCCACAACCCAACAAAACCTTGATCATTAACGGCAGGCTTGTAGATTAACATCCTACAGTAACGAATGCCACAGGGTTCAACAGCATCCATAGCACGCAGAAAACCAGTGCAAAAGATTGGATACTAAACAACCGTCGTGTACCTGACACAATTGTTGTTTTTGATTTTTGCAAGACTATAAACCTGATCCTTCGATTAACTCAAGTGATTGCCTCAGCCTTAAATCCACAATGCTTGGTGGTAAATCAGCCTTGATAAAGATGTGAAGTTGCTCATTTAAATGTTCATAACCTGGTCTTCCTACTTAGCTTATCTTCCTTTAATTGTAATCCAAAAGTAGATTCGAAAACCGCCATCATATCAAAACAAAAACATTCTCATTGATTCCAACTCACTGCCAAAGTATCCGATTTTGGATTTTCAAGGCTTGCGCCAATTTTTTACTTTGACTTTTGAAGTCAACGAACCTTTATAACTTCAAAAATTGATGATGATTTCTCAAGAAATTTAACACCAATCTATATTTACCAGAACACTTAATAATATCTGGAAAATGTAAAGTCTGGAAAGTAGTCACTTGACCTCAGAAAGTCAAATGTTTACCAATAAACATACTGTGAACCTCTTCACTATAAAGTTATTTTGTTGCACATTTTTTTTATCCATGTCCTGATTGTTATTTGTTCATTTAATTTGCAGAACGATTCTGACTATTATATCAAAAGACAGAAACTGTGAGAGCTAGCCATGCTAAACTCAAATTTCAGTGAAGAGAGTCCCAACCCAAGTGGTAGTGTGTCACCAGTTAACACAAGGGGCTTAAAAAGAAAAACCATTGTATGCACTTATATTACTGAATGTATAGTAAGGAATGATTTATTTTTCTTGCTTTTGGGTGAAGCATTTGTAACATAAGATTCATCAAATTTATTCATGTGATATTGTTGTACATTGTTCATGAGTTGATGCATTTTGGGCTACATATCAATAAATTTAATTGAATATATATTAACAAATTTTGCAGTTCCTGTTTTTCGTTTCCAAAACCTAAACCATACCGAATTCAAATCAGGTTTTCAGTTCTGTTTGGTTCACTTTGAATTCAGTTTGATTTTGCCTTTGAAATTCTCAACCTAAAGAACCTGGACCGAATAACATGAGAAACCCAAAACCCGAACCGACGAGCATCCTTACTGGTCTATACCCGATTTCTGTCTCAGAAGGGCCGCAATTGAAAGGATACGACAAAGAGTCACACTCCCTGCTATTTATAGTAACTCGCGTACTCAAGTTGGTAGTCAGATAGTCAAGTTGGTGTCAGATACCCAAGTTGGTGTCATGTATTTGACGTACGTTTACTCTCCAATCTTTTGCACTGGTTTTCAGCCTGCTATGGATACTAGTGAACTCTGTGGCATTCGTTAGTGACGGATGTTAATTTACGAGTCAAATGATCAAGGTTCTCAGCCTGCTCATTGACATGTGCGTTGCTCATGCCAAACACCGTCTCCTGGTGTGTTCATGTGCACTCTGGAAATTAAACCGGCAACTATAGCTACTTAACTCAAAAACATCTTCCTGACAAAGGATGCAACGGGATTGCTCAAGATAAACTCCATAACCTAAAACCATTTTCATATAGACCAGGTAAAACATCTTCCTGACAAAGGATAAACTCCATAACCTAAAACCATTTTCATATAAGGTAAAACATCTGGCACAACAAAAAACTGTTGTAATTGAAAGGTTTCCGAACAACAGCAATATCCATTCCAGAATCACAAAAATTTCTATGAGAATCAAATGTTGGATACTAACCGCCGCAAACGGTTAATAAGCTTTGAAAGTTACCAAGTAATGTTGGATCATTAAGTAGTTCAACGGACATGGGAATAGTAGGGGAAAACTTTTGTTGAGGCCTTGAGGGTATATCAAAAATAGTTTTACTTTAGTTACAATTAAATATGTTTTCCAAAAGACTAAGGCATATAACGAGTAGGTTGAGATGAATCAAATACTTTGTGTTGGTACCTACTGTGGTAATAAGTCTAATGCAGGTGCAGCAAGAGCTCGATTGCATTTCACTTTGTAGCCTCAACTGATGCAAGCTTTGTTTGTTGCGGCTCTGTTTCTACTTTCTCTTATGTTATTTTACACTTTGGATGGTATAATTGGGAGAATCTGTATTTATCTGGCAACATGCTAGACTTTCCGGTTTAATATATTGAAACTTTTCACCCTTAACAATAATTCTTATATAGTTAAAGTACATGAATATCATTTCTTGTTCACACATAAGCATTTACACGTTCAAATGTTGCATATTCAATGACCGATAAAAAACTCATGTTTGTATTTACAGATTATTCAAAATAGACCCCAAGCAAAACGAGGAGGAGAATGTAACGAAGCAAAAGACGCTAACAAGATTTCAACATGTTATGAACATCTAAAAGGACATTCCCTGTTCTCAATAAGCCATTCATGACAAGGAGCAGAAAACTAAAATAGATGAAAGTGATTTTTCCACACCTTAACTGCAAAATAGGGCCATCCCTCCTTAAGAAACCTATCACTTTGTAAAAGTCTTAGGTAATCAAATCGAATGAAACAACCATATGATTTGTGGCAGATTCACCATCGTCAGTAAAAAGTCTTCTACCAAGCACCCCAATAAATAAAACTATCTATAACAGCCTAAATACGTTAACTAAGGTTGTTATAGATAGGTTTATCTATTTGGGTGCTCAGGTTGTTATATATTCACCATCAAATTCATGACTTAACATCATAAACATTTTTTGACGTTACCAGCAAGAAAGACTGCAAGAGAGGCTGAAAGAGTTGTTTGAAATGAAAAATGACCTAATAGGTTTGAGAGTTTGACTAGTGGGGAATGTTTGACGGTTTGACTTTGACCAACTAATCTAGTTTTCACTTTCTAAAAAACTTATTTGTCATTGTACGGTAACTCCATAAATTAATAACCTTGATAAAATTAATAATTTGTCTGGTACCAACTTGGAAACAGTACAAATTTGGACCCCAATCAATAAAATAATAAGATAATAATTTTTTTGAAACCCCAATGTATATATATTGGTCCCAACAAAACTATAAATTAATAATTACTAAAAAAGTCCACATATAGATAAAGGTCATACATATTGGAACTTTTACAAATTCAATTAAGGTCATACGTATTTGAAATTTGTCCCAACGAAACTAACTTTTTACCAATTTAAAAACAATGAACTTGACAAATTCAATAAATTTGTGAATGTGAATTTATAAAATGTTAATTGAATTTTTTTTCTAATTTATTTTTCATCTCTAACTATTATACATTCTAACTAGTATATTGGACTTGAAAATTTAAAGGTCATACGTAACACCTCTTTAAATTAATAAATTATTAATTTATCGATATAATTATATCTCGCTAATTTAATAAAATATCTCGGTCCCAACACTATTAATTTATAGAGGTTTTATTGTATTGAGTTTTATAAAGGGTTAATGTATTTAAAATATATCTTATTTTTACAAATTTCAAGGTCTGTGTAACAATTTTATTTATTTATTTACTTTATTATTATTATTATTATTATTATTATTATTATTATTATTATTTGCAAATTTATGTGCTAAATTTTCAAATTTCGTCACTCTGGTGTATTTTCGGACTATTTTACCCTTCAATTTGTTAAGACTCCTTTTATCGGGGAGGGGTAAAATGGTCCAAAAATACACCGAAGTGACAAAATTTGAAAGTTTAGTACATGAATTTACAACAAAAAAAAAGTTTGCTACACAAACCTGGAATTTGTGACAAGTAAGATGCATTTTAAATACATTAACCCTTTTATAAATATCGGATGGGTATCCATTCATAACGACAACATTTTTGATTAATTGTATTATAGAACTATATGTGTAAGATGTAAGCTGATAACTGTTAATAGTAGTTATTGATGCAAACGGCCAATGACTTGTTTATAAAAGTGTTTGACAAAGTAGTTGTAGTCAAAAGTTTATCAAATATAAAATGACATAAGAGGACATATGCTTAATTAGAAACATTTAAAAACTTAAAATGACTTAATACACGAGTACTAAATTATCAACAAAGCAACACAATTTAAATTAACACAAAGCAACACAAACATCAAACGTTCTATATAACAAATATTTGCGATTTCTTTAAAGGAAAATATACCGATGAAAACGTATTTGAATTGCGAACAAAATGAATATTGATGTATCTCTTGTGATTGTTATTAAACGGTGTGTTTTGATAGACAAGTAGATAAGCATTAAAGTAGATCAAATCAATTAGTTGTATAGAACCGTGATTTATGGGTAATTGCCTCTTACCTAAAATAGCTTTGTATAATGTGTATATGTATCGTATTATGTGATATGGAATGGACAACAAATCATTCATTTGAATATGGTATCACAGCCAATTCATTCCTCCTAACTTTTCTCCAAAATCCGCTCCTTCCTTCCCCCTCCAATCCTACCGTAGCCCTAACAAAAAAAAATGATAAAAATAATCAATCACTGGCAATATGACCGGTGATAATCCTCCTCCCCTAACTTTTCCGACATGTTAATTCCCTTTAGCATCCAAAGCAAGGTTCCTGTTAAACTGGACCTTGAAAAACATAACTATAACTCATGGAGTTCCTTCTTCATGATCCATCTTGGTAGTCTCGGTCTTAAGCCTCATGTAGAGAAAGAAGCCTCATCTAGTGAAACAACCCCGGAGTGGTCCAAACTTGATGATCTCATCAAGATGTGGATTCTCGGTTCTTTGTGTGACTCTCTTCAAGAGCAAGTTGTCTCCACCCCCGGTAACGGCATTTAAAATACTTGTTCCATGATAATAAAGATGCTCAGGCAATCAATCTTGATAATGAAATACGATCTATCAAGATTGGGAAGATGTCCATTAATGAGTATTGCACCAAAATTAAGTCTATGGCGAATAGACTTAAAAATCTTAGATCCGCGGTAAGTGACAAAAACTTGGTGATGTATGCCGTCAATGGACTTGACTCACGTTTTGCTACCATTGTCAAGATCATTCGTCATCTGAGCCTCTCCCTACGTTTGAAACGGCAAGAAACATGTTACTTTTGGAAGAATCCATGCATGATGAAACCCGTGGCTCTAATGAATTTGAAAGTAGCTCCTCGTCTCCAACAATCCTTGTCGCAACAAATAATTCGGAACAAAAAGGTAGTTCTCAATCTAGTTCTTCACAAAACCTTCCTCAATTGTGTAATCACTTCAATAAGGGCACATGTAAATTTGGGGAACGATGCAAATTCATTCACGACCATCGCAATAGGGCGGGGTTAAACTCTAAATAAACCTATGGCACAAACTCACCAAACAGTCGCACTCCTAGTCATGGAAATTCGTTACACCACATCACATCACGGGCTTCCCCTGGTTCTTACCAGGCCCGTCTGGCCCAACACCACTATTCTACACCCTTTGCAGCCCGCCCAGCCCAACAGTCCATCACCCCACAAGCCTACCTCGCCCCACAGCCTTATCCAACTTCACCAGCCCACCAACAGCTCGCGGCCCAACAATAGTTTCTGGCGCAACAGTCCCAAACGCAATCTGCCCCATACCAACAACCTCTTAACAGTTTACTCGGACCCGCACCCACCTTTTACCCGTCTCAAGCCACTACACTTCCTAGTGCTTTTAGTACCATGACGTTGCAAGACCCAACATGGAACATGGATACATGTGCTACTTCTCATTTAAATTCTCACGCAAGTAATTTAAGTACTATTTTTAATAAACGTTTATTCTCATCTGTACATGTTGGCGACGGCAATTCTATTCCCGTCACCAACACCGGCCATAGCATTATACCTTCCCCTCATCGCCCCCTCCATCTTCACAATGTTCTTGTCACACCTAATATAATTAAAAATCTCATTTCTGTCCGTCAATTTACTAGGGATAATAATTGTACTACTGAATTTGACGCTTTTGATTTTTCTGTGAAGGATTTCTTGACTCGCCATATCCTCCTTCGATGTGATAGTTCAGGCGACCTTTATCCCGTTACCAAGCCGTCAACCAACCCGAGTGCTTTTATTTCTATTAGTTCCTCTACGTGGCATCAACCTCTCGGTCATCCGGGTGATGAGGTGCTTCGTTCTCTTGTTTCCCGTCATTTTATTTCTTGTAATAAAGATAAGTCTAAACATGTTTGTCACGCCTGTCAACTTGGGAAACATGTGAAGCTACCCTTTCATAGTTCAGATTCTGTCGTTGAAAATTGTTTTGATATTATTCACTCTGATTTATGGACTTCTCCAGTTGTAAGTTCATGTGGTTTTAAATATTATGTTCTTTTTCTCGATCATTTTTCTCACTATTTATGGATATATCCCCTACGTAATAAATCTGACATGTTTGCCAAATTCTTACACTTTCGCAACTATGTTAAAAATCAATTTAAATGCAACATAAAAAGTTTCCAATGTGACCATGGTGGTGAGTTCGACAATAACCAAATTCACACTCTTTTTGAAAACAATGGTATTCAATTTCGATTTTCTTGCCCTAAAACCTCTCAACAAAATGGCAAAGCTGAGAGAATGATACGAACCATAAACAATGTTATCCGCACCCTACTTTTTCAAGCACACCTACCACCATCCTTTTGGGTCGAGGCCCTTTATATGGCCGCCTATCTTCTAAACCTTCTCCCATCAACCGCCATTAAAAATGAAATACCATTCACGCGCTTATTCAACAAAGAACCCGATTACTCCCGCCTACGAATTTTTGGATGCCTTTGCTACCCCCACCTTCATTCCCAACACAAACTCGCCCCACGCGCAACCCCGTGCATCTTCTTGGGCTACCCCGCATATCACTGAGGATTTTGTTGCCTAAACCTTGAAACCAACAAAATCATTACTTCAAGACACGTCACATTCGACGAAACACAATTCCCATACCGCTCCATGACTCCCACAACCCCTCCATCATACACTTTTCTTGAACCTGAAAATACACCTCTCCTCACCCGAGCAATAACCGATAATACCCCACCAAATGACTCCCACAACCTTACTCCAAATGTTCCGACTACCACCACTTCTACCCAAAATAATTCCCACAACCCACTCATTCACTCTCACATGGGCCAAGTACCTCAGCCTACTACCACTAATGTTAATGACACGCACCCCACCATAACAAGCCCACTCCAAACAGCACAAAACCAACTACATTCCCCTCACAACACCCCTACAACCGAAAACTCAACAGCCCCTATACATCAACCCATCAATGAAACCCTTCGCACTCACCACATGGTCATTCATTCTCGATCGGGCATTGTTAAACCGATTGATCATTTATCTCTACATACGTCTCCCATCTCTCCAATTCCCAAAACTCTGTCTCTTGCCTTAAAGATCCTCACCGGTGTAATGCTATGTATGATGAGTTTAATGCATTAGTGAAAAATGGTACTTGGGTTCTTGTACCGATACCCTCAGGTGTCAACCTAATTCGCTCTATGTGGTTGTTTAAGCATAAATTTCATGCAGATAGTACTTTGAGTCGCTATAAGGCTCGTTTAGTTGCTAATGGGAGTAGTCAGCACCTTGGTGTTGATTGTGATGAGACGTTTAGTCCGGTTGTTAAACCGGCCACCATTCACACTGTCTTGAGCCTTGCGGTCTCTCATAAGTGGCCTATACATCAGTTAGACGTTAAGAATGCCTTTCTTAACGGTGATTTATCTGAGACAGTGTACATGCATCAGCCTCCGGGTTTTGCTGATCCTAGATATCCACATCATGTATGTCTCTTGCAGCGGTCTCTCTATGGTCTGAATGGTTTCAGCGTTTTGCAGGTTATGCTACACGGGTCGGTTTTTCTCATAGCCGATGTGATTCTTCATTATTTATTCTTCGACAGGGTTCACAGGTTTCTTATTTACTTATATATGTGGATGATATCATTCTGACCACATCCTCTGCAGCTATGCTTCAGCAGATTATCACATCCTTACACAGTGAGTTTGATATGACCAATCTTGGGCCACTTAATTATTTCCTTGGGATTTCTGTTGTTCGTCACTCTACAGGGTTATTTTTATCTCAACAAAAATATGCTAATCAGCTTCTTGAGCGTGCACACATGGTTAATTGTAATCCTTCTCGGACCCCAATTGATACGGAGTCTAAAATGGGCCCCGAAGGTGTACCTGTTCAGGACCCTACCTTGTATCGCAGCCTTTCTGGTGGGCTACAGTACCTCACATTTACACGTCCTGATCTATCTTATGTAGTTCAACAAGTTTGCCTTTACATGCATGATCCAAGGGAACCACACTTTGCTGCTCTCAAGCGTGTCATGCGCTATGTTCGCGGGACTTTAGATTATGGTCTACATCTGTATGCATCTTCTACTACCTCTCTGGTTGGTTATACTGATGCTGATTGGTCAGGTTGCCCGTCCACTCATCGGTCTACGTCTGGTTATTGTGTATTTCTGGGGGATAACTTACTATCTTGGTCGTCCAAACGCCAGCACACCCTTTCCCGTTCCAGTGCCGAAGCTGAATACCGCGGCGTTGTGGCCGAGACTGCATGGCTTCGTAACCTACTTCGTGAGATACATTCTCCACTATCGGCTGCCACTCTTGTTTATTGTGATAATGTGAGTGCCATCTACATGTTTGCCAACCCTGCTCAGCATCAATGGACCAAACATATTGAGATTGACATACATTTTGTCTGTGACATGGTTACTGCTGGTGAGGTTTGTGTTCTCCATGTACCCTCCCGTTACCAGTATGCAGATATCTTCACCAAGGGACTTCCTGCAGCCTTATTTGAAGATTTTCAATCCAGTTTGAGCGAATTGCGAACAAAATGAATATTGATGTATCTCTTGTGATTGTACCCTGACACTCAACCTGTTGGTCGACACTGGTGTACGAAAATCATTTTCCTGTGAGTGTACCCTGAGATCTTTCATATTCTTATGATTTCTCTGATCCTGAACTCGCTAGATTTGTACAGCTCGCTTGAATCTCGTAGCTCGTCCCAAAATCATATGGGCCTTTCTTGGAAGATTGGTGTTGTGGTCATTCGCTGCATGCACCTCTCTTGATGGTCCTCTTGCAATGCTTCTAAAAGATTGATGATCTCGTTCTCCAATGACCTCCTCATTCTGAGTGAGGTCTTCCACCTGGACCGGTCCTAGGTGATGTGAGTTATTTGAGACAAAGGAGTTTGTGGAGGGGGAGGGGTTTCACCGGATATAATTTCTGGAAAACGTTGTTGCAAAGGAAAAAAAAAGTTTGAATTTTTAGGTGAGGAAAAGAATAAAGTAGGTAGAAAGTTTGTGACTTTCGTATCATGTCCCCATGGATGGCGAAATGTTTACGTAATTGTGTAAACTATGACTATGGGTTGTTTTGGGATGGTTTGTTGTTCGATTTCCTGTGTAGAACAATAAGGACCCTGAGGTATGATTAAGAATCAAAAGTTAGAGTAACACTTAAACAAATAAAATGTGTACATTCATTGTGTGTGAATAAATGCGAAATATCACTTTGTAAAAGTCTTACGTAATAAAATCAAATGAAGCAACCATATGATTTGTGTTAGATTCACCATCGTCAGTAAAAGTCCTTTCCCAAACAACCCAATAAATAAACCTATATATAACAGCCTTAATACGTTAACTCATGTTTTTATAGATAGGTTCATCTCTTGGGGTGTTCAGGTTGTTACCAGCAAGAAAGACTGCAAGAGAGGCTGAAATGAAAAATGGCCTAATAATAGAAATTTGGGAATGTTCGTATTACTTTGACTAGTGATGGGTGTCCTCGGATTCCTTTATCTTTTTCTTTTAAATAACCAATTCAACCAATCTAGTGTACAATATACAATTGCTTATATATAGGTTTTAAACAATTAAACATCACTTTAAGAGCTGTATTTTAAACAAAACTTTTATACATAAGTAAGAGCAATTATGTGTTCTTGACTTTTATTTATATATGTTTTCGTTTTCTATGAACTTGTGAAATATAAATCCGCTTGACGTGTTTAATTGACTAGTTTGGTATAAACCTTAATCAAAGGTAAAATTCCATTTATAAGTGAATAGGTCATATATTTCCATATATAATTGTCTAAGATCAGAGTTCATTATGTGTCTGTAGAATGTTTGCACATATAATTGTCATAAATTGCAAATAATGGAACTACGGCTATAAATTTTATGAAACATTTGGTTCAAGAAAAGCGATTATGTTGGTGGCTATGGCTATTCCTCAAACTAGCTTTTCAATATTGTTGATCAATGTGTGTTGAATTAAAGTGCAACTTCCTGTAAAGCTATCTAGATTTTATTCGTTGATTTAATATTCGTAATTTATGCAGACTCCTAATATTATCTTTATTACAATTTAACGACTACCTTTCCAAACGTTCATGATAAAACTTTAGACATAATTAACTATTATGGATTTATTGTTAACTTTAATTATAGAAGTTTAACTTCAATTATATGACTGATACAATGAAGTTACAAAGAAACAAAAAGCTCATGAACTCTCTGTTAGACTGTATGTTTACATTGAAACTGTTATCCCTTTAACTTTATTAATCACCAATATTTATAGAGTACAATAAACCTTAATGTACCTTATGCCCACAGATCGGGCTTGGGCTTATATCGGCTAATACTCCCCGCAGTCCGAGTGGCGAAATCGCGAAAGCTCGGACTGGAGATACTTGAAAAAGTAAAGCTATAACTATTTTTGTTGACGAAGAAATCCACAGCAAGCGAAAGCAAAGCAAAAAAAGAAAGCTACACTTGTCGAAGAACATGTATATTCACCAATGATGTGCATTAGGACATCAAAAGGTTGCACATTGATTCTTGAAAAAGTAACCCCATGTGTCTTATTGAATGAAGTAAGTCCATTGATCGAGCATTAGTCGACTTTTTTAAAGGGTTTTGGAGAATGAAGGCAGTAGGGTATTGATCACCATTGCTGAGCTACGATAGAAGATGAAGATGTGCCGTTTTCAGATTGTGTATAAGAATGAGCGGTTTCTAAGTGAATAAAGGGGAGGAGATGAGAATAGACGGTGGTTGAGACACTCAATATGCCATGGATTGTGGTTGACTGTCTAAACATATCAAAAACAATTCGTAGCACCAAAACGTAGCACCATAACTATATATGTTGCTGGTCACAATAACTAAAAAGAAAGTGTGTAGAGACTATATAATTAATTAATGATATATATACCAGTGAAAGACACGTGGGAGCAAATCCATGACACTTTCAAAGAAGATCAAAAAGTTATTTGATGTTGAGATCGGTGGAGTACAAGAAAATAAAAAAGCAAATCGTTATGCTTTGGGATGAAGAATTGCTGACAGCAAAAAGAATTGGCTTGCAGAGAGAGGTTGGCAAACGATGGCGGTGTTTTTAGGGTTTTAGAGGATCGGTATTGCCCTCTGATACCATGTTAGACTGTATATTTACATTGAAACTCTTTCCCTTTAACTTTATTAATCATCAATATTTATAGAGTACAATAAACCCTAATGTACCCTAAGCCCACATAACATGCTTGGGCTTATATTGGCTAATACTCTCAATGTGGGTTACCAATAAGGATATGGTTAGAATAGAAGCAACAATTATATTACTTGAGCATACAAAACCCTATCACTACTTTGTGTTGGTACTCAACTGATGTAAGTGTTCAAGTTTTTTTTTTTTTTTTTTTTTTTTTTTTTTGGGTTGTTATATTAAACTTAGTTGTTAGGGTGCAAGTTCTTAGGTTCCATGCAATGAAACACTTTTTTTTTAATGTAATGAAAGGGCATTTCGTTGTTTTGGTCCTTCCCTTATTAGCTAACATATCACTTTGTAAAATAGATGAAAGTAATATTTCCACACCTTAAGTACAAACTAGGTCCCTCCCTCATTATCTAACATATCACTTTGTAAAAGTCTTAGGTAATCAAATCAAATGAACAACCATATGATTTACCATCGTCAGGGCCGGATTTGAGCATGTCCGGGGTGATCAACCGCACAGGGCCTCAAATTTTATAGGGGCACCAGGATTATAGACACGTATATACATTTAGTTCGAGTTCGAGCATAATTTTGACTCATATGTGTTGTGAAATGTGATATAGCTTGATCCATACATAAAGTAAGATGAAAAACTTTTAGTTTTAAGTGATTTTCAACAAAATGCATAAACAGGGGTTGTGGGTCTCTGTTACAATAAAGAAGAAGATACGTTTAAATATTTCGCACTTTACACCCTTTAGCTTATGTAGTTTGTACATTATTCTCTTATAACTATGATTTTTAATCTAGTGAAAGATGGTTTACAAATATGACAATTTCAACCCTCAAGGTTGAGAAAATTATTAAAGGTTAGTATGATAGGTTTGTGTATTTATAAAAATTATCTTATTTATTATCAAAAAAAATTTCAAACAAAAATTTATAACGTTACAAGTTTGACATTTTGTTTTCAGCTTTAATGTTTTTGAAGACTTAACTAACTAAAGCAATATCTTGCTTTTTGACCTTAACTAGTTTTACAAATATGCAAAAAAATTCGTGTTTAATAAGTGTACATTATAATGATCGCACAGGGCCTCCAAAAATGATGGGACGGCCCTGACCATCGTCTAAAATTCTTCTCCCGAGCACCCCAATAAATAAACCTAACTATAACAGCCTCAATACGTTAACTCAGGTTGTTATAGATAGATTTATCTTTTTCTTTTAAATAACCAAGTCAACCAATCCAGTGTACAATATACAATTTCTTATATATAAGTTTTAAACGTTAAAACATAACTTTAAGAGCTATATTTTTAACAAAACGTTTTTAATACATAAGTAGGAGCAATTATGTGTTCTTCATTTTTATTTGTATATGTTTTCATTTTCTATGGACTTTTTGAGATATAAACCCGCTTGACTTGTTTAATTGACGAGTTCGTGATAAACCATAATCCAAGGTAAAATCTATTTATAAGTGAATAAGTCATATATTTGCACATATAATTGTCTAAGATCAGAGTTCTTTATGCGTCTGTAGAATATTTGTATACAGGTTACACAACCTATTTCTTTGCAACCCAACTCAAATTAGCTCGTTGTGATGCGGGAGAAATTTACAAATTGGAGGGAAGAGGCCCATTCATAGTATTTTGGTTGCAAATAATGGAACAACGGCTATAAAGTTTATGAAACATTTGGTTCTAGAAAAGCGATTATGTTGGTGGCTATGGCTATCCTCAAACTAGCATTTCAATATTGTTGATCAATGTGTTGAGTTATGCTAAAGTGCAACTTCCTGTAAAGCTATGCAGATTTTATTCATTGATTTGATATTCGTAATTTATGCAGATGCCTAATATTATCTTTATTACAATTTAACGACTACACTTTCCAAACATTCGTGATAAAAATTTAGATAATATTAGCTATTATGGATTTATTGTAAAAAGTTGATCAACAAACAATGGTTGGGTTCATTATTTTTTAGTTGCTCAAAAAGAATTTTTGTTCTCAATTAGCTATTGTTAACTTTAATTATAAAAGTTTAACTTCAGTTATATGAATGATAAAATGAAGTTACAAAGAAACAAATCGATGTGAGTTACCAATAAAAGGATATGGCTAGAATAGAAGCAACAATTATATTACTTTTATGTTTCCCAAGAGACTTGAAAAGAGTAGGTTGAGATGAATCAAGTAAGCTCTTGAACCTGCTATCACTACTTTGTGTTGGTACTCAACTGATGTAAATGTCCCTTTTTTTTCTTTTTTTTTTCTTTTTTTTTTTTCTTTTCTTTTTTTTTTGGGTGTGGTTGTTATATTAATTTGGTTGTTAGGGTGCAAGTTTTAGGTTCCATGCAATGAAATGCTCTCTTTTGTGTTTGTAAACAATGTGGTTCAAGTTGTAATATTTGTTGTTGTTTGATGTAGGGTGTGTTTGGTAAAAGTAGTAGTGAGCAGTAGCAGTGAGTTGTGAGTAGTAGTTGTGAGCAGTAGCCGCAGCTCACAGTTCACCGCTCATAACTTTTTTAAAAAGTATTGAAAAAATGAGCATTTCTCAAAAATAGCAAATCTCACCACTCCTTTACTAAACGAACAATAAAAAAAATATCATTTCTCACCACTTATCATCCAAAAAAACTCCAAAAAGCTTCACGCCAAACATAGCCGTAAAAAAAAAGGCAGTTTTGGTCAATGGTATCAATTTACAGACAACAATTAATGATCTCCACTAACAAGGTTCAATAAACAAAGGCAGTGGGCCAGAAGACAGTTGCAATGTATTGAATACACCAAAACAAAACATTTTACTCCGTATAAAGTTAAGATTCCGTACTGTGTTTCCCTTTTATAAAAATAAAAATAAAGTAAGAGGTGTCCATGTGCACTGTTACCTATTCAGTCAAGGCACACCCATCCACATAACCCTAACACCTTGTTATAAAATGGTACATAGTTCACAGAATCACAGCACACCCATCCACGTAACCCTAATACCCTATCACACACTACTACAAAATACAAGTTTCAAATGGTACATAGTTCACAGCAGAATCAATTGTCTTATAAGTTATAACTAAACACATCAGTTGTTTATAAAACATCCCATTCGACATCCAAATGGAAATCATCAAAAAAGTTTATGATGTCGATAAAAGACTTCCATTGTTTTGAAATGGACCTTGAATTCGATTCAGGTTAGTTTCCAAACCATGGAAGTCTTTTGTCGACATCTCTTGGTTTACCAAAGGTTACGGTGCCCGCTACACGCAGCCACATGGTTTTATGCTAATGTACAAGGTTCATTATGTAGTGGATGAGGTAAAGTGCATTTGTTGTGTCTCCTTTGCTTAAACAACATTGTGTTTTAAAGGTTGTGTTGGGTTTTAATAATCATAACAATTATAAAATCAAATAAACATCATCAAAGCATGCAGCGGAAGTATAATGAATAATATATGTATATTAATTAACCGAATAAGAAAACGCGTACCTTTTAGCAAATCAAGAACCAAACGGTAATTAGAAAAAGGAACAAAGCCCAAAACCCTAACTTAGGGTTTATGTATATTCGACCCACCAAAAGTCGACCACCAGAAATCTGACAAACACAATTGCGTTTGTCCTTCGTTCTTGTACACACGTACTATTAGCGATTTGATGTGAAAAGCTAGGTTCTTGAATCACAATTAAAACGAAATACTTGTTTCTTGAGTTTGGAAAATCGAAACCCTATGGAGAGGGTTGGAACCGATTGGCCAAAGACAAGAGGAAGGAGAGGAGAAGAAATTAGGTTATCAAAGTGATCCAAGGTTATGAGAATAATGAATACAAGGGTTTGTTTATATAGGTTCTCAAAACATGGTGACCAAGAAAAGTCTCCTCCTTGGGTTGGGAAGCCCACGACCAGCCATACATCCCCAAAGGGATTCTAGATCCTTCTTGTCCACTAATTTCATCCTTAGTCCTCGTAGTTTATATTTAACGACCATTAGTCAAACCCCGTTAAATATTAACTATCGTTATGTTTTAATTTTGTGACAAATAATTAATAATAACATTTATATATATTAATTATTTAACATCAACTCTCATACGTAATGTGTGTAATCCCGAAGTCTCAAGTTCGAATCCGGTCATACGTATATTTAAATATCCATAAAACCTTTCAGCTCCCACTTGGATATTACTAAATATAGTAATGACATTGGTTTAGTCTAGCCTAACACGCCAATGCCCCCAGATCGAATCGAGTATGGTCTCCTGGAAAAACCATTTAATGATTCATCATTTTTACTTATCCTTTTGTCACTAATACTACATTAACTATGAATATGGATCAAGTCATTTCATAGGTTAATATTATGTTTCTCGTTATATATGATTAAACAAGATTACCAAATCATCTGAACGTATTCCAGATTGATCTTGGGTATGGCCATACAAACATCTTGTCAACCCTACGAGGGGCCCAAATATAGTATTATGCTTTGAAACAAATTCAAATGAACAAATTATTTTGACTACAAACATAACTCATGAACTTTGTAACACTTCTGAAAACAGCCCTTATAACTACCAGTTACGGATATCGTTAGACTATCTTACACAAGTGCACTACATTCATAACAGTTATCTGGTATCTCAAGTCTGAGGATAAACACTTCATGACTTACTTAATGACAAAGACCCATAAGTAACATCATGTAAAGTTGGGATGTGTCCTATATTCAATTCATTGAATATCATGTGAATTTGGTATGTCCCACGCATCAATATACTTTAAGTATATTCTACCAAAACTCAGATTTGTCTTAATTCAATGACATTCCCACATCATTGATCAACAATGGACTATTTAGAATAACATAAGTTATTCACGGATTAAACATGCAAATATAGGATATAATATTAAGAAAATGAAAAATAAACATAAGCAACTATTTTATTTCATTAAAGTAATATTTGTTCATAACATCCTTTATCCAAATACTAATCACAGATCTGCATGAAACTTCTAGCTAAACGAAGTCCTATCCCATCAGCATGGTCAGTAAGTTTTTCTTTTGGCAAAGGCTTCGTAAAGGGATCAGCTAGATTATCATATGTATGAACTTTGAGTAGATTGATTTCACCTATTTCGACTTGTTCTCGAACATAGTGATATCGACGAGGAAAATGTTTGGCGCCCTTCATGACTCCAGGCTCATTGGAAAATGTTATTGCAGCAGAGTTGTTACAATACACATTTAAAGGTAATTCGATTGAGGGCATTACTCCGAGTCCCGAAATGAATTTCCTAATCCAAACAGCTTCCATCGCAGCTTCCGAAGCATCTATGTACTCAGCTTCTGTAATAGACATCGCAGTCGTTGTCTGCTTCTTGCTCTTCCAGTCAACTGATCCTCCATTAATCACAAAGACGTATCCCGTTTGAGACTTCTTATCATCTTTATCAGTTTGGAAAGACGCATCGCAAAAACCTGTAACATCAAGTTCTGCATCTGGATTCCTACCATACACTAAAAACATTTCTTTAGTAGCCCTTAGATACTTAAGAATTTTTTTAACAGCTTGCCAGTGTTTCACACCTGGATTCTGTTGATATCGACTGGTGATATTCTGTGCAAACGCCACATCAGGCCTTGTACATCTCACAGCATACATGATAGATCCTACAGCCGAAGCATAAGGAACTTTTCTCATGTTTGCCACCTCTTCAGGTGTTGACGCGCATAGTTCACTACTTAAGCCATGTTCAACTTGCATCGGCAAATATCCCTTCTTGGATTCTTGCATATTGAATCTCTTCAATATTTTATCAATGTAAGTACTTTGACTTAGTCCAATTAACCGCCTTGATCTATCTCAGTAGATCTTGATTCCCAGAATAAATGTTGCTTCCCCTAAATCCTTCATAGAAAAGCACTTTCCAAGATAAGACTTTACATCTTGTAAACTTGGAATGTCTTTTCCCATGATCAATATGTCATCGACATATAAGATAAGGAAAATAGCATTACTCCCACTAGCTTTGTGATATATACATGGCTCATCAAGATTTTGAGTGAAACCAAATTTCTTGATTTCTTCATCAAACTTCTTGTTCCATTGCCTTGATGCTTGCTTCAACCCATAAATGGATCTTTGAAGTTTGCATACACGCTTTGGAAATTTTGGATTCACAAACCCTTCAGGCTGCGCCATGTAGATGTCCTCATCTAGGTGACCATTTAAGAAGGCAATTTTTGACATCCATTTGCCATATCTAATAGTCATAGTACGCAGCTATGGCTATAAGAATCCTAATAGCTCTAATGTCTGCTACAGGAGAAAATGTCTCCTCGTAGTCTATCCCAAAAGTTTGAGTAAACCCTTGAGCTACAAGACGAGCTTTATAGGTGTGTACATTGCCATCCATGTCAGTCTTTATCTTATAGAGCCACTTACTTCCAACTACCTTGGCATTTGGAGGTAAGTCAACCTCTATCTAGACTTCGTTATCTCTCATGGATTGCATTTTCCCATTCATTGCGACTTGCCATTTATCATTTTCAGGACTCATCATAGCAGCCTTATAGTTAGCAGGTTCACCAAGATCCCCTAACATATTTTCCTCAGCTTCTACGTTAAGACATAGACGCTCAGGTGCACGCGTAGTCCTTGCAGATCTACGAATGGGAACCACTTCAACTTCAGGTGGAACACTCAGACTTTCAGGTTCTACTTGAGGTTGGCTAGTGTTTTCAGAAGGTTTTGTATCTTCTTCATCTTCCAGATCATAAACTCTCCCACTGAATTCATGAGATATGAGATCCTTTTCAAGAAAGTCTCCATACCTATCAACAATTACTTTGTTTTCAGGTGGAAAGTAAAAGTAGTAACCCATAGTTTCCTTTGGGTATCCTACAAAGATACACTTATTAGATCTTTGTTACAGCTTATCAGCAGAGTCACGTTTAACAAACGCCTCACAACCCCAGACCTTTAAGTAAGACAAGTTGGGAGCTTTCCCATACCACACTTCATAAGGAGTCTTATCAACCTTCTTAGTTGGAACCATATTCAATATGCGAACAACAGTTTCTAAAGCATAATCCCAAAAGGATAAGGGAAGAGTTGTAAGATTAAACATTGATCGCACCATGTCTAACAATGTACGATTTCTCCTCTCAGATACACCATTTTGTTGTGGAGTATATGGAGATGTGAGTTGCTGAACAATTCCACACTCACCAAGATAATCTTTAAACTCTTGGCTTAAATATTCACCACCTCTATCGGATCGAAGAGCTTTAATCTTCTTTCCTAGTTGCAGTTCTACTTCACTCTTAAAAACCTTAAATGTTTCTAAGACTTCATGTTTATGTTTAATTTAATAAACATAACCATAACGACTGAAATCATCAGTAACGGTTAAGAAGTAGCTAGCACCCTTCCTTGACACATGTCTTAGTGGTCCACATACGTCAGTATGTATCACACCAAGAAGATCAAAAGCCCTTTCTAAACTATTTGTAAAAGGTTTCTTGGTCATCTTCCCAGATATGCAAGATTCGCATTTATCAAATGATTTATCATTGATGTCTTGCAAAAGCCCATCGTGTTGCAGCTTTTGCATGCGTTTCTTGCCTATGTGAGCAAGTCTACAATGCCAAAGAAATGAAGAATCCAAATCACTTTTGATTCTTTTATTATTGATGCTAAAAACATAATTATTTTTATCAATCACATTATCATGCAAATCAATTTCAAACACACCATTTACTGGAATAACATTAAAGTAAAAAACACCATTTAAAGAAACCGAAATTCCATAATCAGTAAATATATGAATAAAACCAATATCTTTTAACAAGGAAACAGAAACGACACCCCTAACAATAGAAGGCGCGTAATGACAATCGTTCAAAGACAGTACTAAACCCGAAGGTAAAACTAAATCAAACGTGCCTATAGCTTCAATGACTGCATGTGCTCCATTACCCACATGCAGGTATTGTTGTCCATAGGCAAGCTTCCTTGCACCTCTAAGTCCCTACAGTGTATTACAAATGTGAATACCACATCCAGTATCATATACACAGGAATTTATTTTATGAGGAAAAGCAAATAATTCTATCATCAAAAGAGTACCTGAAGTGCTAGCAACAGTGCCAGCATTTTTATACCTCTTAGTACGCAACTCATCAAGGTAGAGTGGACAGTTCCTCTTCCAGTGTCCTACCTCAGTGCAGTGATGACAAGCCTGATCCTTCTTAGGAATCTCACCCTTTTTGGGAGGGTACTTCTTGGGTTCTTGTTGATAAGCCATAACTTGTTTTCCCTTATCAACTTTACCCTTACCTTGTTCGCTAGCAGCTTATTAGGCTTAGAAATCTTACCCTTTTGGATGGTTAGAACCATAGGTGTAGGGGCCTTCTTGGGCAAACCTTTCTCATAATCAATGAGCATTGCATGTACCTCACTGACTGTCTTCCCCGTGCAATGCATATTGTAATTGCGCACGAAACCATCAAACTCCTTGTTAAGGGATCTGTTGATCAGGCCAATTTGTATGTCATTGGGGTAGACATAATTGAGTCTCCCGAGCTGGTCCTTGTAACTCATCATTTCCAGGCAGTGGGCGCTCACAGGTTTCCCTTCTCCTTGCTTGCAACTGTGTAGAGCATCTATCAGATCATACAACTCTAAAGTCACAGGCTTTTCAAACAACCTTTGTGTTAGGAATTAGAAAATTTAGTCGTTAAAGAGTCGGTCACCTCAAGTATAAGCATTCAATAAAAAGCTCGTAGTCGTAGTTTTGTTATGTTAATAAGTAGTTTGTTAAGTAACACCGTGGAGGACGGACGGGTCTTTACCCACTGTATGCCTGATCCACAGCCCGTAGGTGGCGTTTATTTGTAAGAAACTATAAATACCCTCTACCTCTCAAGGTAGAGGGTTGGAGCTTCAATACCATTTTTCTTTGTTTCACATAGTTCCCAACTCTCTTTTATTTCTCTCTCTAAAACTTTCTCTCTCTAAACTATTATGAACGCCCCATATGTTATTGATATGATATGTTAGTGAAATCCTATAGTTTACAATTGGTATCAAGAGCCATGGTTTGATCACTCATCTTTCATGCTCTTTGTTTTGGAGGATTTCATAAGGTTTTTGGGGTATTAAGGGTTTAGGAGAGTTTGATTCATTTGGACAAATTCTAGTGTTAAAGTTTGCATTTTGCTTGTACTTTTGTGTTTAGAATCATCATATGTGTTTATGTTTTGAATTGGAAGGCTTAAATCATTGTGGTTTGGTTGTTCTTGATTGATAAAGTGGTTATTTGTGAACATAGGACGACGCGAGTTGAGTCTCGGACTTGTTTTTCTTCAAAGCGAGTTGCTTTGTTTCTGTATGCGAGTTAGTATATGCGACTTGGCTATTTAGCGAGTTGATTTTCATGCGACTTGGGTTCTAAGAGAGTTGTTTCCTTAAGCGACTTGAGTTATAAAGCGACTTGTTTCATTAAGCGAGTTGTGTGTCTTGCGAGTTGATACTAAAGCGAGTTGGCTAATTAGCGACTTGTTCCATTAAGCGTGTTGACAGTGTTGCGAGTTGATGCTAATGCGACTTGGCTATTTAGCGAGTTGATTCCTTAAGCGAGTTGTCTCCTTGAGCGAGTTGGTTGTTTAGCGAGTTGATAACTAAGCGAGTTGTGTGTTTTGCTACTTGTCTATTTCAGGCTTGTTACTTCTTCGTGTTACATTCTTACGGTTGTTCTTTTGGTTCAGTAAAATCCCGTGAAAGAATCAATTTCCCAGTTTAATCAAAGAATAGTAAAATCCCGCAGAACTTGTAATCATGGCAAACATCGCTCCTACTATTTCTTAAGTAGCTGAGGACGTTCAAGCAGCAGGGTCAGATACACGTCCACCTATGCTTGACAGAACTGATTATGACTCTTGGGCACAACAAATCCGATTGTACTGTTTGGGAAAAGAAAACGGAGTCAACATTCTCAAGTCAATTGACGAAGGACCTTATCAGATTGAGACTACTAGAGACTTAATTGATACAGCTGCAGATGGAACAATGATCTATGGAATAGACAGACCAAAGACATATGATGAGCTCGATGATAAGGAGAAAAAGAGATTCGATGCTGATATCAGGGCTTCTAACATCGTACTTCAAGGTCTTCCAAAAGATATCTACAAGCTAATCAATCACAACACCGAAGCCAAGGCAGTGTGGGATAATGTCAAGATGCTTCTGTCTGGTTCTGAATTAACTATGGAAGACAGAGAATCACAACTCTATGATGAGTTTGAGCACTTCAAGATGAAACCAGATGAGAGTGTCTATGAGTATTACGTGAGATTCCACAAGCTTGTCAATGACATGAGGAACATCAGAATGACCATGCCAAACATTCAGTTGAACTCTAAATTTATGAACAACATGAATCCCGAATGGCACAATTTTGTCACTTCTGTGAAGCTAACCAAAGGATTGAAGAATACAAACTATGAGCAACTCTATGCATTCCTTCTTCAGAATGAGAGACATGCTATGTTTGAAAAAAGGATTCTTAATCAGTTCAAAACCAACCAGGGAGAGACAAGCTCATCGAATGATTCAACTGCCTTCTACTCAAACATTGGAATTACAACCAAAGCCTCACAAGTCATACCCATGGGTAATGGTAATCACAAACTCATTCCCGATCCAATGTTCAAACAAGCTGATGCTGATGCACACGTGGGAAACTTCATTAATCAACTGGCTCTCATGATCAGTCAGAATATGAACTCTCTCCCACACACCAACAACAACCTCAGAACTGCATCTAATCCACACAATCAAGCCACTGTCAGAGACGGAAAGGTTATGGTACAACCTGTTCAAGAAAGACAGTATGAACAAGGAAGAGGTAGAGTTGGTAGAGGTTTTGCTGCAAATCAGAACAGGGGAAGGAATGGAAATCAAGGACAAGTAAAGACGATCAAGTGTTACAACTGTGGTGGTGAGGGACATATTGCAAGGAACTGCACATCGCCAAAACGCCCTCAGAATGCCGAGTACTTCAGGGATAAGATGTTGCTAGTGCAAGCTCAGGACAATGGAGCTACTTTGGATGAAGAGGAGTTACTGTTTCTTGCTGAAGGGAATGCCAAGACATATGATGCTGATGTTGATGAACAGCCAATTCAGGAGATTGGTCATAATCATCAGAATGCCTTTCAAGTAGCTGATTGTGATGCATTTGACTCTGATGTAGATGATGAACCTACTGCTCAAACAATCTTCATGGCTAGCATCTCACCTATGGTTTCTCCAAAAATTTCTTCACCACAACAAACTGGTCCATCCAAAGACAAAATCATTTCTGAAGTACTTAAACTATACGATGAAGTTGATTGTACTTCATCAACTCAATAATTATGTGAAACAAAGTGAAAGTGAGATTGTACCAAGTGATGTATCTTATGCAGTCAATGATGACTATGCTTTTGAAGAATACACTGCATGTACTCCCGATGAGTCTGTTATCTCTGAACTTAATGCGTATAAAGAACGTGTTGCTATTTATGAACAACGAGCTAAGTTTGAGTTAACCACTCGTGAGCAGGAGATGGATAACCAAATGCGTACAACTATTAGACAAAGTAAGTTTAGAGAAGAAGTATTAAAACAAGAGTTAAACTCCTTACAAGAAAAGCTTTCTAAAACTGCTAAGCAAAAACAAGAACTTCAAGAAAATGTTAAAATGCTTAAGCAAGAATTCTGTGCTAAGGAATCAAAACTTTTGAATGATTTTTCTAATCTAAAAACCTTGAAAAACAAGCTTGAAAATAAGTTGTACGTACAAGAAAATACCATTCAAACTGCTCACTTAATCACTAAGCATAGAGTTTTAAGTGATAAGCATAGTACTCCCCTTGTTGAGGAACCAAATCCAGAGGTCATTAAAAAGGCTAGAAGTGCTCATAAGGTAATCTATGATGGTAATGAAATCCTTAAGCCTAGACAGAAACCTAGTTGCGTTGAGTGCACTGAGGAAGATAGAAAATTAGATGGTGCATCTAGGGAGAAAATGAATAAGAAGCTAGATGATCCTGAAAGTAAAAAGAATAACATAATGATCAAACCCCATGATTACAAGAAGGAAAACTGGATCTCCTTAAACAAATTTAAGCCTCAAATGTTGTTAACACCTGAACAAGTGTTCTGGAAGAGGGACTTAGATAAGCAAAATGCTGAAAATCTTGTTGAAACAAACCCTCCCCTTAGGAAAATGCCTGCAGCGACTGTGTATCCTCCAAATACACCAATGCATTTAGTTCCTAGAACTATTGCCACTAAGAGCAAGACCTTAATCAGTCAATATGTTATTTTTCAACTATTTTTCGATTTTGAGAAAACTTGTAAGAAAAGGATCACACCCACTGGGATTACTGAAGGGGAAAGGGGTTTTGAGCAAACAAAAGAATGCTATCTAACTGAGGTCATGCCTTTCTTTAAACAACTAAAAGATCAATTTGAGAGTCTTAAAAAGGGGATAGATTCAGATATTAAAGGAATGGAAAAGGAATTTGATGCAATGATAGTTGAGGTTAGTGACTATGAGCGAGCACTAAAATATAATGAGATTGAGAGAAAGAACTTACATACATTGAATGAGACTCTTATTTCTGAATGTATTACTCAAGATATGTTTTACACTGCTATGAATTGTTCCATTAATGCTTCTCGATTTCATGAATTATCTGTTGCTCTGAAAGTCTCCCATGATCGTGTCATTGAGCTTGAAAAAACTAACTCTAAACTGCATGATAAAGTTGAACAGGATGATCATGATAACCTGGTAAAACAGTTTTCTAAATTAGAGGTTGAGCATCTGGCTTTGCAATTAAAATATCAACATCTGAAAAAAAATGTTAAAGCCTCAAATATCAAGACATCTTTCGATGTTCCTGAATTTGATGCAGTTTTTGAAATTAACAAACGTGATGAACAGATTCGAGCTCATTGTAACACGATCAGAAAGTTAAAAGCCCAAATTTCTCAATTAAAGGGTGAAATGAACAATGTGACTGGCTCCCAAATGCCTCCTCCTTTAGATTCTCGGAATTCTCAAAATTTTCATCTTCAAAACTTGGTCAATGCTTTACAAAAGGAAAATGAGAGTTTTCTAGAAGAAAATGAAAAGGTTAAACGTCATTTCAATGAGTTATTTGAGTCAATAAAAGTCACTCGTAATAAAAATAATGAACAAATAACTTCGTTGCAAAAGGAAATTGAGAATCTGAAGAGTCAGGTAAAAGAGAAAATGCCAATGACCAATGGGGAGAATGGTGCATCAAAGGTGCATGGTTGTAATAAATATGCTTTGTCTGTGAAATATGTTCCTCCTCACCTTAGGAATAACAAACTTGCCATGCAAACATATTTCTCTTACCTTAAGGATAGTCTAGAATGTCTCCGTGAGATTGTAGAAGAGGATAAGTTAGAGAAACCACTTGATAATGCAATTGGTCATGCATGCTTATATGCCAAACGATCTCAAGAACTTCTAGAATGCTTAATTACAATATGCCCTAAATCCTTAGGTGAGCAAGTCAATCCTTTGATTCCTTGTTCTATGCCTAGTGCCAAGTATGAAATTCATTCTATGCCCAATGTCATGAATATGAACTTTAGTGTGCCTTCAAGAAGTTCAGATCCCAACACCTCTAGTGTTAAGAAAGTGAACTTCAGTGTGCCTCCAAGTAGTTCTACTTCCAGCACATCTAAACAGGAAATGCAAAAAGTAGCAAAACCATCTAATGTTCCCATTCCATCTACAGGAGTAATCAATGACATTAAAGCGAGCAGGTCAAAGTCTCAAGACAATACAAAGAATGATAGGACCTCGCAAGCTAAGAATGTGCATTGGAAGAGAGTAGAAGACCAACCTAGGAACTTTAAGTTTGAGTCGAATAAAACGAATCGTGTTGATTCTAGTATTAGCCATAGGCGTACTGTAATTAATTCGAATTCTGATACTATTTGCAAACCTTGTAATGATGTCTGCTTGAATTATGTTACTATTCATGAATGTGGTGTGAATGCTTTGTCTAATGCTGTCCAATCCCCAGTTAATATTGTTAATGCAAAATATCATGCTAAGAAGGCAAAAAGGCAAAGGCGAAAGAAAGTTAGAAAACAGTGGAAGCCCACAGGAAGAACATTTATCAAGATAGGTTATCAGTGGATACCTGTTGGCCATAAGGTTAATCAGACAATGCCCACTAGAAAATGGATGCCTACTGGTAGAAATATTCCCTTAAGAAGTGAACATACTTTGAATAGGGCAAATACGGACACTAGTACTGCATCTATTCATAATGATTCCATTGCTTCTATTTCTGATATGGATGTTTCTATTTCTGATGTGGGTGTTCCAATCACTGTTACTAACCAAATGGAACCCATTCTTGCATGGGGATCCCAATTATCCAGTTATCCATTCTTGTCTGTGTTCAACTGCAGATTGTTCAAATCGTTCTGTGGTACCTGGACTCAGGCTGTTCCAAGCATATGACTGGAGACCGATCGCGGCTCATGAACTTCGTGAGTAAATTTATCGGGATAGTTAGATTCGGGAACGACCATTTTGGAGCTATTATGGGTTATAGAGATTATGTGGTTGGTAAAAGTGTGATTTCCAGGGTATATTATGTGGAAGGTCTTGGTCACAATTTGTTCTCTGTTGGTCAATTCTGTGATTCCGATCTAGAAGTGGCTTTTAGAAAACATTCTTGTTTCGTTAGAGAACTTGATGGTGTGGAATTATTAAGAGGTACTCGAGGTTCAAACCTATATACCATCTCTATCGACGACATGATGAAGTCCTCTCCAATCTGCTTGCTGTCAAAGGCTTCTAAAATAAAGTCTTGGTTATGGCATCGTCGTCTCAATCACTTGAACTTTGGTACCATAAACAACCTTTCCAGAAAGGATCTTTTCAGAGGTTTACCCAGATTAAAATATGAAAAAGATCATCTTTGTTCAGCTTGCCAATTGGGAAAAAGCACGAAATATGCCCACAAACCAAAACCCACAAACTCTGTAATGGAAGTTCTTCATACACTTCATATGGATCTGTGCGGACCAATGAGAGTGCAAACGATAAATGGGAAGAAATACATTCTAGTAATTATTGATGACTACTCTCGATTTACTTGGGTAAAGTTTTTGAGGACAAAGGATGAAACTTCAGATGTCATCATCAAACTAATCAAACAGCTTCAGGTTCAACTCAACAATACAGTCAGAATTGTTCGAATAGACAATGGCACAGAGTTTGTTAACAAAGACTTAATTCAGTTTTATGAAAGTGTTGGAATCAGTCATCAAAGAAGTGTTCCACGAACTCCTCAACAGAACGGTGTAGTTGAAAGACGAAATCGCACTCTTGTAGAAGCCGCAAGAACAATGCTTATTTATTCAAAGGTTCCAATGTTTCTATGGGCTGAAGCCATTCCCACTGCTTGCTACACCCAAAATCGTTCCCTTATTCACACCTCTCATGCAAAAACTCCATATGAACTTATTCATAAACGAAAACCTGATCTCTCCTACCTTCGTGTGTTTGGTGCCTTGTGTTATCCAACGAATGATGGTCAAGACTTAGGAAAATTAAGAGCAAAGGCAGATATTGGAGTTTTTGTTGGTTATGCACCAAACAAGAAGGGTTACATAATCTACAACAAAAGAACCCGAAATATCATGGAAACAATTCATGTTACGTTCGATGAGCTGACCGGTCATATGGCTCCTTGACAATCCAGTTCAGGACCCGCACTTCAAAACAGTCCCATTGGTTCATCTCTTGTACTAAATCCCTCTCCAGCAACTCCATATGTACCTCCAACTGAAGATGATTTGAAGAAATTATTTGATCCGATGTTTGATGAACACTATGAGCCAAGTACTAATGAACTGTCAATTCCCACAACAGAGGCTGCTCATATCCCTGTGAATGAAGTCAATCCTTCAGTCTCAATATCACTAAGTCAAGAAGCGCCTGCTGCTGATCACTCTGTCTCATCAACAAATCATCAATCTTCAAATGTACATCATGGAACTGTTTCGGGCATCAATGATGAAGTTAATCCCTTTGCTACTCCCGAAGATGCTCCATTTGAAAATATATTTGCTCCTGAATCATCATCTGAACCATCTTCATCAGGAGACATCGACTCTGCTACTTCGGTTCCACAACCACAACCACATGAACATCTTAGAAAATGGACACATGATCACCCATTGGATAACTTCATTGGAAACCCTTCTCGTCCGGTATCCACTCGTAAACAGCTTGCTACGGATGCCTTATGGTGCTTCTTTAACTCCGTACTCTCAAAGATCGAACCTAAAGATGTTAAAACTGCTATGAATGAAGACAGCTGGTTCAATGCCATGCAAGATGAAATTCATGAGTTCGATCGATTAGATGTATGGGAATTAGTACCAGCTCCAGATTGTGCTATGATCATTGCTCTTAAGTGGATCTTCAAAGTGAAGCTTGATGAGCATGGTGATGTTTTGAAAAATAAGGCTAGGTTAGTGGCTAAAGGTTATCGTCAAGAAGAAGGTATTGACTTTGAGGAATCTTTTGCTCCAGTTGTTCGTATCGAGGCGATAAGAATCTTCTTGGGTAATGCTGCTAGCAAGAACATGGTTGTTTATCAGATGGACGTGAAAACCGCATTTCTTAACGGATATCTTAAAGAGGTCGTCTACGTCAGCCAACCTGAAGGCTTTGTGAATCCAGAGCATCCTACTCATGTTTATCAATTGAAGAAGGCTCTTTATGGTTTAAAGCAAGCTCTGAGGATATGGTATGATACGCTATCAAAGTTTCTTCTATCTACCGGATTCAGCAAAGGAGCAGTTGATCCAACGTTGTTTACCAGAAAGTCAGGCAAACATTTAATTCACGTTCAAATATATGTTGATGATATCATATTTGCCTCGACTGACCCCAATGAATGTGATCGTTTTTCTAATAAAATGGGTTCCAAATTTCAAATGTCAATGATGGGGACAAATGTCATTTTTCTTGGGATTACAAATTTCACAAAGTCCCGGAGGCATTTTCATAAATCAATCTAAATATGCAAATGAGATTTTAAAGAAATTTGGATTTGATTCTAGTGACCCTGTCAACACTCCCATGATTGAACGAACCAAGCTGGATGAGGACCACTCAGGGATCATGGTAGATCAAAAGAAATATCGTAGTATGATTGGATCCCTGATGTACCTCACAGCTAGTAGACCAGACATCCTGTTCGCTGTGTGCATGTGTGCTAGATATCAGTCTAAGCCTACTAAAAAGCACCTTGAAGCGGTTAAACGGGTCTTTCGGTATCTCCAAGGAACCATCAATATGGGACTATGGTACCCGAAGGACACCGGTATGTCACTAACTGCCTATGCAGATGCTATCATGCAGGTTGTCAAGATACACGTCGAAGTACGTCTGGAGGTGCTCAGTTTTTGGGTGATAAGCTTGTGAGCTGGTCTTCAAAGAAGCAAATGAGTACTTCTATTTCCTCTACAGAGGCTGAATACATAGCCATGTCATCTTGTTGTGCTCAAATCCTATGGATGAGATCCCAATTATCTGACTATGGCTTTGAATTCATCAAAATCCCTCTGTATTGTGATAATAAAAGTGCTATTGCTCTCTCATGCAACAACGTTCAACACTCAAGAGCAAAGCATATCGACATTCGACATCATTTCATCAGGGAACATGTGGAAAAAGGTGTGGTGGAACTCTACTTTGTGAGGACTGAATACCAATTAGCAGACATCTTCCCCAAAGCTCTTCCTAGAGAACGTTTTGAGTTTATCCTTCCACGTCTTGGACTAATGAGTTTACAACCGGAAACACTCAAGCGTCTTCAAGAGGAAGACGAGGAGTAAAGGTCTTTATTCATATATCTCTTGTATATATTTATTCAAAAAGCAAAATACAAAATTACAAAACCTCCAAAAAGCAAATAGAAAAATATAAAACTTTCAAAAATCCCTAAAAATTTGAAAAACCTTGAAAATTTCTCAAAAAATATTCTTATTTTGTCATGTTTTTTTTATTCGATGTCATCTACGGACTTTGTGTTGATATTCAAAGAATGTCACGGGTCTTTAGATGTTCTTCGAATGTACATAGTTTAAAAAAAAAAGTGAGGCGGAGAAACATGGTGGTTTATTGTTATTTCAGGCAGTAACCCGTTTTCAAAGAAAGAACAGAGACATGCTATATCTGGTTTTTCAAATCTCATGCTCTGATTCTATAAATACAATTTCTTACTATCTAATGAAAACTAATTGCTTTGAAAAATTACTCGGACTCTATTTTTGAGAATCATCTGAACTTAACAGTTGTCATAAATATCTATCTCTCAATCAACAACTTATGTTATTGATTGAGGGGGAGAATGATTTTTCAAATAAATTAAAAAGTGTATTTTTCAAACAATGGTACCAGACCGTGGTTATTATTAAGTTTTCAAAAGATATTCAAGCATGTTTAATCTTTGGAGTCTAAGTTTCTCAAGATCAAGTCACAATAATTCTCCTTAAAAGCTTTCAAATTCAATTTAAATCTACTGAGATCACAATTCTCAATTGACTTGATAATTGTGACCGGGGGAGAATTTGTGATTTAAATTGGATTTAAACTGATAATTCGATAAATGGTTTTAATAAGGATGTATAAGCTCTCCTCCCCGCATGTGACAAACGATTTCAAATTTTCCATGCACATGTTGAGGGGGAGAATCCACTTTAAACCTTAAATTATTGAAACGTGATTGAATTATCTCTATGTGCAGGTTCCTTCTAATATGTGCAAAACTCTTTCAAACTTCGAGGCACATATTGAGGGGGAGCAAACTTTTGAAAACCTCACCCTTCCTCAAAATGTTGTATCTAAAGTAAATTGATTGGGAAGTGATGATGATCATTTTAGAAAATGTTAATCAAAAGATTGGACATGTCATTCTTAATCTAATGATTTCAAAGATCTCTTGCCTCCATATGCTAAAACAATTTCTGAATTATATGCATATGTTGAGGGGGAGCATTTCTAAAATTATCAAACAATTGAGATACAAAATGCTTTGATTTTATATCACAAGTATCTTGATTGATTTTCAAATGGTTTTCAATTGGTTTCAAGGCGAAAGAACTATACCAAAAGACCGACCAATCCTACTTTATGCATGGTGATATAAGGATGACAAGGTTAGGTTATGGACCCATGATCCGCCAGAACCGGAGGGATCTACCCAGGGACAATCCACTAGTTAGTGTAGAAGTCTTTAGGTATGATGATAAAAGGAGAAAAATGAGATATGGGAAGAGTGCGGACTGAGACAGAGCTAGTACTGGAATAAACCCAACAAGGTTCTATTTATGAAGTCTCGGTAAGCACTGAAGGGGTTGAAGAATGAAAAAGAAATGAATGAGAAAAAGGGTGAAAAGAAATAGCCCTCCAATAATTCAACCTTAGGGCAGTAACCGGGTTCAATACATATTCTATTGGTGGTTACCAAGGTAACGCCGGTATTGAAGACAAGACGTCATGGACCCAGTGACGCACTGTACTAAACTTCCCAAGCTACTCAAGTTCCTCTTAAAAGGGCTTGTTTCATTCTCATGGGGAACCTACATAATCTATCGACTTTCTCTTAGAGATTGTTGATATTGAAAAAGGAGACCCTCTCCCTAGTCTCCGGCACAGGAACCAAATGTGCACAAATTGAGTCTAGAGCCACGAGATCATCAATAAATCTCTTTAGGACACTTTCAATGAAGACTCTCTGTTTCACACAATGTGGAAAGAGAGAGTATATCTTATGAGTCCTACGCATTATCCTTGTGGTATTGCCAAAACATCCGAGTGATATGTAAAATATTCACAATGAAGATGGAAAGCCTTCTGGAGCCAACATCAAACAAGCTCCTGGTAGGTGACATGTGAGATCTTTTCAAAAGATCGACCATGTGACAACTGAACAGAAACAATGGGGCGATTCAATCTTTTGAATCAATCTTGGTTCAGGTTATGGATTGACGGATACCTTTGAAAAACCGGTCGTTGTGCTTAAAAACTCCTTTCTTTAGCACATTGACTGTGTACAAATTTCTCAAAATAAAAGGTGTTTATGATTGATAATTGATTTTCATTAAAACCTTCGTTGTATTGCAAAACAATTTATAATTGAGCGATACACGATTGTTTTTTTTTAAACCTCTTTTCATCAATCAGTGAATCTCAAATTCGCTGGTTCACTCACTCCGTGTTGTCTTCTTTGAGACGTTCCGGATTGAGAACAGCTAGAGCAGCTGCGAAACCCTGTCAAGGAAATTCTTTGGAATTATACCTGATCACAGGCAGTACTTGTACTGATCAACGGGGAACCGTGGGCCGTGTACCTCAATTCAACGAAAGTGATCAAAGACACCTTCGTGCGTTTTGTTGCTAACTGTTGTATGCAGGTACGCCCGACATTTGCAGCTGATCAGAATGAAGCGGTCAATCCATAGCCGCTTGCTCACACAACTCATTCATCTCTAAAGAAATCATGATTAGTGCATCAATGACTCTGATATTTTCACTCCATGCTTCTGCTACGCTGCTACCAATATCATGAATCAACGAAAGCTTCTGCTACTCTGATAAGAAGAAATAATGATCCAGAATGTGAGCATGTCGGTCCAAAAGTCACAACATCACATAATTCCAACATCACAAAGGAAGAGTCAGAGATCTAATATGGCCGATGATCTCAAAGCAGGCTCAACAATCATTCTCACGTGGATCAGTTAATGATCTCCACTTGGAATTCCCTAACATGCATTAATAAAGAATCAAAGACTACGAGCTACTGAGCAAAGGACTTAATCAAGAATCCTAGAACAATCTAATGTAATATCTGTTTGTATTCATTGTAAATTGAGGTGACCTCCCTTAGGGGGAGATTGTTAGGAATTAGAAAATTCAGTCGTTAAAGAGTCGGTCACCTCAAGTATAAGCATTCAATAGAAAGCTCGTAGTCGTAGTTTTGCTATGTTAATAAGTAGTTTGTTAAGTAACACTGTGAAGGACGGACGGGTCTTTACCCACTGTATGCCTGATCCACAGCCCGTAGGTGGCGTTTATTTGTAAGACACTATAAATACCCTCTACCTCTCAAGGTAGAGGGTTGGAGCTTCAATACCATTTTTCTTTGTTTCACATAGTTCCCAACTCTCTTCCATTTCTCTCTCTAAAACTTTCTCTCTCTAAACTATTATGAACGCCCCATATGTTATTGATATGATGTGTTAGTGAAATCCTATAGTTTACACTTTGCAATTCTTCAAGCATGAGGTTAGGGAAGTAATTCTCAAACTGTTTTTGCAAGTTTGAATTCATACTCCCAAGCATAATGCATGCGACCTCATTATACTTGTCATACTCAGATTTCCATGCAACACGTGCTTCAGCAGTAGCACCAGCTGCAGGTTCAGGAGGACAATGCGTAATCAAATAATCTATACTTTTGGTAACTCTCAAGACAATTCTGAGTTTCCGATACCAATCATTGAAATTCGCGCTACCAGTCAATTTCTCCCGATCAAACATAGATTTGAACGACGAGGCTAGTGCAGTAGATTCAGCTTGAGCCATTTCTACAGAAAATAAAAGTTCAAAAGTTAGTACTTTCGATAAATAAACATTCAAGAAAATAAAATACCCTTTGGTCAATATTCATATTAACCATAGTATTTTCCTTGAATTTTGGATCCTCATTATCATAGTTTCATCACATCAGTTGATCTGCTAGTGATGAAAGTATAGAATAGGTAATTGTTGAAAAACAATAATTGACAAACAAGTTTTCAATTCCAAAAAATTTATGGGATTTACAATTTTTCCAAAACAATTAATGCAAAACGTAAGCATGTTTTATCCCATCTTATGCCTTAAGTTATAGGCCTCACTAACTAACTTAATGAAGTTGTCTAATTTAGAAACTGTAAATTATTAAGCTGAGGTCTCACACAACATAAAGATTCACCTTGTTATTGTAATCTAGATCAAGGTCTCACATAACTAAATTACAACTTCAAGTGTTTCATATCATTAGATGGCATAAACTTAAATTTTAAAGGGTACAATTTTTGACGTGTAATCAAAACTTATGTAGCATGCATACATCTTTATAGCATAAAATTTTCGAAAAAACTTACATAATATTTTAATTGCTAAGATTAAATTCTACAAAGTTTTAATCGATGCGTTGAGAAACTTACAACTTTGCACTAAGATGCTTCGTACATAGAATGGTTATACTAGGTAGCTCCAATCGAACTTACAGAGGGCAGAGGACCAGGTAAGCGCAAAAGCATAACCTTAGACATCCTTTCAGTGTGACTGTGCGCACTTCTTTATTAACCCCTTTATAGTTTGTTCTAGTGGGTGAGCCGTTCTAACCATTTAGTACAGTCGCATCAATCGATTAAAAGTTTAAGAATTAATACTTAGAAAACAAATCAATTTTGCCATTATTTAGTCCATTTAATTTTCTATTCAGAAAAAACCCTTTTTGCTTACTAACATGTCAAACAATATATAAACAAAAAAGCATTTTAATAAAAATTAAACAAACTCAAATAATATTAACATATAACTAAACAATTTAACATATGTAAAAACAATTAGCCACATGCATAATTATTTCGATAAACGCTAATAAACAATTCTAGGCGTAAATAAATGCATACATTAACTAGGGCTTTCAACTACAAGGTAGAAGAGCCACATACATCGACAAGTCGATTGCGTAAGCCAAAGTCAATAATATACCAATTAGCACATAACGAATTTTTATTCGTATAATTGAGGTCTTCCCCAATTCAATAATTATCAAATAAAAAAAAACATGTGTATATCACTTAACAATTAACTAGTTATAATACCCGTGCACGCATGGGGTTTTGACAAAAAAAAAATTATTTTGTATTAATACTGAATATTTTGTGTTTAAAAGTAATTACAGATAATTATATACTTATGCACAAGTTTTCCATTATATATTAATATCCATTAGAATTTGTTAAAATAAAATTTTGTAAAAGTTTCTCTTAGATAACTCAAGATTTAACTATATTTAGCAGACATATATGTTGATGTTGCTATTTAAATTTCACTATTGATATTATGTTGTACACAAGATGCGAGTTTAGTAACACATAATTAGCATCGATGAAGTTAAAATATATTCCTTAAAGTTTAAAAAAAAATTACATATCCTTATATAAATAAATAAGAATTACATGATTCGTTGTTATAAGTACAATCACATATATATTTTTTTCATATTACAGTAACCCGTACTTAGTTTTCAAAAATTTAGCCGTATTTAATATTCAAATTCGTGTCCACATAATCATACATTTAAAATAAAATAAATGAGTCCTTACTGAACTTATATAGTAAAAGAAATATTTTGATATTTATAATCCTATGCATATTTATATGTTGTAATTTTAAAACAACATATATATTGTATTTGTAATATATAAAGTATAGGGGGTATAAAGTATAAAGGTGAATTTGTTTAATTTCTAAGTTATTATAAAATATGAAGACTTATAATATTACACTTAACCTTATATAATTTTTAAAAATTCAACCACTAAAGTTTTATTAATTACCTCATATTTTTTTAAGTTTTTGTTTTTACAAATATTTTTATAAGTATAATCGTGTATATTTATTTTTATATTAAAGTAACCCGTGCTTACAATTTGATAATTATATTCTCGTTTTCAGTAATTTAGCCGTATTTAAAAAGTAAACTCGTGTCCACATAAGTTAAACTTCTAAAAATGAAATAAGTGGGTCCTTATTGAACGTAAAAAGTAAAAAAATTGATACTTATAATCTTATGCAAATTTATATGTTGTTATTTTAAAACAACATATACATTATATTTTTTAAGATATAAAGTATAAAGGGTATAAATTATAAGGGGGTATTTGTTTATAATCCAAAGTTATTAAAAAACATGGAGGCTTATAATATTACACTTAACTCTATATGATTTTTAAAAATTCAACCACTAAAGTTTTATTAATTACCTCATCTTTTTTTGAGTTTTTGTTTTCACAAATTTCACACCTATATTTTTATGTGTTTTTTCTATCAACCAAAATTTTTCACCAAATTTATTAAAGTTTGACCAAAATCAATTTAATTTTGACTTTTATTAACCAATCACATCACACGATTTTGCTTACGTGGCGAAATAATGAATTCTCTCCGATGACCAGACACGACCAAATTGCCACAGTCAATGACCAAGTTTGAAAAAAAAAAAGATTGAAAGGAAAGTGTGTGTAAATATCGGTTGAAAAAACGACCGATTTTCGTTTTTGGGTTGCCTCGACCGATCCTCGACCTATACCCCACATTGGTCATTTTAAAGTTATTTTGTCGAGAAAGCTGATGTGGCACCCGATGACCTGGGTCACGACTGTGTCCAGCTTTAAAGGTTGACCAAAATCAATTTAATTTTGACTTTTATTAACCAATCACATCTCATGATTTTGCTTGTGTGTGTGCCCCAATAAGCTCATGTATTTCTAACAGTATAACATGCGTATCCGACTCACATATTCGAACATTCCTACCATAAAATTCCCTATATAGGCACTAAAACACATCTTTGGTACATTTAAATACATTCATATATTATCTAAATCAGCAACTCAACTTAATTATACATTCATACCTTGAGCAGGCGTAGAAAATCCTTCCACGACAATCATGTGTTGATACTTAATCCTCTTCTAAAAAACGTACAAAAAAAATTGCATTACACTTTAGTATGTGCGATAAGATCATAAAACTGCAAAAACCACTAACATGTTGCATTATAGTGAGGATAACAACAAAGTTAGTCATAACATCAAATAAGAAAACTTCAGATTAGAACTAAAGAGGTGTTTGGTATGCTTATTAAATGTGCTTATTGGCTTATTCAATTACCATAACACAATAAGTTTATGATAAAGCTATAAGCTTTTTTGAGAAGCTTAGTAAAAAAACCCCGAACTCACAACTAATTTTATCATAGCTTAGTGTGTTTATAGTAAAAACTCAAATATTAAGCGTAGAACTTTTCAATAAAACATTAAAAAAAAAATTACTTAAAGTTACTAAAAGTTGCTGTGTATAACAAAAAAGTTAAACCATAGAAAAAGTTACTCAAAACTATCAGCTAAATAAGGCATAAGCCAAAGTTCTGTTGAATTTTCTTTCGGATTCTATTCAGAAGCAAAAAGAGGTTAACACATAAATCATAAGTATAGAAGAATGGTTGTATCTCACATCCTTGATTACCAACTCAATAACATTATCGCAGTATAGTAACGTAATAACCTGATTAAAAACTATATATTCTTGCTTAATAATTCTCATGTACATACTTTTACGGAGTATTTCTTTACAACGGCCAACTATAACGGGTTTTTTTTTTTTTTTTTTTTTTTTTTTTTTTTTTTTTTTTTTTTTTTTTGATGAAACATCACGTCAATGAATAAAGTTAGTGTGAAAACGTAGAGGGGGGGTGAATACGTTACCGTTTAAAATCGTTAGATCTTTTGTATCAAATCACTTATGAAGCTTGTTATTATATGAAAGTATCAATTATTGTTTATGACTAATATAAAGCATAGTAAACCAAGTTGTCACACAAGCATCATCATCAAACCACATCATAAGCAATTATAAAGGTAAAGAGATAAAGAAAGGAAAGTGCAAACCGAACACGAGGATTTATAGTGGTTCGGTCACGGATCTCCTCTCCGCCCTACCCCACTCCCCGAGTACCCAACTCGAGAGTTACTTCACTAAATCAACAAGCTCCCTTCTCGGCGGAGAAAACCTTACAATCGTCGCTTACACTTTTTCCGGTACAAAGCTAAATACCGGGTTCTAGTTCGAGGTAGAACCAACCTAACATCGCCTATACAATATTTCCGACACTAAGCTAGATGTCGAGTTCTTTTCAAGGGTACAACCACTCCCACTATGTTTTATGGCCCAACATAACAAACCTTGTGTTTTATGGTACAAACACATAAACCATCTAATCTAGTTTGGTGAAAGTGTTGTGATGATGCAATGATGTTTACAATGATGATCCATGACATAAATGTCTAATGGATATGAATGACTAATCTAAATGATCTTCTTAAATAAGAAGTCTTCAATCAATGAGGATATCAAGAGATCTTGAATCTTCATATGTTGATATGCTTTGGTGAATGAGGATGGCTAGATCTCCAAGCTTTCCTTGGTTGATCAAAATGTAAAGTATGCTTACAACAAAGATGAATGTTAGAAGCATTATGATCATGTGATGATAAGGGTGATTAATGTATGTTACTACATGGTTATCTATAGATCTAAAAGATGAAAGAAAGATAGAAAGAATGTGTTGTTGGAAGGGATGATTGAAATGAGAAGACAATGGGCTCTATTTATAGCCAAAATGTAATCTAAAAAATAATACTTTATTAGATTTGATATCTTATAATATTTTTCAAGATCTTGCAAATCTAACCAAATATTGACCAAATCTTCTAAAGATATGATGATGCATGAAGTGATGTAAAATTGTATTTTCATTTAGATTAAAATGTTCATGAAAATAAACTTGTAAAATGTTTATGTAACTAGTTTATAAAAGTCTAATTGCCTTTTATAAAATAAAATATCTAGTTAGGTGCTTGACAAAATAATATATATTTTGTCAAGTGTAAGTAAACTTTAGTACTTGTATTAATATTATAGTTAGTTTACTTGTACAAATAAAAGTATATATTTGTTAGACATTTTACAGAATACTTGTGAATGCAAAATGTAAAATGAGGTTCGAAATAGAATGATTAACCTATTAAAATACTTAGTGATTCTAAACGTATTTTAAACATTCTAAATGATTTTTTAATGGGTTTGATCATAATGCCACATAACAAACATGTACGAACCTGTGTTGTAACATACGAGGACTTGAGACATCGAGAGGTGTTGAATGTATGTTGAGACAAATGTAATTACAAGTAACTTGTACATTTTACGTTATGTATTACAAGTTACATGTTTGTCATCAATCAAAACAAACGAGACTGTATAGATTAAATATCATAATATTTGCACTAACAATCTCCCCCTTTTGATGATGACAAAGATATGTAAACGTAATAGAAAGTACAATGTAAAAAGTTACTTGTATCCTTACTACCTTTACATTTCCTTCTCCGTTTACACTCTTCTCCCCCTTTTGTCGAAACAAAAAGGGCGTGTCCTTGGAGTTTAACTTCATTTCTCCCCAAAAAGGCGAGCTTGCATCATCCCTAGTGAAGTTAAATCATCTACTTCAATCCGTTCCTTGTTAGGTAGCGGATCCATGGATCAAATAAAGAGGCTTAACCTACATCAAGGTTAGTTTTATGCAACAAAAATTATGAGAAATATATGAAAAAAAAAAAAACATAGCAATGTTAGCCTATTTTCTCCACTTTTTATTGAAGCAAAAATGCTTGTTGAAAAGTGAGAATGATGCTAAATGCGTGCATGCTCCCCCTTGACGGTTGCTCCCCCTTGTTTGAGGCGTCAGGGTATGATTAAAAACCTAAAAAAACAAATATTAGTGCAAAACTATATTCGTCATTGGACGAGTAAGTGATATACAACGTATAAGATGCATTCAGTAAATTCTTGACGAAAGCTCCCCTTGCTCTAGGTCGTCATGATGAACCTTCAAAATAAATATTAGTATAATAGAAGCTTTGTCTTTAGACAAATATGTCATATACAAACAAGTGTATAGACGATGCAATATGAGTCCTTAAAGGATATTCCTCCTTGTTCGAGGGTGTCAAGAAGCACCTAAAATAAGAAAAATAATTGATGCAAACTTCATCCTTAGATGAGTAAGTTATATACAATCGAGTGTATATGATGATGAACCTACAATGAAAAACATTAGTGCCATATATTTCATCTTTTTCACAAAGAAATATAAGATGTATATATGTGATAAATGATATAATCAAAGATCTCATGAAGTGTAGTCTCCTAATTACAATCATAAGAAAAGTGAGAATATAATATGATAAAATCCTACAAAATAGCTCCTAGAAAGAAGATATGAAGTCTTCCACCGCGTGTGCCACTAGTGGTGCTAGTGTTGGTGTCGGTTTACTAGTAGGATTCATGTGGTGATGATAGATGACTCGAGATTTACAAAAGTAAGTTTTCGCTAATCCATGGTGGTGATGATTAGTGAAAGTGGTGATGGAAGGTGGTGGTGATTAGGTAGGAAGCTATTAAGGAGTTAGAAACTCGTATGTATAGCAAATATAAAAATATGGACTCATGCAATCCTTTCGTCATGTCAAGTGACCAAAGCTAAGAAGAAGAAAATATGAATGGACATTGCATTTCAATGATGCATAAGGGTTATGATTTGAATGATTTATTGATGCTAACAGCCTATTGTTTTGAGCAAGTTCTCATATGCTTCAACCCAAGAGTAATCAATAATGTGTTCTATCTAAGAATATATAAAAGTGATAACATGAAGATAAATTCGTTCATTGATTGACACGAATTATAAAAATGACCTATTCTAGGTGACAATGGGAAAGGTAGTATTAGCATGGTTTTGACCGACATGGATGATTATCACTTTGAAAAGAAGTGAAGACAATATGGAAAATATTAATAATAATAATAATGAGTACCTATATGAGGATGAGAATGACATCATATAAGTGAGAGTTGGATGGACCAACGTGTTGGAAATGGCTGTTTTGATTAATATATCGTTTGCACTGACAATGACATGCATGATATATGTCAAGCTAGAAAAGGATAAGATCCTATGATGGTGTTCTAGATAGTGAAGTTGTAAAGTGCTAGTTTAAGGAAAATCCTAGATTCTTTGATTGTGGAGATGAAGAAGTTTGTAAAACACATGATGTGTTTTTCACTTTGATGAGTATTGGTGCAAACTTGTGATATAAGGTTAAAGATGTTGAACTAGTTGTGGTTTCGTGAACCGGTTTTAGCTAAGTGGTGTTTACCTATGTGTTGGTATTTTAGAGTCTAAGAGACATAAATTTTGACAAAAGACAATTATGTGAATGGATTTCTCTCCCCCTTAATTGGTGGACATCCAACATAATGTGTAATGTATCAAACAAGGAATGACAACAAAGTGTTTAGGAGATTATTCGGGTTAACGAAAGAGGTGAGCTTAGTGATGTTTTTCTGGAAGATGGTTTGCATACAATGAACTTCATCCTTAAAGTCACGTACCTCTTATCAATTAATACGAAATGATCGTATGATGAGGCATGTGGTTTCCTAATAGGAAGTGAAGAGGATTAGAGTATTGTTATAACTAAATAATGATGGAGATGATTTTTGGAAAGCGGAAGCAAAAAAGAGAAGAGGTCGGTTGAAAAAAATGCAAAGCCAACCCTCTAGAACTTAATTCTATATGCTTTTAAACTATTTGCAAGTGTAGGGGTCCCATAAAGCATAATATTAATCTACGTAGCAATAAAGGGGATTATGCAAAGTGAGCATATAAAAGTTAGAACCAAGTGAGATAACAAATAATTTGTTATCAACCTACAAAACAAATTTGTTAGTGACAAAAGTTGTTAACATGATAGAAATCAAATGATAACATATTATATAAGCAAAAACAACATATTGCACTTAGTAGACAAGAAATCACCACACAAGATAGCATCAAAACAATCATATTATGCAAGAATATGACTTTATTCAAGACATTTCATTATGAGATTGTTTTGTCGTTAGACTTAGACACTTAAGCATACTTGGATATACAATAATATATATGATTAATTTGTAAGATAAAAAGGCTTCTAAAAGTTAGCCATACCAAAAGCACTTTGACAGATTATATGTGCACACGTAGCAAACAAATAGTGTGACAAGAAGCAAAAGAAACAAGATGAAAGATTCATGCAAGCCATGTTTAAGACATAACAATTTGGAGCATGTATCATTTGGATCGTACTACACATAGATGTAATGAATGCCAACTAATAGCTTTCAAACACAAATATATCATATCAAAACTTATCACGTATCAAAATGGCATATTATGAGTTCATAAGTAACATGTTAATCATGCTAAAATTAATTCAAAAGTAAGTATCATGCAAATAAAGTTTAGGTTTAAACGTTTAGTAGCATGAAACAAGAATACAAGCATTATAAAGATAAAACCGTACTAAGGTTTACACATTTGACTTGTTATCAAACACTAAGATAATGTCAAATTAACTTATCGTATTAAACAAGAACATGTAATCAACACATGTAAGTGCAATGCAAGTAGTTTTAAAAGAAATGTCATATATACTACTTGTTTGATTAGTATTCCTAAGGCGAGGCAAACTATCAATGTTTTAACACTTACTTTAGGCAAGTATAGGAATACAAATTTTTCAAGTTGGAGAATGAATATGAGACTATTACTAGCGGTGCTCAATTAAGGCTAAACACAACCATTTTTACGGGTGATTCCACATACCCAACTTCTCTCCAGGAAGCAATTCAACCGTTAGGTCAAATTGAGTTTCTAGTGCAATAGGTTCTCCAGTAGTCATTCTCATGTTAGAAAGATGGGAACTCCTACTTTTGCATATTAAAGTGCATAAAAGATGATAGTTTACCAATACTTGGCTCAATGTGACTTAACTAATATGCAATATAACTAAGGTGATGAAGACGTCATGTTATACACATGATTTTTAACAATGGTGTGTTTGATAAACAACGTGTTTTAATCTTGTGTTTAGAATCTAAAGTTGTTCAAATTACACAGCTAATTGTATGATCTAATGAATGACATCTTTTATGTTGAGTTGAAGTGTGTAATTTAAATGTGAATTGATCATCTAAGACTAGAGAATATGTTAAACTAAGAACGTTCTCAAGAAAGCTCTTTGGTATTTTATTTAACAATAATCTAAGTGAGGTTACCAACTTCAATAGATCTTGTGTATGCTCTAAAGATGTGTAGTTTTAACCTTGGATGTGCACTCGGTTTGAGCAAGGTTAGGTTATGATGTACGCTTGAAAGGAAATAAATACAAATAGTATCTTTCAACAAATGAGATTATCCCATGGGATAAAGTTATCATGCTTATGAAAACAAGTATGACAAGATGAATTGGATATGCTAGTTCATAGAACTTGTAGATGTTTGTTTCAAGATCATTTAGCCAATGAGGTGTAATGAAATCTCTTGTAACACAACTATTTATGTCGCAAGAAAGATGCATAGGATATACAATATCCTTTTAACAAGATGAAATCTTAACGCATGAATCTTAGTCATAATGTTCTTCAAAACATCATGTTTTCCTAAATGAAGATATGAAGCCAAAGTATTTGAATCGGATAGTCCCATCTAAATAAACTTGGTCTCAAGATTATATTCACTAGATGATGACAAGAGGAATTCACTTGAGTTTCTTATGTATACTCCTCAAAAGTCATTGTTGCTTGGGGTGTATGATGTTGGCTTTGAGATTGCATTTTAACATATGTTGTTAAAATGTTGATTTGAGGTTTAACAAAATTTATGCAGAAATTTAACGACTAAGTATTACTAATACTTTGATAATTTGTGAAGGTAGTACTACTTATACCTAGTGGAAATTGACAACAATTACCAAGAGCACCATGCTTATTTGATAGTTGAGGTTCTAGCCATAATGAATTATCTAAGTCCTTATATGTTGGAAAGGATGTTTGAGTTTGTTCAAACATGCATTTGATTCAGTACAAGTGTTGGACACAAGGGCTTTTTGAGCAATACACTCAATGAATTCAAATGATGGTAAGGATGGTGGATTGGTTGATCTAGGTGGTAGGTCTTCTAGTGTCTAAATAAGGATGTGGTGATGTAGGGGTTTGTTGTGCTATGGGAGTACTTAGGTTGAATATTTGTCCATAGATGTTGAACACAAAAAATACGGATACTAATTCTTATGGTTCATTGGTTGCTACAACTAGTGGGTGAAGTGCTTGAAGTTTTGGTCATGTCTATGAAGCTTAGGGGCTGAGGTATAGGTTCATCTTGAAAGGGCACGTTTGGTTTAAAGGATGCTCTTGGAAGTTCATGAGCAACACGCTTAATGGTGCCAAAAGATGGAAGACGGATAGTAGGTGTCAAAGAGGGATAAGTGGCACAGTGGGTTGTTTGTTTTGGATAAGTGTTTGATTCATTTTAGGATTAGTGTTTTAACATGTGTTGTTAAAATACTTGGGTGTTAATTTTTTCGGATATGACTTTTAATGACTACAATCGTAAGTCGCATATACTTGAATATTTCGGATGAAATACTTAAGTTGTCAATCCTACCTTGTTGAGACTATGGAGCTTAGATTGCACTCGAGGATAGCAAGACTCTTTAACATACATGTGAGTTATGACTCGATGTAAATGCTTATCGTCTTGGAGGATGACACATTATTTTCATGTTAACCAGGTGAGGCAAACATGTAGATACAAAACAATATCTATAGTCATATGTTAGACTTGTGTATGATATCTTTGCAAATAATGAGTCCAGGTTTATTAGTCTCGGTAAGTCATCTAAGTCATCCGCAAACGGGTGAGGAGATGTTGGTGGTGTTGCACAAAGTTTGATAGGTACAAGCTTTGGAGACTTTGGTAGTGAAGTTGTTTTGGATGATGGTGGGTGATTTTGGTGGTGGAGTTGGAGTACTCAAGTTTAGAAAGTTCACATCCTGAATGGGTGATGAGATGTTGAGAGGTAATGAGTCTGAGGATGAAGAGCTCAAGTTAATGAAGCAACAAGATCGAATGCTAATCCTAGTGGTTTTCTTAAGTGGCTTATTTGAGGTTAAGGATTTAGTCATTTTGACTTTGCTTTAAGAAATGCTAAGCTTGAGGAAAAGTAACAGTGAAGGTGTGAAAATGATCATCTTGAATGTGTCAATTTATGGAACTAAGGATTCATGGATTTGATGTTAATCCATACAAAGATGGTAGTTTCTAATGAGATGGAAGTGTCTAAAATCATGTCAAACATCCTAAGTTAATCCATTGAGGATGGGTTGAGTGAGGTATGAAAGATATGTATTAACAACTATCCTAGAAACGAAGTTTGGTAAATTAGATTGCGGGTTTTAGTAAAATTCAATAACTTACATGTAGGATCCACGGCACCAAAATCATACACGCACGGTACCCTAAAAAGGGTGCCGTCTGGTCCGCCTGTACAGGTACGGCGGTACCAAAATACATAAAGGACGGTACCAAAATTATGGTGCCGTCTGATCCGTGGAGTGCAGAAATATGGACAGAGTACGTTTTTAGGTGTCGGGGACATTTCCGAAACCTGAAATTTTTCTCAAAAGCTGTTATACTAAACATTTCTAGTTAGGAAAAGCAAATAACACATGTATAAACATAGTGGAGCATAAATTTTGAGCAAGGCTTTTTGATTTCCACAATATAGTGAAAATGGGTAAAATTTGATAGCACACTTGTGCTATCCACCTGCATAAACCGGTTAGCATACAACATTGTTTTAAGTCATATTATCATCCTACAAAGTAAAAACAAATAAATTACATCATACAACATTGTTTTTGTCCTTGTACCAAACACTCTCTTAAAACCTCTATTTTTCAAAGTACTTGACTAACTTACTTAGTACTTATTGCTAAGCGAGTCATGACATTTCATAAGTTATGCGAGATGTTAGTATAACCTATGCAAAGGAAGTGATCTAAGTCTATAAGTGATGGTAAAACAATTTTCCAACTAAGTGCACAAAATCTAGCAAATGTCCTATTGTGCATAAACAAGAAATCGTCAAGCAAGCGAATAAATAACATGGCAAGATTGACATTATATTATGCAAACAAACAAGTGTAAACAACAATTTGAAAATAAGCAAGCAACATATATGCAAACAACATAAACAAGTGGTCATTTAGCATAGCATAACAAAAAAACACTTTTCGTCATTTTGCGTTTAAGAATGACGATGTATACCAAGCTTAATTAGTTTCCTTTAAACATATTACCAAATTATTTAGTTTCAAAAGAAATTGTATCCAAGTTTCAAGAATACCAACTTAAATTACTTGATTCAAAAAATTTGAGTTTTTATGTTAAAGCGAAACTTAATATCTTAGATATACGGTAGTATTTGGTCTATTTCACCTATTTAAAATTTGACTCATGCCATGAGAGTATTTTTAAATGAAAGTAGACTCAATTCCCTTTAAAATGATAGGTGGTTCGACTCCTACGGACTTACGGTTAATAAGTTATGAATTTTTTAAGTTGGCCAAAAAACTGCGTACTGTGCAGACCAAGGAACCAAAAGTTTACAAGCAAGGAGCCCTTTTTTTGGTTCCGCCCAGTCCGTGGTCTTCACAGAAAGTTGAAAAATGTACTTACTCATGGCGAAAAAGTGTAGGACTTACTAGATTTGATAGAAAAAATATAATACACATATTTTGTTTATTATTTTTACTAATGTGACTTATCTAAACATTTAACAACAAAATTTCTAAGTATAATTAGCAAAACATTTTTCATATTATATTTCGCTTCAATGGTAATTTGATACATGGATCGTGCTCCATTTTAAAAACCATTTGTTTTGAAAATAACAGCTACGAGGCTCTGGTACCAATTGTGAAAACGTAGAGGGGAGGTGAATACGTTACCGTTTAAAATCGTTAGATCTTTTGTATCAAATCACTTATGAAGCTTGTTATTATATGAAAGTATCAATTATTGTTTATGACTAATATAAAGCATAGTAAACCAAGTTGTCACACAAGCATCATCATCAAACCACATCATAAGCAATTATAAGGGTAAAGAGATAAAAAAAGGAAAGTGCAAACCGAACACGAGGATTTATAGTGGTTCGGTCACGGATCTCCTCTCCGCCCTACTCCACTCCCCGAGTACCCAACTCGAGAGTTACTTCACTAAATCAACAAGCTCCCTTCTCGGCGGAGAAAACCTTACAATCGTCGCTTACACTTTTTCCGGTACAAAGCTAAATACCGGGTTCTAGTTCGAGGTAGAACCAACCTAACATCGCCTATACAATATTTCCGACACTAAGCTAGATGTCGAGTTCTTTTCAAGGGTACAACCACTCCCACTATGTTTTATGGCCCAACATAACAAACCTTGTGTTTTATGGTACAAACACATAAACCATCTAATCTAGTTTGGTGAAAGTGTTGTGATGATGCAATGATGTTTACAATGATGATCCATGACATAAATGTCTAATGGATATGAATGACTAATCTAAATGATCTTCTTAAATAAGAAGTCTTCAATCAATGAGGATATCAAGAGATCTTGAATCTTCATATGTTGATATGCTTTGGTGAATGAGGATGGCTAGATCTCCAAGCTTTCCTTGGTTGATCAAAATGTAAAGTATGCTTACAACAAAGATGAATGTTAGAAGCATTATGATCATGTGATGATAAGGGTGATTAATGTATGTTACTACATGGTTATCTATAGATCTAAAAGATGAAAGAAAGATAGAAAGAATGTGTTGTTGGAAGGGATGATTGAAATGAGAAGACAATGGGCTCTATTTATAGCCAAAATGTAATCTAAAAAATAATACTTTATTAGATTTGATATCTTATAATATTTTTCAAGATCTTGCAAATCTAACCAAATATTGACCAAATCTTCTAAAGATATGATGATGCATGAAGTGATGTAAAATTGTATTTTCATTTAGATTAAAATGTTCATGAAAATAAACTTGTAAAATGTTTATGTAACTAGTTTATAAAAAGTCTAATTGCCTTTTATAAAATAAAATATCTAGTTAGGTGCTTGACAAAATAATATATATTTTGTCAAGTGTAAGTAAACTTTAGTACTTGTATTAATATTATAGTTAGTTTACTTGTACAAATAAAAGTATATATTTGTTAGACATTTTACAGAATACTTGTGAATGCAAAATGTAAAATGAGGTTCGAAATAGAATGATTAACCTATTAAAATACTTAGTGATTCTAAACGTATTTTAAACATTCTAAATGATTTTTTAATGGGTTTGATCATAATGCCACATAACAAACATGTACGAACCTGTGTTGTAACATACGAGGACTTGAGACATCGAGAGGTGTTGAATGTATGTTGAGACAAATGTAATTACAAGTAACTTGTACATTTTACGTTATGTATTACAAGTTACATGTTTGTCATCAATCAAAACAAACGAGACTGTATAGATTAAATATCGTAATATTTGCACTAACAGTTAGGTTATCACCTAAGTAGGGTTTTTTTTTTTTTTTTTTTTTTTTTTTTTTTTTTTTTTTTAGGAGGTGATTGTTATGAAATAAGGATTGTGATGCGTGCATTTTTTTTTATAATTTAAGGAAAACACCTTCTAAATTAACCAATGACTATCTAACCCATATATATATATATATATATATATATATATATATATATATATATATATATATATATATATATATATATATATATATATATATATATATATATTTAATAATTAGCTTTGTAAAATGTTTTTAACTGACATACATGTTGAGGTTGTGGTTGATGTTGTTGTTTAACTTTAACTAGTGATATCATGTTGTACAAAATGTGCGAGTTTAGTAGGACATAATGAACGTTGATGAAGTTAAAATATGCTCCGTAAAGTTTTTAAAATGTTTTTATGGATATCCATATATAAATTTTAAATAATAATTCACGGGTCGTTGTTATAAGTAGAATCGCGTATATTTATTTTCATATCACAGTAACTCGTGCTTACCATTTGATATTTATATTCCCGTTACTAATATTTAAAGTATAGGGGGTATAAAGTGTAAGGGGTTATTTGTTTTTTTCTTTTCTAAAGTTATTAAAAAACATGGAAACTTGTAATTTTACACTTAGCTCTATATAATTTATTTAAAATTCAACCACTAAAGTTTTATTAATTACTTCCTCTTTTTTTAAGTTTATGTTTTCATAAATTTGACACCTATATTTTTATGCATTTTTTTTCTTAACCAAATTTCTCCACCAAAATTATTAAGTTTGACCAAAACCAATTTAATTTTGACTTTCTATTGACCAATCATATTGCTCGATTTTGTCTACATGACAAATTCGAGCTCTTCTATTGGTTTAATTTTTTTTTCAATAAAAAGGGTTTTGCAAAAACACTCCGAAGAAATGATGTAATTCTTTTATTATATAAAAGATAAACAACAATAATCCATAGCAAAACATGCATGTTCCACCATGAATTCATCATAACAATTATATCCCAAGATACGCATAATACATGGCACATAACAATTATTCATAATAACCACATAAAATATGCATGCAATCCTAGGGTTTCAATAAGTTTTACAAAATTAAAACGTAATAAAAAATTAAAAGGGTAATCGACCCATTAATTAAAAAATTAGGGTTTCAAATTCAAAACCCTAGAAACCAATAAAAGCATGCAATAATCATGAAGATTCAATTTTTATATGTTTCGGTAATTAATTACATCATATTAACGGCTCGTGATGCCACTGTTGGGTTTTAATAATCATAACAATTATAAAATCAAATAAACATCATCAAAGAATGCAGCGGAAGTATAATGAATAATATATGTATATTAATTAACCAAATAAGAAAACGCGTACCTTTTAGCAAATCAAGAACCAAACGGTAATTATAACAAGGAACAAAACCCAAAACCCTAACTTAGGGTTTATGTATATTCGACCCACCAAAATTCGACCACCAGAAATCTCACAAACATAATTGCGTTTGTCCTTCGTTCTTGTACACACGTACTATTAGCGATTTGATGTGAAAAGCTAGGTTCTTGAATCACAATTAAAACCAAATACTTGTTTCTTGAGTTTGGAAATCGAAACCCTGTGGAGAGGGTTGGAACCGATTAGCCAAAGACAAGAGGAAGGAGAGGAGAAGAAATTAGGTTATCAAAGTGATCCAAGGTTATGAGAATAATGAATACAAGGGTTTGTATATATAGGTTCTCAAAACTTGGTGACCAAGAAAAGTCTCCTCCTTTGGTTGGGAAGCCCACGACCGGCCATGCATCCCCAAGGGGATTCTAGATCATTCTTGTCCACTAATTTCATCCTTAGTCCTCGTAGTTTATATTTAACGACTGTTAGTCAAACCCCGTTAAATATTAACTATCGTTATGTTTTAATTTCGTGACAAATAATTAATAATAATAACATTTATATATATATTAATTATTTAACATCAACTCTCATACGTAATGTGTGCAATCTCGAAGTCTCGAGTTCGAATCCGGTCATATGTATATTTAAATATCCATAAAACCTTTCAGGTCGTTGGTGCGTGTCATGGAATACTGTGTTTGTTTTCTTATAATAAAGTATATAAAAAAGTATTGTTGTTATTTGGAACCCTTCTATCGGAAAATCATTTGGTATTGTTGATGTCCCTAATTTGACCATCAGACTTATATTTGGATTGTTTATGGTTTTGAGGTTTATCCTTTTATGAGTGAAATGTTATATAAGATGTAGCATAGAAATTCATTTTCCATTTTAACAGAGTGGTTATCAGGATCTTTGTTTATAGTTTCAGCCCGGGAGATGATGCATGTTACATATTCATCTGTAATAACACAAGAACACTAAGGTATGAAATAGGCGAAGGAAAGTATTAATAATCATGTATTTATAGATCAAATTAAATTCTTCCCAGCCAAGCTAAGTAAGGCATTCTCAGCAACTTATTGTTGTGCATCCTTTCACGTCTAATAGCTACTTTCTCACCCGTGAACAAGACCTGCGTCATTGAGTCCCATTAAGCACGGACCATATTATATAGAACACTAAACCAAAGAAATAACTGCTGAATATATTTGCCTTTTTTTTTCTTTCCTTGGCATTTAAATGCAATGGTCTAAAATATAAAATTTCGACTACAACAAATAGTGTCCACTGATCTATTTCGTTACATTAAAAATCATAGCACTAACTAGTTATAATACCCGTGCACGCACGGGGTTTTGACAAAAAAATTTATTCTGTATTAATATTGAATATTGTGTCTTTAAAGGTAATTGCATATAATTATATAGTTATAAGTTTCGTGCACGCACGGAGTTTACACATAAATCACATTATTTTAATATTTTAGTTCAGTATATACAAAATAAGAATTTGCTCATGAAAATTGTGATATAAGTACAACTAATACTTATGCACGAGTTTTTCATTATGTATTAATATCCATTAGAATTTGGTAAAATATTTGTAAATTTTTTTGTTAGGTAACTCAAGATTTGATTTTAATTAGCTGACAAAGATGTTGATGTTGTTATTTAAATTTCACTACTATATTATGTTGTATACATGATGCAAGTTTAATATCACATAATGAGCGTTGATAAAGTTAAAGTATACTCCTAAAGTTTTTTAAAAATGTTTTTCTAGATATCCTCTTATAAATAAATAACAATTACATGAGTTATTGTTATAAGTACAATTGCGTATATTTATTATTATATTAAAGTAACTCATTCTTATAATTTGATAATTATATTCCTGTTTTCAGTAATTTAGCCGTATTTAAAATGTAAATTCGTGTCCACATAGGTTAAACTTTTAAAAATGAAATAAATGAGATCTTATTTAATGTATATATAAAAAAATGATACTTATAATCTTATTCAAATTTATATGTTGTTATTTTAAAACAACATATACATTGTGTTTTTTAATATATAAAGTATAGAGGGTATAAAGTATAAGGGGGTATTTGTTAATATTACACTTAACTTTATAGTATAATTTTTAAAAATTCAACCACAAAATTTTTATTAATTATCTCCTCTTTTTTTAAGTTTTTGTTTTCACAAATTTGACACTTATATTTTTATGTGTTTTTTTTATCAACCAAATTTCTTCATCAAATTTATTAAAGTTTGACCAAAATTAATTTAATTTTGACTTTTATTAGCCAATCACATCACACGATTTTGCTTACGTGGCGAAATCGAGCTCTCCTATTGGCCCAATTGTTTTTTCTATAAGAATAAATTAACAAAATCACTCCGAAATGATGTAATTATTTTATTATATAAAAGATACTAGTATAAACCTATGGATCATTTGCTATAATTTGACTTTTGAAGTAAACTGGAATTCTTTAACTTCAAGAGTGACGATGATTCTCTCAAGAAACTAACAAGTATATCTTTCTACCTCTTCTTTTTTCTGCAAATTTTGATAAATTTAACAAAATTTTCCAATAACATATAGAAATCTCTGGAAAACTTGAGTTTGAAAACTAATCAACTTGACCTCAAAAAGTCAAATGTTTATTTTTGTGAAGCTCTTTAGTATATAAACTTAGTTTGTTGCACAACTTTCTTATTTGTGTCCTCATTGTTGTTTATTTTGTAGGACGAGTTCGAAGATTATATCAAACGACAGCAACTACGAGAGCTAGCCATGCTAAACTCAAATTTCAGAGAAGAGAGTCCCGGGCCAAGTGGTAGTGTCTCGCCATTTAACACAAGTGGCATGAAACGTCCAAAAACAGTAGGTACAAAAACATGAATCCAGGGGTTTTAACCACTGTATGCACTTATATTACGTAAAAAAAGAAAAAAGAAAATTATTTCATTATAAAAAAACTACAGAAAACAAATATTACCACGTGCATACACTAAACCCCTTCTAGATCCGCCCCTATGGGACCAACATCTTTGCGTAACTATGCACCTACTCGCTATACATGCCCACCCTCGTATATTTTTGAAACATAATTGAAATGTATAGGCTGACTCTTCAGACCAGCGAGCATCATATTCGATATTTTGTTTTATGAAAAAAGAAAAGAAAATAGATTGGATGGAGTATAAAATGTTGCACAGGCTTGTAATGAAGCCAATTTGTGTTCATGAGTTGTTTATAATTCACCATATTTGGTTTGTGAATAAAACAGTGTATGCAATTGAGTAAAACTGAATTAGATATTCCATTACAGAGTTTTGACTCCTATTTATACATTTTGAAACGACATAACAGTTTCCATGAACCATTGTGACCTTTCAGTGATAACTACCATGTAACTAACTTCAATAACTAACTTATAATTATAACTGCCATATTATTCGCCTATTTGTTTGTTGGCCTTTGGCCCAAACCAGAATACATGTATGGCTTTATTGACCCATTTACACTAATACATATACCTATGACTTTGGCATAACATGACATTACTTGTCCTACAGTTCCTCCCTAATGTCTTGATGCCAAACTTCCTCTTTGGCAGGTTTCTTCCAACTTATGTAATGACCACAAAGTCATTACTTCCTGATGTGTTTGCACTGTCTATTGTCAGCAGTCTTAGTCTTGTTTCCTTCCAAGTTTACACCAAACTGAGTCTTCTTGTCTTGATAGTCATACACGTACCCAACGGTAGAGAGGAAATGAGTCAATTTGGGATATGCTATTATCTCTAGCGGATCAATTTTTTAAAGTTATAGAGGTTAACTAATGGAATAGGTCAAACGGGTTGAAAGTCATTGTATTTAAATGCATAAAAACCTAGTGAAAGTCATATTAAATATGCAAGAGTTTAGTTTCACATTTTGCACATAAATAGTTTAACCGTAACCGGACTATTTTGACCTGCACTAAACAAAAAGACAAAACCTCTTGCCATGTTTAAAAATACAATAAACAGAAACCAGAAACCATGATACCATTTCCTGATGTGCTGACCTGACATAGAATGTTTTGACCCGCCCTAAAGAGTACCCGTTTCTTACCCATTTAACCCGCCTATTCATCATTTCACCACATACCGTTTCTTACCCATTTAACCCGCCTATTCATCATTTCACCACATAAAAAAACAGTAAAGCAGTTGCACGTAATAAATGCTTACTATTTGCATAAGGTCCAACAAGCGTGAAATTTAAAAGCTCATGCGGTCCAAATAAGTCACTTCCAGAAAAAGTGTTTCTGGTCAACCCAAACCATACCAAAAAGTTACCCATTTTGATGGTCTAGTGAGATGGATATATTAAGGCAAATAGAAAATATAAAGGATACATCACGGACGATATTTTTGCCATATATTGGTTTCATGCCGGTCAGGATCTCTAAAAGTACAAGTTCAAGGCTCTAAACGCCGCTCTTGTCTGTTAGCTTAAAAGAATAAGGTTGAGCAAACCAAACAAGTAAGCGAGTTTTTTTCAATTTAGCGAACAGTTGACTCTTTCAATAAAGCCTGTCTTGACCCTTACCATAAATTACCCACTTTGACCCATTACCCAACATGCCCATTTTGCTACCTCTTCTAGCTAGCTTCTGTCCTAAGTCAAGGAAAGCAACTAGGTCGGTCCATACACCAAGGCTCCTCAACTAGAAAGTAAGATGGAAATAGACTCCATACAACAACAACAATACCTAATCCCGCCGGAGCGAGGTATTAGGACCGACTCCATAGTTATCCAATAATGGTGCAAGCCTTGAGATTCCAAAATCAGCAACTTTGGAAGTGAGTTTGGAGTCGATGAGAATGTTGCTTGTTTTGATATCGTGGTGGAATATATGTGGGTTGGCTTCAGTGTGAAGATAAAGAATGCCTTAGGCTGAATCTAATGCTTCATGAATCTCATTTGGAAGCTCAAGGAATCTTTGAAGCACCTGTAAATTCAAAGAATCAAGTCTCAAAAGTTCCATACCATCTAGCCAATCACAGTGTTGCCGAAAAAATAAACTCATAAACCGAAATCTGCACCTGTCTGAAGAACACCTATATTATCCAGCCGAAAGAATACTTGTTCTTATACCTCTAATATATAAATAAATCATAAGTGTAAAATAAATAGCAATAAACCGAATTAAATAGAAAGCATTGTTGATTTAAGGCTGAGGCAAGCACATGAGATATATGAAGAGCTGCTCAAACCAGTGGTATTTTACTAATAAATTATTGTCTTCACTCTTTATTAGTTGTATCATTTGACTTTTTGCCGTGACAAATTTCACAAGCTTCCTACATTTTTCTACAATGTTTAGACCTGTAATTCCTATTTATGGTACTACTTTATATGTTTCCTCACAAACAGACCATTTCTTGTACGTTTTTTCAAGAAATTTAACACCAATCTATATTTACCTCTTCTGTCTGCTTCAATGTTTGAGTAAATCAACAAAATATACCAGAACACTTAATAATTTATGGAAAGTGTAAAGTCTCAAAAGTAGTCCCTTGACCTGAGAAAGTAAACTGGGTACTCAGTTTGGTGGTTAGATATTACAGCACCATCATTTAAGAGAACAACTTCAAGAAACAAAATTATCAGTTGCCTCTACGAGTCAAAGAGCCGTGTTTCCTTTATCAAAGTAGAAACAGCAACTATGTCATGTAGATGACCGTCATTTAGTATCAAATCTTTTGCACTGGTTTTCAGCCTGCTATGGATGGATGCTATTGAACTCTGTGGCATTGGTTACTGTCGGACGTTAATTTACAAGCCTGCCTTCAATGATCAAAGCTTGGTTGGGATGTGTATGTACCGCGTCATATGCACATTGACAGAGCAGTAATTTACTATGAAAATAGAATGCTGGGGAGACTTTGTGCTGCTCATACCACGCACCGTCCCCTGGTTTGTTCATGTGCACTATGGTGGAGACTCACAACTATAACTACATGAGTCATGTAAACCAATTTACGCGCTAGATTACGGTTTGGACTTCAAAGTCCAGACTCGTGAACCTAACTCAAAAGCATCTACTTGATATAGGTTGCAACTTATACTTGGAAAAATCTGTAATCTAATTAAACAATCTGAGGGTCGCCTACTGCTAGGGTAAACCCCATAATTGAACCCAAGACCAAAAAAAAACTAATTTTGTAATGGAAAGATTCCAAGCAACTACAACATAAATTTCTATGAGAATCAAATGTTAGATAATAAACACCACAAAAGCATATTAAGACTTGAGAGACATATACAAACTATTTGTGTTTTCCAACAGACGCCACGAAAGCATATTAAGTAATTCAACGGTCATGGGAAGTGCGGGAAAACTTTTGTATTTACAGATTATCCAAAGTAACCGCTGAAGCATGATGAAATGAGAATGTAACGAAGCAAAAAACGTTTACAAGATTTCAAATGTAATGAACATCCAAAAGGCTTGTCAACTTGTCATAATTAATTACACAAGCAATAAGGCATATATAAAGGACATTCTTCATTCTAAAAAAACCATCAATGATAAGGAGCAGAAGTAACAATATTCATGGGATAATAGAAATTACATTAAACTTGATAATACCGATTTCGCCAACCTTTTTACAAATCACATATCTGAAACATATGTAGCATATACGGCATTTGCGATCTCATAACTTTCCATAAATGGCAATAGTTAACAACAGCAGATAGAGTAATAAACAACGGTAAAATAGATGAAAGTAATTTTTCCACACCTTAACTACAAACCAGGTCCCTCCCTTAGCTATCATATCACCGGCCATCATCTAAAAGTCTTCTCCCAAGCACCCCAATAAATAAACCTATCTATAACAGCCTTAATACGTTAGCTCAGGTTGTTATAGATAGGTTTATCTCTTGGGGTGTTCAGGTTGTTACCAGCAAGAAAGACTGCAAGAGAGGCTGAAATGAAAAATGACCTAATAATAGAAATTTGAGATTTGTCCCTATTACTTTGACTAGTGATGGGTGTCCTTGGATTCCTTTATCTTTATCTTTTAAATAACCAATTACAATATACAATTGCTTATATATATGTTTTAAACATTTAAACATCACTTTAAGAGCTATATTTTAAACAAAACTTTTATACATAAGTAGGAACAATTATGTGTTATTTATTTTTATTTATATATATTTTCGTTTTCTATGGACTTTTTGAGATATAAACCCGATTGACCTATTTAATTGACCAGTTCGTGATAAACCATAATCCAATGTAAAAATCTATTTATAAGTGCATAGGTCATATATAATTGTCTAAGATCAGAGTTCATTATGTGTCTGTAGAATGTTTGTATACACAGGTTACACATATTTCTTTGCAACCCAACTCAAATTAGCCCGTTGTGATGCGGGAGAAATTTACAAATTGGAGGGAAGAGGCGCATTCATAGTATTTTGGTTGCAAATAATGGAACAACGGCTATAAAGTTTATGAAACATTTGGCTCTAGAAAAGCGATTAAGTTGGTGGCTATGGCTATTCCTCAAACTAGCATTTCAATATTGTTGATCAATATGTGTTGAATTTTGCTAAAGTGCAACTTCCTGTAAAGCTATCTAGATTTTATTCATTGTTTTGACATTCGTAATTTATGCAGATGCCTAATATTATCTTTATTACAATTTAACGACTACTCTTTCCAAACATTTGTGATAAAACTTTAGACATAATTAGCTATTATGGATTTATTGTAGAAAGTTGATCAACAACCAATATATGGTTGGGTTCATTATTTTCATTTGCTCAAACAGATTTTTTGTTCTCTTTTAGTTATTTTTAACTTTATAAAAGTTTAACTTCAATTATATATGAATGATACAATGAAGTTACAAAGAAACAAAAAAGTTCATGAACTCTCGATGTGAGTTACCAATATCTGCAAAAGGATATGGTTAGAATAGAAGCAACAATTACATTACTTTGTGTTGAGACTTGAGCATACAAAGAGTAGGTTGAGATGAATCAAGAAAGCTCTACTTTGTGTTGGTACTCCACTAATAATAAATTAACAGCAATGTGGTCTCCACTAATAATAAGGTTCAATAAACAAAGGCAATCGGCCAGAAGACAGCTGCAGTGTATTGAATACACCAAAACAAAACAATTTATAAAAATAAAAATAAAGCAAAGTAAGAGGTGTCCATTCCATGTGCATTGTTTACAAAATATGGGCGGCACACCCATCCACATAACCCTAATACCTTATAACATACTACTACAAAATACAAGTTTCAAATGGTACATAGTTCACAGCAGAATCAATTGTCTTAAAACTAAACACATCAGTTGTTTATAACATAAACCCTAGAAAAAGCCTTTATAAAACATCCCATTCGACATCCAGATGGAAATCATCAAAAAAGTTTATGATGTCGATAAAAGACTTCCATGGTTTTGAAACGGACCTTGATTCGATTCAGGTCAGTTTCCAAACCATGGAAGTTTTTTGTCGACAGGTCTCGGTTTATCAAAGGTTACGGCGCCCACTACACGCAGCCACATGGTTTTATGTTAATGTACAAGGTTCATTATGTAGTGGATGAGGTAAAGTGCATTTGTTGTGTCTCCTTTGCTTATACAACATCGTGTTTTAAAGATTGTTGGTGCGTGTCATGGAATACTGTGTTTGTTTTATTATAATAAAGTTTATAATAAAAGTATTGTTGTTATTTGGAACCCTTCTATAGGAAAATCATTTGGTTTTGCTGCTGGGGTAATGTGACCCTCAGACTTATATTTGGACTGTTTATGGTTTTGGGGTTTATCCTGTTATGAGTGAAATGTTATATAAGATGTAGCATAGAAATTCATTTTCCATTTTAACAGAGTGGTTATCAGGATCTTTGTTTATAGTTTCAGCGTGGGAGATGATGCATGTTACATATTCATCTGTAATAACACAAGAACACTAAGGTATGAAATAAGCGAAGGAAAGTATTAATAATCATGTATTTATAGATCAAATTAAATTCTTACCAGCCAAGCTAAGAAGGGCATTCACAGCAACTTGTTGTTGTGCATCCTTTATCGTCTAATAGCTACTTTCTCACCTGTGAACAAGACCTGCGCGCGTCATTGAGTCCCATTAAGCACAGACCACATTATATAGAACACTAAACCAAAGAAATAACTGCTGAATATATTTGACTTTTTTGTTTTTCTTTTCTTGGCATTTAAATGCAATGGTCTAAAATATAAAATTTCGACTACAACAAATAGTGTTCACTGATCTATTTCGTTACATTAAAAATCATAGCACGAATACTAGTATAAACCTATGGATCATTTGCTGTAATTTGACTTTTGAAGTGAAATGGAATTCATTAACTTCAAGAGTGATGATGATTCTCTCAAGAAACTAACAAGTATATCTTTCTACCTCTTTTTTTTTACTGCAAATTTTGATAAATTTAACAAAATTTTCCAAAACATATAGAAATTTCTGGAAAACTTGAGTCTGAAAACTAATCAACTTGACCTCAAAAAGTCAAATGTTTATTTCTGTGAAGCTCTTTAGTATATAAACTTAGTTTGTTGCACAACTTTCTTATCTGTGTCCTCATTGTTGTGTATTTTGTAGGACGAGTTCGAAGATTATATCAAAAGACAGCAACTACGAGAGCTAGCCATGCTAAACTCAAATTTCAGAGAAGAGAGTCCCGGGCCAAGTGGTAGTGTCTCGCCATTTAACACAAGTGGCATGAAACGTCCAAAAACAGTAGGTACAAAAACATGAATCCAGGGGTTTTAACCACTGTATGCACTTATATTACGTAAAAAAAGAAAAAAGAAAATTATTTCATTATAAAAAAACTACAGAAAACAAATATTACCACGTGCATACACTAAACCCCTTCTAGATCCGCCCCTATGGGACCAACATCTTTGCGTAACTATGCACCTACTCGCTATACATGCCCACCCTCGTATATTTTTGAAACATAATTGAAATGTATAGGCTGACTCTTCAGACCAGCGAGCATCATATTCGATTTTTTGTTTTATGAAAAAAGAAAAGAAAATAGATTGGATGGAGTATAAAATGTTGCACAGGCTTGTAATGAAGCCAATTTGTGTTCATGAGTTGTTTATAATTCACCATATTTGGTTTGTGAATAAAACAGTGTATGCAATTGAGTAAGATAGAAACAAGAGATCTATATAAACTGAATTTGATAATTCATTACAGAGTTTTGACTCCTATTTATACATTTTGAAACGACATAACAGTTTCCATGAACCATTGTGACCTTTCACTACCATGTAACTAACTTCAATAACCAACTATAACTAACTTATAACTGCCATCTTATTCGCCTATTGGTTTGTTGGCTTTTGGCCCAAACCAGAATACTTGTATGCTTTATTGACCCATTTACACTAATACATATACCTATGACTTTGGCATAACATGACATTACTTGTCCTACAGTTCCTAATGTCTTGATGCCAAACTTCCTCTTTAGCAAGTTTCTTCCAACTTATGTAATGACCACAAAGTCATTACTTCCTGGTGTGCTTGCACTGTCTTCATTGTCACTTGTCAGCAGTCTTAGTCTTGTTTCCTTCCAAGTTTACACCAAACTGAGTCTTCTTGTCTTGATAGCTCTCAAACTCTTCCCGTGTTTTTTTTGTTCCAACTTCTAGCCCCTCACAACCTTGTGGATTTTCTTTCTTGGCATAATCACAGCCACCTTCAACCACATACTTCACAGGCTCCTCTCTGAACCAAGGCTTCATAGTTGTATCATAATAACACTTCACCATTTCAATGGTGCGTTTGTAGCAACTCTTCAATTCGTCCTCATGTGCTTCAGTTAAACCATGTATCACAGCAGCTTCCTTCCATTTATCTCCAAATGTAACACTTAGATAGCCTCCCATGCTATCTATCATCTTGTAAAGACCCAATAAATCAATCTCTACATTCCCTATGACTGGTGGTAGTGGTTCTAACACATCTTGATTTAGATATACCAAATAAAACCATTTGATCATATCTAGAAACCTTTTCCTAAGTACTTCCCAATTCTTGTATACAATACTATCTTTCTTAATCAAATTAAAGAATGATATAAACCTTGGGAATGAGTTTACCTTAATAGCATACAAGGTTCCATTCATGCTTATATAATCTTCATCCAAGTAGTCTTGCACTTCATTTGTGTCCCAATTGAGTTCTTCTAATCCTTTGATCAGTGAGCATTCATCTTTGGGTTCTATTGAGTCAAAATATGCTTCAAGATACTTGTTTTGCTTTGCAACCATACTCTCTGTTTCATCATAAGTATGGTCTTTATCATCTTTGTTGGTAATTTCTTCATGTGCTCCTTCTGTTCTTGTATTATCACACCTTTTGTCATCAAACATGTAGGTTATACTACACTTGTTGTGCCCATATTTGACAACATACCCTTGATCTCTTAATTGATCAATACTTAACACATTCAGTGTTGTTTCTGGTGTGTACAGCACGCATGATATTACCAACTTCCTATATATCTTTTGTTTCAATTTTTGCTTCTCCAACTCCATGAGAGAAGGTAAACCTCTTCTCATGTTGAGTTCCTTGAATCTTAAATCTGCTCTTCAATCTTTTGAACAAAGATTTGGTTGGACACATATGTTTCTTGTACGCACTGCTCACACACCAAATGTTGTCCCAATTTGCATAATATGTCCCTTTAATCATGTAATCAGTTATCACATGAAATTTCTTAGGGTACTTTAACTTCTCTTCAAATCGCTTGACTGTAGGTTCCCTTGAATTGCTGTCTTTGGTTGGAACTTCAGTTGTGGTTCTGTTTTTCTTATTTGGACTCTTCCAAAACACATGGCCCCGTTTCTTGCATACATAGCAACGAGCCTTCTTCTCCTTTTGTGTGTTTTTGCTTCCTTCTCCTTGTTCTTTAACAAATGTAGGCACTTTTGAAGCGTTGAATGCTTCAATTTCTTTCACCTTTCGCCTCAACATTTCTTTACTTTCAGGAGATAGTCTTTTCCTTTGACTGTTCCATGGTAACATTCTTTGAGGAGTTTCCCTTTGCAGATACCTCCTTGTGAGACCCATCTGTGCTTGTTTATGAACCAGCTTTCCCCAAGTCTTAGAGCCCTCTCTGTGATACCAATGTTGCACAGGCTTGTAATGAAGCCAGTTTGTGTTCATGAGTTGTTTATAATTCACCATATTTGGTTTGTGAATAAAACAATGTATGCAATTGAGTAAGATAGAAACAAGAGATTTATATAAACTGAATTAGATAATTCTTTACAGAGTTTTGACTCCTATTTATGCATTTTGAAATGACATAACAGTTTCCATGAACCATTGTGACCTTTCACTGATACCTATCGTGTAACTAACTTCAATAACTAACTATAACTAACTTATAACTGCCATATTATTCGCCTATTGGTTTGTTAGCCTTTGGCCCAAACCAGAATACATGTATGGCTTTATTGACCCATTTACACTAATACATATACCTATGACTTTGGCATAACATGACATTACTTGTCCTACGTAAAATGTAGAGTAAGGAATGATTCATTTTTCTTGTAACATAAACCCAATAAATAACATAAGATTCATGTAAACTTCTTGTACATTGTTCAAACTTCATTTCTTGATCACAACAGTCAGTACTCAAAATCAACAAAGCACATGCAACAGCTACAATTACAATCACTACATCAACAGTGAAAAATAACCAACATGAGCTTAATTGGCCATATCGACGTGCTTATATATGCAACATCAAGACTACCCAATCCAACTAGTGAACGTGGTATGGGGGAGGTATGATGTAGATAGTCATACACGTACCCAACGGTAGAGAGGAAATGAGTCAATTTGGGATATGCTATTATCTCTAGCGGATCAATTTTTTAAAGTTATAGAGGTTAACTAATGGAATAGGTCAAACGGGTTGAAAGTCATTGTATTTAAATGCATAAAAACCTCGTGAAAGTCATATTAAATATGCAAGAGTTTAGTTTCACATTTTGCACATAAATAGTTTAACCGTAACCGGACTATTTTGACCTGCACTAAACAAAAAGCCAAAACCTCTTGCCATGTTTAAAAATACGATAAACAGAAACCAGAAACCATGATACCATTTCCTGATGTGCTGACCTGACATAGAATGTTTTGACCCGCCCTAAAGAGTACCCGTTTCTTACCCATTTAACCCGCCTATTCATCATTTCACCACATAAAAAAACAGTAAAGCAGTTGCACGTAATAAATGGTTACTATTTGCATAAGGTCCAACAAGCGTGAAATTTAAAAGCTCATACGGTCCAAATAAGTCAAACCATACCAAAAAAGTTACCCATTTTGATGATCTAGTGAGATGGATATATTAAGGCAAAGAGTAAATATAAAGGATACATCACAGACGATATTTTTGCCATATATTGGTTTCATGCCGGTCAGGATCTCTAAAAGTACAACTCCAAGGCTTTAAATGCCGCTCTTGTCTGTTAGCTTAAAAGAATAGTGTTGAGCAAACCAAACAAGTGATCGAGTTTTTTTTTCAATTTAGCAAACAGTTGACTCTTTCAATAAAGCCTGTCTTGACCCCTACCAGAAATTACCCACTTTGACCCATTACCCAACATGTCCATTTTGCCACCTCTTCTAGCTAGCTTCTGTCCTAAGTCAAGGAAAGCAACTAGGTCGGTCCATACACCAAGGCTCCTCAGCTAGAAAGTAAGATGGAAATAGACTCCATACAACAATAACAATACCTAATCCTGTCGGAGCGAGGTATTAGGACCGACTCCATAGTCATCCAATAATGGTGCAAGCCTTGAGAGTCCAAAATCAGCAACTTTGGAAGTGAGTTTGGAGTCGATGAGAATGTTGCTTGTTTTGATATCGTGGTGGAATATATGTGGGTTGGCTTCGGTGTGAAGATAAAGAATGCCTTTGGCTGAATCTAATGCTACATGTAATCTCATTCGGAAGCTCAAGGAATCTTCGAATTTGGCTGTAAATAATTTACTTTCAAAATGCACATCAAAGCACCTGTAAAATTCAAATAAATAGCAATAAAAAACCGAATTAAATAGAAAGCATTGTTGATTTAAGGCTGAGGCAAGCACATGAGATATATGAAGAGCTGCTCAAACCAGTGGTATTTTACTAATAAATTACTGTCTTCACTCTTTATTAGTTGTATCATTTGACTTTTTGAAAAGTCAAACCCGTAACAAATTTCACAAGCTTCCTACATTTTTCTACAATGTTTAGACCTGTAATTTCTATTTATGGTACTACTTTATATGTTTCCTCACAAAGAGACCATTTCTTGTACTTTGACTTTTGAAGTCAACAGACTTTTTAACTTCAAAAACTGATGACGTTTTTCTCACGAAATTTAACACCAATCTATATTTACCTCTTCTGTCTGCTTCAATGTTTGAGTAAATCGAAAAAATATACCAGAACAGTTAATAATTTATGGAAAGTGTAAAGTCTCAAAAGTAGTCCCTTGACCTGAGAAAATCAAATGTTACATACATGTCCTGATTGTTATTTATTCATTTGCAGAACAAGTCCAAAGATTATATCAAAAGACAGCGAGAACAAGCCGTGCTGAACTCATATTTCAGAGAATAGAGTCCCGGCCCAAGTGGTAGTGAGTCACCATTCAACACAGGTGGCATGAAACGTCCAAAAACCGGTTGTTAGCGAGACAAAAACATGGATCCAGGGGTTTAATCACAGTATGCACTAATAAAAGACCCAAAAATAATGCTATGTCTATTATTTCATGCTTCTTGTGATATTGTTGTACATTGTTCATGATTTGAAGCATTTCCGGCTATATTTTTATAAATTTAATTGAATAAATATTAACAAATTTTGCAATTTGTATTTTATATTCAAAACCTAAACCATATCGAATTTGAATTTGATTTCGGTTCAGTTTTGTATTAAAAAATGCTCAACCCGAAGAACCACCACTGAGAAACACGAACCGACAAACACCCTACTGATCGATACCTGATTGATGTCTCAAAAGGACCACAAATCCACACTTTAAAGGATAACACAAACAGTCGCAGTGTATGCAATAGTAACCTGGGTTCTCAAGTTTGGTGGTTAGATATTACAGCACCATCATTTAAGAGAACAACTTCAAGAAACAAAATTATCAGTTGCCTCTACGAGTCAAAGAACCGTGTTTCCTTTATCAAAGTAGAAACAGCAACTATGTCATGTATATGACCGTCATTTAGTATCAAATCTTTTGCACTGGTTTTCAGCCTGCTATGGATGGATGCTATTGAACTCTGTGTTGAGCCAAAATTGTTGAACTTCAGTTAGAATCATTTATGTTTTCCAAGAGACTTGAGCATACAAAGAGTGGTTTGAGATGAATCAAAGAAGCTCTTGAACCAAATGAATGTTGCCGAATCTTTTAAGATACACAATCACAAGAGAATGAGATCCAAGCAAAAAAGAGTTCAACACCAAGATACTTACCCATGTGACCCACACACTCCAAACTTTGGATGGTTTAATTGGGACATTGTATATTTTGCCTTGCAACATGCTAGACTTCATGTTTTATATATTAAATCCTTTCAGTCTTGAAGATAAGGTTTTTTTTTAAAGAAGAACTCATGACTTTCTCCGAACATAAGGATTTACATATTCAGATGATGCATATTCAAAGATTGATAAACTTGTGTTTGTATTTACAGATTATCCAAAGTAACTGCTAAGCATGATGAAATGAGAATGTAACGAAGCAAAAAACGTTAGCAAGATTTCAACATGTAATGAACATCCAAAAGTCATGTCATAATTAATTACAGCAATAAGGCATCTATCTATAAAGGATTCCTTGTTCTAAAAAAACCATCAATGATAAAGAGCAGAAGTAACACTATCCATGGGATAATAGAAATTACATTAAACTTGATAATATTGATTTCACCAACCTTTCTACACATCACATATCTGAAATATATATAGCATATACGGCATTTGCGATCTCATAACGTTCCATAAATGGCAATAATTAACAACAGCACACCTTAACTACAAACCAGGTCCCTCCCTCCTTAGCTATCATATCACCGGCCATCGTCTAAAATTCTTCTCCCAAGCACCCCAATAAATAAACCTATCTATAACAGCCTTAATATGTTAACTCAGGTTGTTATAGATAGGTTTATCTCTTGGGGTGTTCAGGTTGTTACCAGCAAGAGAAAGACTGCAAGAGAGGCTGAAAGAGTTGTTTGAAATGAAAAATGACCTAATAATAGAAATTTGTTGGTGGCTATAAAGGATTAAAGGCCCATTCATAACATGTGTTGTTTGATGTAATGAAAGGGCATTTCATTGTTTTGGTCAATGGTATCTTTTGGACAATGGTCCCAATTTACAGACAACAATTAACAGCAATGTGGTCTCCACTAACAAACAAGGTTCAATAAACAAAGGCAGTAGGCCAGAAGACAGCAATGTATTGAATACACCAAAACAAAACAATTTATAAAGTTAAGATTCCATATTGTGTTTCCCAATTATAAAAATAATAAAGTAAGAGGTGTCGATGTGCATTGTTTACAAAATATGGGCCTATTCAGTCAAGGCACACCCATCCACACCCTAATACCTTGTTATAAAATGGTACATAGTTCACAGAATCACAGCACACCCATCCACACATAGACGGAATTTGAACATTTTTTTGGGGGGCGGGGGGCGAATTTATTTTGGAAGGGCCGAATCGGAGATTTGTTTGTAACCTCAACTAAATTACCCCTAAAACCTATAATATTTACACTAGGTGCCGCAAATTTTGGGGGGGCCGGGGCCCTCCCCGGTCTCCATTAAGGTCCGTCCTTGCATCCACATAACCCTAATACCCTATCACATACTACTACAAAATATAAGTTTCAAATGGTACACATCAGTTGGTTATAACATAAACCCTAGAAAAAGCCTTTATAAAACATCCCATTCGACATCCAAATGGAAATCATCAAAAAAGTTTATGATGTCGATAAAAGACTTCCATGGTTTTGAAACAGACCTTGATTCGATTCAGGTCAGTTTCCAAACCATGGAAGTTTTTCATCGACAGCTCTTAGTTTTTCAATAGGTACGGCGCCCGCAACACGCAGCTACATAATTTTATGCTAATGTACAAGGTTCATTATGTAGTGGATGAGGTAAAGTGCATTCGTTTAGTAGAAGATGATAAAAATGAAACTGTTAAGGTACAACAACAAGAGTAAGTTCCATCTGTTGTGTCTCCTTTGCTTAAACAACATTCACTACAAAATAAAAGCCATTTAGTGACTAAAATGATTTGCTTAAACTGTTAAGGTACGTACGGCGCCCGCAACACGCAGCCGCACAATATTGTGTTTTAAAGCTTGTTGGTGCGTGTCATGGAAAACTGTGTTTGTTTTCTTATAATAAAGTTTACAATAAGAGTATTGTTGTTATTTGGAACCCTTCCATCGGAAAATCATTTGGTATTGTTGCTGTCCCTAATGTGACCCTCAGACTTATATTTGGACTGTTTATGGTTTTGGGGTTTGTCTTGTTATGAGTGAAATGTTATATAAGAAGTAGCATAGAAATTCATTTTCCATTTTAACAGAGTGGTTATCAGGATCTTTGTTTATAGTTTCAGCCCGGGAGATGATGCATGTTACATATTCATCTGTAATAATTAACACAAGAACAGGAATAATTTATCATCCGGACATCATAGAGTGCCGATTCGTCCAGTGAAGGTATGAAATAAGCTAAGGAAAGTATTAATAATCATGTATTTTATAGATCAAATTAAATTCTTACCAGCCAAGCTAAGAAGGGCATTCTCAGCAGCTTGTTGTTGTGCATCCTTTCTCGTCTTACCCATTCTAATAGCTACTTTCTCACCCGTGAACAAGACCTGCGTCGTTAAGTCCTATTTAGCACAGACCATATTATATAGAACGCTAAACCCAATAAAATAACTGCTGAATATATTTGCGTTTTTCTTTTCTTTTCTTTTCTTGGCATTTAAATGCAATGGTCTAAAATATAAAATTTCGACTACAACAAATAGTGTTCACTGATGTATTTCGTTACATTAAAATCATAGCACGAACACTAGTATAAACCTATGGATCATTTGCTGTACTTTGACTTTTGAAGTAAATTGGAATTCTTTAACTTCAAGAGTGATGATGATTCTCTCAAGAAACTAACAAGTATATCTTTGTACCTTATTTTTTCTGCAAATTTTGAAAAATTTAACAAAATTTTCCAAAACGTATAGAAATTTCTGTTAAACTTGAGTCTGAAAACTAGTCAACTTGACCCTAAAAAGTCAAATGTTTATTTCTGTGAAGCTCTTCACTATAAACTTAGTTTGTTGCACAATTTTCTTATCCGTGTTCTCATTGTTGTTTATTTTTCAGGAAGAGTTCGAAGATTATATCAAACGACAGCAACTACGAGAGCTAGCCATGCTAAACCCAAATTTCAGAGAAGAGAGTCCCGACCCAAGGGTAGTGTCTCACCATTTAACACAAGTGGCATGAAACGTCCAAAAACCGGTGGTTGACAAAAACATGAATCTAGGGGTTTTAACCACTGTATGCACTTATATTACGTAAAATAGAAACAAAAATATTTCATTATAAATAGGCTACAAAAGACAAACATTTTCACGTGCATACACTAAACCCCTTCTAGATCCGCCCCTAATGCGACCAACATCTTTGAGTAACTATGCACCTACTCACTATACATACACACCCTTGTATAATTTTTGAAACATAATTGAAATGTATAGGCTGACTCTTCTGACCAGCGAGCATCATATTCGATTTTTTGTTTTATGAAGAAAGAAAAGAAAATAGAATGATAGATTGGATAGAGTATAAATTGTAGAGTAAGGAATGATTCATTTTTCTTGTTTCTGGGTGATGCATTTGTAACTGAGCATCATATTGTGCAAACTTGATTAGTTGATGCATTATGGGTCTTCTTGTTCAAAATGTAAACCGTATCGAATTCAGATTCGGTTTTGTGTTCGGGTTGGTTTTGCCTTAAAAAAATCTCAATCCGAGAAACCTGAACCTACGAACTCCCTTACGGGTCCATAACTGACTGATGTCTCGAAAGGGTCACAATTAAAAGAACAGCAGAGTCACAGTGTACACTCTTTAGAGTAACTCGGGTATGCTCCATTTAAGAGCATAAATGCAAGAAACATAGTATCAGTTGACTCTATGAGTCAAAGAATCGTGTTTCCTTTGCCCAAGCACAAACAGGGTTTTAGTCTTGCAAAAATCAAATACAACAATTGTGTCATGTACACGACAATCGTTTAGTATCCAATCTTTTGCACTGGTTCCCAGCCTGCTAGATGCTACTGAACTCTCTGGCATTGGTTATTTTCAGATGTTAATTTACAAGCCTGCCTTTAATGATCAAAACTTAGTTAGCCTGTGTAAGTACCAGGTCATATACAAATTGACTGAGCGGTAATTTACTATGAAAATGAAATGCTGGGGAGACATGTCCTGCTCATACCAATTTATGAAGTAGATTACGATCTGGACTTCTCTATAGTCCAAACCCGTGAACTTAACTTAAAAACAATGTACCTGACATAGGATGCAACTTGTACTTATAAAAATATGTAATCTAAATAATCTTAGAGTCGCTAGTGTTAGGATAAACCCAGAACCAAAACCAATTTCATATAGACCCTCTTATACAGAACCACAAAAACAAATTTTGTAAAGGAAAGATTCCAAGGCTCCAAGCAACAACAATATCCATTCGAAAATCACATTAATAACCGCCACAAAATTATATTAAGCCTTGGATCTTAAGTAGTTCAACGTCCATGGGAAGAGTGCGGGAAAACTTGTGTTCAGCCAAAATTGTTGAACTTCAGTTATAATCATTTTTGTTTTCCAAGAGACTTTAGCATACGAGTTGGTTGAGATGAATCAAATAAGCTCTTGAACCAACAATCAGTATTTAGTGTTGTAACCTATTGGTAAGAAGTCTAATGCATGATGGCATTGCAGACCCCTAGTGGTACTCAACTGACATAACCATTGTTAACCGCAACTCTGTATCTACTTTCTGCTATGTTATTTCCCACTTTGGATGGTATAACTGGGTGATTGTAGATTTTGTCTAGCAACATGGTTATCAACAAATTTCTTAAAAGAGAAACTCGTGACTTTCTCCAAACATCGCCTAACCACTACTAATGCCTTCACTCCGCTAATCCCGATTCAAATGTTGCAAATTCAAAGATTCATAAACTTGTGTTTGTATTTACAGAGTATCCAAAGTAACCGCCAAGCATGATGAAATGAGAATGTAACGAAGCAAAAAATGCTAACAAGATTAGAACAAGTAATGAACATCTAAAAGGCTTGTCATCATTAATTACACAAGCAATAAGGCATCTATACAGGACATTCCCCATTCTAAAAGAACCATGGAATAATAATAATAATAATCACATTAAACTTGATAATACTGATTTCACTTACCTTTCTACAAATCACATTCTAACATATATGTAACATACTTTGCATCTACAATCGCATAAGATTTCATGACATTACTTAACAACATTAAATCAATGATAAAACACTAAAATAGATGAAAGAGATTTTTCCACACCTTTACTACAAAATATATGATAAGTTATTGTCATAATATATGTGTGAGTTATTAAGCAGAAGTAGCGATTCCTTGTAAGAGCCCATGAAGAATGAGTTAATTGCTCCAGAAATCCCCATATTCTTGATTTGTTGTGAGCAGGGATCATAAACATTAAGCGTGGTAAACCACTGGTCCTTTTGAGTTTCAAATATAGTTTCACCATTCATCCTAAACCCCAATATTTTATAAATTGGTGCGTCAATTGTGAATAGCTTTCTAAAAGACGAATCATGCTCCATCACCCATGCACCAAAATGAACCGCTCCCTCCGCCAAAATGCATCCATACACAACAAGAGACTCCCTTAGCTTAGAAATGGACACATGTTTGATTATCTTATTTGTTAAGGTATGTGGCAGGTCTACCACTTTAAACTCCTTGGTAATCAAATCAAATGACACAACCATATGATTTGTGGTAGATTCACCATTATCGGTAAAAGTCGTCTCCCTAGCACCCCAATAGATAAATCTATCTATAACAACGTGAGTTGATGGGTTGAGTTTAATTGATTGACGAGGCAAATTACTACTTGGAATCACATTCCAAACACCCGAACTCAATGTAAAAACTTCAACATGCCAAGACTTGTTGAAGATACATGCGATCCTTACCACGGTGGGATCTATAGTGACGGGACAAACCCCAAAACCATAACGAGTCCGATTAGAAGGGCGAGGGGCAGCAATACCAAATGATTTTCCAATTGATGGGTTCCAAATAACAACTATCCATTTATTATAACCTTTATTATAACCATAAAAACACAGTAATCCATGACATGCACCAACAACGAATGGAAAATTATTTTTGAGCAAAGGTGACATAACAAATGGAGCAAGCTCTTGTTGTTGTACCTTAAGAGATTCAGTCTTATCATCATCTTCTACTAAACGAATGTACTTTACCTTGTCATTATGATAATCAGGTTTGTACCTTAGAATAAAACTATGTGGCTGCGTGTGGTGGGCGCCGTAACCTTTGATAAAGTCAGAGCTGTCGATAAAAGACTTCCATGGTTTGGAAACTGACCTGAACTGAATCAATGACTTGACGTCAAAAACCTTTTTGATGATTTCCATTTGGATTTCGAAAGGGATGTTGTCTGACATTTCTTTCTAGGGTTTATATTAACTTTTGAAATAGGTTGAATTAGTGAAAACTGAAAAGTGGGTATTGGAGAGGAGGTGATTTTGAATCCGGGTTTCGAAGATCGTCGTGTGCCGTCGTGATACGGCGAAGATGTGGTGGTGTCACTGGTGTGTTTGTTGTGTAGTTGGAGATGATGTTTGACGTATTGAAATGTTAGTACCAAATATTGTGTTTGATTTTGACTTAGTTTGGTCTCGCTCAATTATTTTTAGAGAAAATTATTAAAAGGAACAAAAATGGTTCATTATTTAGTCACTTTTAGCATTTTTTTATCATTTTGGTCATGTTTAACTGTTCGAATTTATTATTTTTATGACATGTGTCCTTACAAGTACAAGTGTTAGGTGAAGATATTTTTTTGCTTTTAACTTAAATGACAAATTTACCCTTTATTATCTTTCTTTATTTAATATCTCACCTACCCTCACTTAACTCCATCCACCTACCTCACCACCTTACCAGTCCATAACCACCACCACCACCGCTGCTCATATGCTCGACCACCACTGCTCAACCACAAAAATTATCTATATTGATCAAAACTGACACACAAAATTACTTATTTCATCATTCGATCCACACATTCAATAAATTCATCTCCAACATAACTTTATTTCATCACTCAAAAAACAAACACCCATATTATACACATAATAAACCAGTAACCAAACCCTTAATTTACAAATCCGGTAAGTGAAATGTTGACTAGTCTTAATTAACCACAATTTTATTTAAAAAAAAAGCGTCACAAATCTATAAAAAAAAATATGTTGTATATGTTGTATCTGGCTGTTTCACATATCTACTCTCCCATCTAAAATCTTAGGCTAAGTCTTTATTAAAAAAATAAAATGTGTCCTTCTGTCTCTCTCGATCTGCCGCTGAAACCCAACAAAAAGAGCACCAAATCCATCACCATGTTGCTAATTAGTTTGCCGGATCTTTCACATATCGAACTCAGATCTGGATTTTTCAGATCTTCATGGTGGAATGGAAGGGCTAAGATCTGGCTTTTTTAGATCTTTCACATATCGATATTGATCTCAGATCTGGCCGGATCTTTGACGAGGGTGTTGGTCGGATCTGGCCGGATCTTTGACAATGGTCTTGGCCGGATCTTGTGTTGTCATGGTGGCAGGAGGTTAGGTAGAAGGGAGAGTGTGAAAAAAAATTAGAAAAAATGAAATATGTTGTGTGTTTGAGGGTAAATTTGTCTTTTAAGCTAAAAGTAAAAAAATATATTTACCTAACACTTGTACTTGTAAAGACACATGCCATAAAAATAATGGAGTCGAGCAGTTGATCAGTTGAGTATGGCCAAAATGAGAAAAGGATGCTAAAAGTGACTAAATAATGGATCAACCTTGGATTTTTTGCCCCTTTTGGTAATTTTCCTCTTATTTTTACTTAGTTCATTTACTTAATAGTCTTTATAATATTATTTAAATTTATAAAGTATTATATATCATAAACACAAAATTATTTAAATGTTTCATGAAAATATTGTCTAAAAGTATGAATATAAAATGTAATAAGATAAACATGTTGTTTTTTTAATAATATAAAATATAATCCATAACTTTGTGGATTTTTAATTTGCGGTTTGAGAAAAGTAAGATCGGATCCTATTAGATCTTAAGATCCAATGGCCAAGATCAGGTGATTGTAATATCATAAAATCGTAAGATCCTAATACCAGGAGCGGGATCTTAACAGCTATATTATTTTTTGTTTTGTGTGAATCCCCACTAGATTAATGGGATCAAAGATTTTTAGATTTTTAGGGTGTTTTGAATTTGTTATCGGCAAAATTGAGTAGATAATTATAACAACTACTAGGGTAGCGTTGGTGAGTATTGTGTACATGGGATGCACGAAAAAGTACATGGGGATCCACATAAAAGTACAAACAAGTGTACTTTTGTGTGGGTTCCTATGTACTTATGATGTGCTTAACTTGTGCCCCTAGGGCACAAGTTAGAAAAACCCTTAAAATTTTAACCAACAATATTTTGCGATTACATGTTTTTCGTGATAATTACTTTACCCGTGGCAATAATTTTGGGAACAACTTTGTCGCACATTATTTCATATTAAAATGTCGATTACATATGCATCACGATGCAATGATAATACGAAAACGGTAGTCAGTAGTTTTACGAGGTTGGATGATTGGCAGTGAAAGGTATTTGCTAATTAGTGAATATTGTGTAATATCTGTCAAAATATTATATAACTCGTAAACATAGAGTTCTTGCAATATATGATTAATAATATATATGGCATTGCTTATATAAATTACGGTATTTTAAATTGCACATTTTAATGCTATATAAATCACATAAAAATCTTCGTACTTTGACATGTACGATTCTTTTCAATTGAATTTATTAGCAAAATAATAAATGCCTTTGGGACATGCAATTTTCAAAAAATTTAAATGTCCATTAACAAAAAAAAAATTGGCATTAAATTTACAGTAATGAATGTTTTAAATAATTTATGTGCAGAAAAATTGTTGTTTTTATGTTTCTTAATTGTTTTTACTGTTTTCTTATTATTTTTTTTGCGGTTAATATTTGGCTGAATTATTGATTGAACATGAAAAGCTACAACCTTTTATGCAAGTTCTTCGTTTCCAATAGTCTAAACATGCATGGTTCAAATGTAAGAACTACCCTCGATTTGGTGGTTTGTACCTCTTGAATCTGGGTTTGATCATTAATTAAGAATATGGGTTATGTTTTTTAAGTATATGGTGTGTAAATCATAGGTTTTTATTATGTTAGGTGGATCCACCTATGTTTTGTAAGTGATTGGTTATATGCAAAACAACAATGGATAAGGTTTTTCTTGTTCAGATTATCATGGGAGGACGAGTCTTTAACTCACATTACGCGGCCTAACCAAGGTATCCCGTGAACCTTTCCGTCTTGTTAGCATTAAAGAAGTGTTGGTAATTCTTGATTAGGAAATTTTTAACATGTTTTATAATCGTGTAATAGATTAATTATCGGACTATGGACTTGGATAAGTGAATACTTGAGTATGTATGCAAACTAGCCTTATTATATGTGTAATCCAAGTCCAACACAAGCCCAAAGCCCACAAGGCCCAAGATTGCATGTAAGGAAGTATAAATACCCTCAAATGGTATCATTTGAGGGTGTGCATGAGAGTATAATGTGTATGTGTTTTTAATGAAGTTATAGTTTTCTTTCTCTCATCCTTTTCCTCATATATACCTCACAGCACCACCACCTCTCCTCGCCATAGTTTTTAATAGTTTATCAAATCTAGGGACTATAATTGGTATCAATCGACACACATAGAGTTAGGAGTGTTCTAGTGTTTACAACGCGTTTTTTGATTGAAATTTGAGTCGAAAATGGGCTTTTTTGGTCACACGTGAGTTTTGCCTCAAATCTTTCCATTTTTACATGTTTGATACATAACTTTGTTATTTTTCGAGTTGTTATAGATTTAATATAAAGGATTTTGCAAAAAAAAAAAAAAAAAAAAAAAAAAGGTCAAGACGGTTAAAATTTGAGTGTTTTAGAGCTTTTTGGTGTTTTGGCGTATTTAGTTCCCAGATTATGAATTTTGGCTTCTTGTGTTCGTGAAGCTGAAGTTTGGTGTTTTGAAGGTACCGAATTTGGTTTTTAGAAAGATCAGTGAATAACTTGATCTATCACGATAAACAACTTGATCGAAAAATCGAGGAATGCAAGTAGGACAAATTGTCGTATGAGTGTGCCTGCAAAGACATGAAAGAGTAAAATAATCTTTTGAGAGCTCAGTTGGACAGTCTAAAAGGAAAGGGTGTGGATACTAAGTTTGCAAAACAGTTGACTTCGGAGAAACCACATGGTTCAAAACCGGTTGAAAAACCAAAAATGTCTATTTCTCGGTTTGCTCCAAAAGTCAATGAGAAAAATGATTTGACAAAACAGTCACTCCGCATTCTGTTCCCCAAAAAGAAAATGCAAATGTTGTTGAAAGAAAGAAAAACGTGATTGCACCTGGCTAATTTAGGAATTGTTTAAAGACTACGACCACAACACCTGCCAAAGAATCTGTTGGTTCTAATGACATAGTCGACAATCACTATCTAGAAGCAGCTAGAAAAAAAGGCACAAATTCGAAAAGACACAATTTTAGGTGCTAAACCCAGGGTGATGAATTCTACAGGAATGCAAAACATTGTTAAACCCCAATGACACAATCTTCCACTGCGATATTTTGGGGGGTGTTACGGATTGGCATCAGAGCTACAGTTATAGAGAACTAGGCTACATCTAGACTATAACCACTATGTCTTGACATTTTTACAAAACTCTGTGTGCACGGTTACTATACACACTTCTACTTACATACCTTATACGAGTTATTTATATTTATGTTTATACCGACGCCTTTCAAAACCCAGATCCAAAATCACCTCCTCTTCAAAATTCACTTTTCAGTTTTCACTAATTCAACCTATTTCAAAGGTTAGCATAAATCGTAGAAAATTTTTTTTGATAGAAATGACAGATAATATCCTATTTGATCGAAATGGAAATCATTAAAATAGTTTATGATGTCAAGTCGTTAATTCAGTTCAGGCCAGTTTCAAACCATGGAAATCTTTCATTGACAGCGCTGAGTTTATTAAAGGTTATGGCGCCCGCCACACGCAGCCACGTAGTTTTATTCTAAGCTGCAGACCTGACTTTGAAGAACCAGAGTTAAGGTACATTCGTTTAGTAGAAGATGGTGATAAGAATAAAACTTATAAGGTACAACAACAAGAGTTAGATCCGCTGATTAAACAATTATCTAGTACACAATTTGTTTGTGCGTGTCATCGATTATTGTGTTTAATTTGTTATAGTAAAGATAATGATAGAAAGATGCTTGTTATTTGGGAGTAAGGATCAAATGAGAAGAAAAATAAGAATGAGAAGAGTGAGAAGAAACCACAACCACACATATAAGATGTACCTAGAAAAGTATATGCATCATCCCTTAAAATTCTCCATCCTATTTAAAATATGTGGTTAGAAACATTTCTTATTCTTCTCATTTTAATATTACTTATCACTAGATCTCTTCCCTTTTATTTGGAACCCTTCTATTCAAAAGTAATTTGGTATTGCTCTCCCGGAATATGATCCTCATAGTCAAACTTACTGGACTCGGCTTGTTTTTGGTTTTGGCGTTTGTCTCGTCACTAGAGATCCTACCATTGTTAAGATTTTACAAATGCATAACAAGCCTTGGCATGTGGAAGTTTTTACATTGAGCGCGGGTGTTTGGAATGTGATTCCAACTAGCAATCTGCTTCGTCAATCAATTCAACTTAAACTACGTTCACCTCATGTTGTTATAGATAGGTTTATTTATTGGACTGCTTGTGATACGGCTTGTGCTTATAATAAGTATATGGTTGTGTCATTTGATTTGATTACAAAGGAATTTAAACTGGTAGAACGCACCAAATACCTTAACAAACAAGCATTATTGACGTGTGTGTGTTTCTAAGCTAAGGGAGTCTCTTGTTGTGTGTGAATCTATTTATGTAGATAGAGGAAAATGTTGTGTATGGGTGATGGAGCATGATTTGACTTTCAGAAAGCTATACACAATTGACGCACTAGTAGATAAAATATTGGGGTTTAGGGAGAGTGGTGAACATATATTTGAAACTCTAAAGAAGGAAGACGGATGGGTTAACACACTTGATGTTTACAACCCGTGCTCACAAGAAATAAAAAATCTTGGGATTGATGGAGTTCCGAACTCATTCGGCATGGGATCTTATAAGGAATAGCTACTTCTACTCGATCACTTGGGTATATATCGCGAGGATAATTAATGAAAAAGATGATGACAATCACATTATAAGGTGTGATATGTTACTTATGGAGGGAGGGCCTAATTTGTAGTTAAGGTTTGGAAAAATGACTTTCATCTATTTAGTTGTTTGTCACTGCTTCAATGTTGTTAAGTAATATCATTTATGGAATCTTATGTGATTGTTGATGCATTATATGCTACATATTAATAGATATATCATATATGACTTGTTGCAATGTTGGTGAAATCATACTGTTATATTGTTTTTACTGGTTGGTTTGTTTTTGCTTATGTGGTTAAAAGCTCCTTGTATCATTTGTTACAATATAAACACATTCTGCTTCTTCTGTCATCTTCATACAAAAAAATCATGTTTTAAACACACTTACAAACACGCATAACCTGTATCCAAAAACGAGCGTATTTGTAAATCTTAGAGTAAATTACATGAATGGTCCTTGTGGTTTTTCAAAAATTGCAACTTTCATCCCTCGAAGTTTGGAGTTGCATTGGTCGTCCCTAATTTGGTAAAGAATAACACACCCGATCCTTTAGTTTAACTGGTATTAAATGAGTTCCGTTATCATTTACACATTAGCCCCTTTGGTTAAAGACCGTTGCATCGTCTATCCTTAATAATAACGGTTGTTTATAATTTAAAGTTTTATACGTTTTTATCCGTTTCGTTCGTTTTTATACGTTTTCTTATGTTTTATACGTTTTCATCAGCTAACTAGTAAGATGGATAAAGAGTAAAAAGACTTACGGGTGTCCCTCTAACAACGGTAGATACATAGTTAGGACCTACTCCATAGTCATCCAAAAGTGGTGCAAGCCTTGAGAGTCCAAAATCAACAACTTTCGCAGTGAGTTTGAAGTTGATGAGAATGTTGCTTGTTTTAATATCACGGTGGAATATAGGTGGGTTGGCTTCGGTGTGAAGATACAAAATGCCTTTGGTTGTATCCAATGCTACGTTTAACCTCATTCGGAAGCTCAAAGACTCCCGATTTGGCTGCAAATGCAACACACAATCCCTTTCAAAATTCACATCAAAATACCTGTAAAATTCAAAGAATCAAGTCTCAAAAGTTTCATACCATTAAGCCAATCACGTAGTGTTCCCCGAGAAATAAACTCATAAACCAACATCTGCATAAGTCCAAAGAACACTTATGTTATCCAACCGAAAGGGTATTTGTTCTTGTTCCTCTAAAATATTAATAAATCTTAAGACTAAATAAGATGTCAAGAAACCGAACTAGATTTCGGTGGTCTAATCTTGACAAAATTTCTATCTCCATCAAAAATTCCTTTTCACCTTGTAATGATCCTTCTTCTGCGCGTTTTATGGCTACCACTGTTCCATCGCATAATATTCCTTTATACACCTTTCCATAACCACCTCGGCCAACAACACTCGAGCTACTAAAGCTTTGAGTTGCGAGTGCCATTTCTTGAAAGGTGAAGCTTTTAACACCGTCAATATTGATTGAATGTTTTGCGACTGGTAACAGTAACATAAGAATTGACATCAAAATCTTGCGACTTAAAATCACTATAATCAATTTTTAAAAAACACATCCAAATCAGGAACTTACGTAAAGATTTTCTTGATGACGTTTGCTTGTATTTCTCGTATCGTTTCTTGATCACAACAGTCAGTACTGAAGAAATCAATAAAGCACATGCCACAGCTACAACTACAAGGGTAACTAAAACGCCTTTGGCTTATACCTTTTCTTGATGTATCAATAATCACTACATCAACAGTGAAAAATAACCAATATGAGCTTACCTATGGAGTGAAAGTGGCCAATAGTGAGCGGGGTATGGGGGAGGTATGTTGTAGATAGACGTACCCCTTCCCAAGGGTAGAGAGACAATGGGTCAATTTGGGATATGCTATTATCTCTAGCGGATCAAATTATACTCCGTAAAAGTTATGGAGTAGGTCAAACGGGTTGAAAGTCATTGTGGTCAAATACTCAAATGCGTAAAAACCTCGTGAAAGCCGTATTAAATGTGCAAGAGTTTTTTTATCACATTTTGCACAAGAATAGTTTATCCCTATCCAGACTGTTTTGACCTGAACCATACGGAAGCCATGTTTAAAAAATTCAATAAACAGAAGCCAAAAACTATGATAAATCATGAGTAAAATAAATAGCAATAAACCGAGATAAATAGAAAACATTGTTTATATAAGGCTGAGGCAAGCACATGAGATAAACGAAGAGCTGCTCAAACAAGTGGTATTTCACTCTTTACTAGTTGCATCATTTGACTTATTGAAAAGTCAAACCTGTGACAAATTTCACAAGCTTCCTGATCATTTCTTGTACTTCGTCTTTTGAAGTCAACGGACCTTTTGTTGTGCATTAAACTTATTTTGTTGCACATATTTCTTATCCATGTCCTGATTGTTATTTATTTATTTGCAGAACGAGTCCGAAGAGTATATCAGAAGACAGCAACTGCGAGAACTCGCTATTGCTGAACTCAAATTTCAGAAAAGAGTCCCGGACTCCCGACCCAAGTTGTAGTATGTCACCATTTAACAAAAGTGGCATGAAACGTCCAAAAACCGGGCGTTAGCGAGACAAACATGGATCCAAGTGTTTAATCACAGTATGCACCAATATTACGTAAAAAGATACAAATAATAATACTATTTCTATTCTTTCATTACAGAAAAACTACAAAAGACAAACATTTTCATGTGCATACACTGAACCTCGTCTAGATTCGCCCCTAGAATGATAGAGTGGATGGAGTGTGAAGTGAAGAGTAAGGAATGATTCATTCTTCTTGTTTTTGGGTGATGCATTTGTAACATAAGAGTCATTATAGTTTTATAGAAATATATTTCAATTTATATTTTATGTTCAAAACCTAACGCAAACCGAATTTAAGCTCGATTTTGGTTCGGTTTTGTCTTCAAAAATTCTCAACCCAAAGAACCCATACTGAGAAACCCGAACCGACAAACACGCTACCGGTCCATACCTGATTGATGTTTCAAAAGGGCCACAATTGAAAGGATATCACAAACAGTCGAAGTGTATACAATAGTAACTCGGATACTCAAGTTTGGTGGCCACAATTGAAGAGAATAACTTCAAGAAACAAATTATCAGTTGCCTCTATGTATCAAAGGGTCGTGTTTCCTTCACTCAAACAAGAACAACAACTAGTCATGTATACGGTGGTCATTTAGGATCCACTCTTTTGCATTGGTTTTCAGACAGCAATGGTAACTATTGAACTTTGTGGCATTGGTTTGCAGTCGAATACTAATTTACAAGCCTGCCTCTAATGATCATGGTTTGGCTATGGAAGTACCGGGTCATATGCACATTGACATATCGGTAGTTTACTATAAAAAGTGAAATCCTAGGAGAGTCGTGCTGCTCATGCCAACCACCGTCCCCTGGTTTGTTTATGTGCACTATGGAGACTGACAATTATAACAACACAAGTCCATACAAACCAATCTACAAGGTAACTTATGGTTTGGACTTTGGATTTCTTTAAAGTCCAAACCCGTGAACTTACAAACATTGACTTTACGTAGGATGCAACCTATACTTTGAAATTTGTAATATAAACAATCTTAGGGTCGCTACTGCTCGGATAAACCCCATAACCCAAAAAACATTTTCCTATAGATATAACAGCTGGCACAACAAAAAACTCATGAGTTTCTCCAAATATCGCCTAACCGCTACTAATGCCTTAACTCCTCTAATCCTGAGTTACAGTACATGAATATCATTTCTTGTTCACACATAAGCATTTACACGTTCAAATGTTGCATATTCAATTATTGGGTTAATCCCAATCGACCCAACCCAGCGACCCAAGTCAACACCTATTATGACCCGGTCAACAAAAGTCAACGAAAGTCAACCATACGAAAAGTCAAAGAAGCAGTTACAACGGTTACATAGCAGTTACCAATAACTGCTCCATATGTATTGAACCGACACAATGCTTCAAACATACCGTTTCATTATGTATAAATACTTAGAAACTCTGTAACAAACATATGATGACAGATTTTGTACATCGATGACTGAAATATATAGAAAAGTTTCTTGATTCAAATCGTTTATTGTTATTTGGTATATCGTTGATTAAAGATCCATTAAAACTAGGCCAACAATTGGTATCAGAGCCACAATCATCATATACCAATCTATTCGTTATAGTTTCAGAATCAAAGAAAAAAAACTGTTTCGGAACTTTTTGCAAAATAAATTCGGACACAAATCATAAAATCATTTCTGTGTTCCTATTTCTGTCGCAACAGGGGAACAATCACAACCGTGATTACTCTCACCCGGCATCAGAAAATCATTCGCAAAGATTCTTTTACCGAAAATAGTTTCCTTTTTTTAATCCAATAGGATCAGAAAACGAATTTAATCGTTTTATATTGATTCAAACGAAAAACTAAACGAAGTCATCAATTAGGGCACAAAGTAAAGATTCGAATTAGAACGAACACACCTGTTCTTAAATGAAATCAAGCCCAGAAGGATCAATTGAAAACCCCAATTGATTCATTAGCAAACTCCAATCGTAAAGATACTCACGGATCATAAAACCCCCAATTAATCCGAAACCCTAGATTTCAGATTGAAGGGTTAACAACGTTCATAAAGAGAACACCACACCGGAGACAGTAAAAGGACGGTCAAAACCACAACCATCTTTAAAAAAGAGGCCGGTCAACCGTCGGTTGTATTGGAGAAGAAGAGAGAAGATAAAAAGTTATCTTCTGAAGAGAGAGAGAGACACTGAAAAACACACAGTATCTCAAAAAGAAAAATATACGCGTGGGGTTATTATCTCAACAAAAAAAAAGGAGAGATAAATAAAAGAAAGGAAGGACGCGTGAACAGTTAAAGGGCCACTCAAAGGATTTTATTTTTAGTTAAGGCATCGGGTTAAACCATCAACCCCTCCAGGTTCCAAAGATTTTCAAAACCACTCTATTTTTACATTATATTTTGATATATACAGTTTTTTAGATTGATAAGTTATTTTAAAACATTATTAAAATCTTATCATATTTTGTATAGTATATCTAATCTAGTCTTTACACTACTTAGAATACTGATTAGGAATAATTTGTAAGGAGTAATTAACCTTAGGTTATTCAGTTTTAATTTTATAATCTCCCAGGATTGTTTAAAAATTGTTAAAACTATACCTAGAAAAGTTTTACACCCATTTGAGGAAGATAAAACATTAAGAGCTCACTTTGAAATAAGAATTTTGAAAATAAAAACACTTTGTGTTAAAAATTCTTTATTGGAGATTTATTGTCATTATCATTTTAAGATATGACGAACGACAGTGGTAAAAAGGAACCCAGTACTAACATTTCGAATGGTACACCCCAATTTCAATGCCCAATCCTAAAGCCCGCGAATTACTCCTTATGGGCAATTCGAATGCAAATCATTCTCGAAGCGAATGATTTATGGGAAACAATTGAGCCGACTGAAACGACTCAACCCGATAAAAATATGATCAACCTGGACTTAAGGAAGATCACAACAACGAAGGTAGAAATAACCAAAATAACCAGATCAACATGGACATAATGAAGATCACAGAAGAAAAGGTGGAAATAACCAAGATCAACATGAACAAAATGAAGATCACAGAAGAAAATGTGGAAATAACCAGATCAACATGGACATAATGAAGATCACAGAAGAAGGTGGAAATAACCGAAGGAAAATTGATCTACCTGGACATAAGGATGATCACAAAAAATTAAAAGCTCAGATGGTGGATTTAACCAGAAGATGAATCAAGAAGACTTAAAGACCTACGTCGCAGCAATTGTGATTAAGGGGGAGAATATTGGGTTAATCCCAATCGACCCAACCCAGTGACCCAAGTCAACACCTATTATGACCCGGTCGACAAAAGTCAACGAAAGTCAACCATACGAAAAGTCAAAGAAGCAGTTACAACGGTTACATAGCAGTTACCAATAACTGTTCAATACGACACAATGCTTCAAACATACCGTTTCATTATGTATAAATACTTAGAAACTCTGTAACAAACATATGATGACAGATTTTGTACATCGATGACTGAAATATATAGAAAAGTTTCTTGATTCAAATCGTTTATTGTTATTTGGTATATCGTTGATTAAAGATCCATTAAAACTGGGCCAACATCAATGACTAATAAACTCATCTTTGTATTTACAGATTATTCAAAATAGACCCCAAGCAAAACAAGAGGAGAATGTAACGAAGCAAAGGACGCTAACAAGGTTTCAACATGTAATGAACATCTAAGGGTTGTTCATCATTTTTTCACACAAGCAAAAAAGACATCTATAAAGGACATAATAAAAATCACATTAAACTTGAGAACCGATTTCACTAACCTTGCTACAAAGCACATATTTGGAATTATAAAAATAAATAAATAAAATAGTAACATATTTCTGCAATTGCATAAGATTCCATAAAAAACTTAAATAGATGAAAGTGATTTTTCCACACCTTAGCTACAAAATAGATGAAATGTGGCCTTTATCATTTTGATCAACTATCGTCACCATAAATATGAAAATCCGAGTGATCAAGCAAAAGTAGTGATTCCTTGTAAGAGCCCATGACGAATGAGCCATCTTTTCCAGCTATAAACCCACCTATCCTAGGATTATTGATTTGTTGTGAGCAGGGGTCATAAACATTAAGTGTGCTATACTGGCCATCCGCCTTTTGAATTTCAAATATAGGTTCACCATTCTTCCTAAACCCCAATATTCTACAAACTGGTGCACCTAATTGTGAATAGCTTTGTAAAATACGAATCATGCTCCATCACCCATACACCACAACAAAGTGCTTCCTCGACCTTAACGTATCCCGACACAACAAGAGAGCCCCTTAGCTTAGAAAGGGACACACGTCTAATTATCTCACTTGATAAGCTATCGGGTAGGTCTACTACTTTAAACTCCTTGGTAATCAAATCAAATGACACAACCATATGATTTGTGGTATCTTCACCATCGTCAGTAAAAGTCTTCTCACAAGCACCCCAATAAATGAAATAACAACATGATTTGATGAGTTTAGTTTAACTGACTGACGAGGCAAATTACTACTTGGAATCACATTCCGATCTGATGTGTGTAGTTTTTGTCATGTTTATCATTGTGTACCTAAGTTAATTTGTTATGTTAAAATCATAGATTTACCTCCCTAATTGTTTGACCTGGAAAACATCCAAAGTTAATGTGGGTAAAATTAAAATGGAGTGATTGTAACTTATGAAACTGTCATATAGTATCAATAATTTGTAATGTTAATAAGTAGATTCAAGTGAGGTTGATTTTTTTGTAAAGATGGATATGAACTTTAAAGTGTCACAAGACCCTTTTTTATGGGGATTGTTTAGCAAAGTTTTGTTGGCACACAAACATGACAATCTACATATACTACTGTCTTGAGCCAAGATTAAAGCTCATCAATTTATTAATTGTGCCAAATGAGATACTTTTTTACTTTAAATATCAAATTTGTTTTGTTTGAATTATACAACTGAAACATACATTAAATGGGATGCAAGGGATGCAGTAGTTAAAGCTATATATTTGTTGTATCATACAATTCTTTGTTGAAAGTTAATTTTGCTACAGTATAATTTTAGCTCTAAAGCTATAATTTTGGTGTTAGTATTATAGTTCTGGAGCTTATATATTTTCTTATTTTCTAGCAAGCTAGCTATCAACATGGAATGATTTCAGGAAGTAGTTCGTTTGTTCCATCATACACCCACTGTGAGGTGCATAAGTAACCTCCATGTTTTATCGATTTGTACTTGGTTCTTTTTGACTTATATTTGTGTGTACATAGCATAAGTTTAATTCTATAGTGCTGAGGATGTTGATTTTCTTTGTGGTTTTCAGGTTGATCCTTATCATGACCATTTCAACAGATTTTTCTACGTGAATTGGAAGTAAAGTTAATTATGTATACGGATAAAAAAGTACATTATTTGTTGAAATGGGTTGAAACAGATTGTTGTGGCTGAAATCATTTATGAATATGTTGAGTAGGGTATTTATGCGTTAAAATGAGTTATAATGGGTTTAAATATGGTGATTTGTAGGTTGAACCGTTGAAGTATTGTAAAAATTCGTTCGAAGAGCTGAAGCAAGAGAGAACACGAGATAAAGAGCTTTTTGAGGAAGCTAAAGAAGAGTAAAGAAAGCAATATGAAGAAAAGCTTAAGTCTCTTGCATTGACAATGAAGGAAAAAATGATGAAAGAAGCGAATGAAAAGATTAGTGAGATGTTTGCTCAATATACACAATAGCCTCCCATTCCCCCTCCCTAGTAAACAATATGTTGCGTTTGGTAAAGCTTTTGATACATTTTCTAACTGTATAACCCATAAAAGTAAGTTAGAATGCTTTTAATAACGTTTATGATATTTGGGATATTCGGATGATTACTTTTTTCGGTTTGATTTGCATATTATAGATATTTGGTTTTAAATTTGAAGGCCGAGGGCTGAATAATGCTATTTAAAAAGATTGTGTATGTTTATGCAACGGATCTGCAATTGCATTTACGAAGTTTAAATATCGATTTTGTAATAAGGAATTTATGTTGCAAGATCTTAATGATGTAAACAACAATTTTGGTTTGTTGCAAAATGTTGGGAATTCTCTAAATAAGAATTTTGCTGAAGATACTGCTGACGGATTCTACTGAAGTTCATGGATTCTGCTGAAGAAGTGTTTCTGCGGAAGTAGTAAAACCGTGTAGCTTGTTTCTGCGGATATAGTTATTCCGCGTATTTTATAGTTAGTTAGGATATGCATGAGCTTTATTAGGAAGTGATAATGTATATCTTCTTTAGTTTTATGATTATACGTTTCTTGTAAAACTGTTTAGGGTTCCTTGTCTATAAAAGGAACACATTAGTATGTATGGTGTACGAGTTGGAAAAACAAGTTTTTAATATTATTGCAAGATCCATAGAGGATCAAAGTATTCTTAGTTATCTGTGTTGTTACTTGTGTTTGATTTCCGCTTTAGAATACAAGTAATATAGACTGTCTATTAGTGTGTTTGTGATTACATAAACATTGCTAACGATTCACGAGCGCTCAAAGATATATCAAGGTCTTAGTTTCAACAAGTGGTATCAAAGCCTCGAGAGAGTCTCTGTGATACTAAGAAAATTCTTTTCTTTACACCCTCACAACCAAAACAACCATAACAATGCCTGGGTCAGACAATGAAACTGAAGTTACTCAGAATGAAAACACCACATCTTTGCAACAACTCAATCTCACAAACAGCAATGCAAAGTTCCCATATCTCAAGAAGGAAGAGTATGAATTGTGGGCTATGAAGATGCAGAATTGGATCTCCAATATTGACTGGAATCTTTGGGAAGTTGTTTGTAAGGGTAACAGTTTGAAGAAGTGCGTCAAAGATGCTGATGGTATTATTACCATCGTTGGTCCCAAAACTGCTGAAGAGATACTAGTTGTTCAGAGAGAGAATAAAGTTAGAACTATTCTCCTTCAGGCTATACGAGATGATCACATGGGTGACTTTCACTACATGGAGGATGCTAAGGACATCTGGATGGCAATCAAGGCTAGGTTTGGTGGGAATGAGGAATCAAAGAGGATGAGGAAATCTATGCTGAAACAACAGTTTCAAGAATTCCAAATCTCTGAGGAAGAAGATATCCACAAGGGATATGACAGGTTCCACAAGATTTTGAGTCAATTGAATCAGATGAAGGCCAGGCCAGACAATGAGGATTGCAATTCAAAATTCTTACGATCTTTACCTCCATCTTGGTTGCAAGTAAGCATTGCACTCAAAGCAAAAGGTGGGCTAGATCTAGTCACTTTAGATGATCTCTACAACAGACTTAAAACTCTTGAGCCTGATGTCAGAAGTCCCGTTCGGTCATCCACTCCCACTCACTTAGCTTTTGTTAGCACCTCCTCACATAAGATGACCTATGCTCCAAGCCCAATTTCCTCAGCATCATCATCCTACATCACCACCACATCAAATTCTCAACCTAAATCCAGTGGTGTACTGGAAGATGTAATTCACTCTTTTGTTGCTGATTATGACAATCAGCAGCAACTAGCATTTGAGGATTTTGAACAGGTGGATCCACTTGATATGGAAGAGATGAACTTGAAGTGGCAATTGGCCATGCTCTCAATGAACATCAAGAAGTTTGAGAGTAAGTCTAGGAGAAAGTTTGGTTTCCAGGGAAGAGATTCAGCAAGATTTGACAGAAGGAAAGTCAAGTGCTATACTTGTGGTCAAATGGGTCACTTCTCAAGAGAATGCAAGGATAGGAAGGCTGGTGATGAAGTTAGGTATTCTACCTATCATCAAAATCAAACCGAAGCTGGATCCTCCAAAGCTTTGGTCACACTGGATGACCATGTCAACTGGAAGGTGCATGATCCTGATAATGATGAAGTTTCTGGTTCTGAGCAGAGTGGAATGCTGGCATGCTGTACTACAGAGGATCTGCACAGTCAAGTTGCCTTAATGGGCATCTCTCAGGTACATAATTGTGTTTTTGGTTGTAGTGAAAGATATAATGAACTTAAGGAAGCTTATGATGAATTGAAACCTAAATATAATGAATGTTATGTCGAAGTTGAGGCTTACAAACAGGCTTTAAAAACTGTAGAAAGATAAAAAAATTTGGTTTCAAAAGAATCAACTTGCTTATGATGAAAAGATAAGGGTGTTAGAAAGTGATTTGGAATGTACTAAAATTGATTTAAAACGTACTGAGAAAGAAAAAGCTGATGTAGTTTTGAAAAACCAAGTGCTGAAAGAGAAACTAGATGAGGAAGTAGCTAGACATAAAGAATGGTTAGTGTCAGGTGACAAAGTAGCTAGATTTCTCTATGGTAGTCAATCTGTAAACTCTGGGCTAGGTTTTGGTTTTAATAAGTATGTTGGCTTAGAAGCTAGAACCGATACGCGCAAATCTACACCAGCAGGATTAGCTAATTATGTAAAAGAATGAGACTTACATGTTGTACCTGGACCTATTAGAGGAGAACATATGCCCACTGACCTTGACATCACTATAGACTTTGATGGATCACATCATCTTTATGGCAAAAAGTCAAGAGACTTGCCAGACCCTAATACTAAATCTAATGACTTTGTCTCTTGTTCTGACAGTGACAAGTCCTCTGACCAAGGGTCTACTACATATACCAGTTGTGATTCAAGTGAAAAGTCAGACCTTCCCAAGACCTCACCCAAGACTACACCCAAGACTCCCAACAAGCCTGTTAGAGTTGTTGCTGAGGAATCAACTTCCAAGACAGTTTCCTCTGAAGACTTGTCTTTTAATTCTTTGCAAAACAATGTCTTTCATTCTGTTAAAAACAATTCTGTTAATGTTTGTGGTTTGAATGCTTTTGCATGTGATGAAACATCTTTCACTTTGAATAAATCTTCTAAAAATAAGACATGCTTTGTTTGTGGAAGTAAATTTCATTTGATTAAGGTTGTAATTTTCATGAGCAAAGAATGGGTGTATGTGCTAGTCAAAAGAAATCTCAACCAATGTGGAAAAATGTTAATAATATTCCCTCTTTTGTTCCACAAGTAACTTATAAACACAATTCTGCTGATAAACAATTTTCAAAATGGAGCAGATCTGTTGCTAGACCATATGTGAGACCAACTAGTTCATATTTTCAAAATGGTTATTGGCCTGGATGTTTTGACTCAATGTATGTTGGCAAGGGATATAGGGATACTGCTGTGAAGCCCTCAGTAGGTTGTTCTTGGACTCAAAAGGGACCTAATTTTCAATGGAGGCCCAGGAACAATGGTGGATCTTATACATCTACATGGCCTAAATCTTATGATCCATAAGGCAGGCTCAAGTCATTGATGACTTGAGTCTCCATAGTGTACTAATATTTTGTATATTTTTTTGTTGTTGTTGTAAGATCATCCTCTGCAGAGTAAAGATGTCGGCATTGTAGATAATGGTTGTTCCAGAAGCATGTCAGGAAACAAAGAGAAGATGCATGATTTTGTACCCATAGTAGGAGGAGGTAATGTGACTTTTGGTGGAGGAGATGGTAGAATCACTGGGAAAGGCACCATCAGAACACCTCAGTTGGATTTTGAGAATGTGTACTATGTAAAGGAACTGCAACATTTCAACTTGTTCTCAGTATCACAAATTTGTGACACCAAGCACAAAGTACTCTTCTCTGAGGATGAATGTCTTGTGCTCTCTAAAGACTTCAAACTTCCAGAAGATACATCCATTCTGCTGAGAGTTCCCAGGAATCACAATATATACACATTCAATTTGAATGATGTTCAACCAGAAGGTGACCTAACATGTTTGGTGGCTAAAGCTTCCTTGGATGAGTCTACAAAATGGCATAGAAGGATGGCTCATGTGAACTTCAAGACCATTAACAAGCTTTCTAAACTTGGTCTTGTTGAAGGACTTCCTTCCAAAGTCTTCACCAATGAACACAATTGTGTTACCTGCAACAAAGGAAAGCAACAGAGAGCCTCATACAAAGCCATTACAGCTGTGAGCACTATCTTAGAACCTCTTCAGTTGTTGCATATGGATCTCTTTGGTCCAACCCAAATCAGAAGTATTGATCACAAGTATTTCTGCCTGGTAATCACTGATGGCTATAGCAGGTTTTGTTGGGTATTCTTTTTGAAAACTAAAGATGAAACATCTCAAATTTTAAAAGAGTTCATTACCCTTGTTGAAAACCAACTAAACAAAAAGGTTAAAGGTATTAGGTGTGATACTGGGACAGAGTTCAAAAATGTTGTATTAATAGAACTCTGTAAGTCTAAAGGGATCAAAAGGGACTATAGCAATCCGAGAACCACACAACAAAATGGGGTTACTGAAAGAAAGAATAGGACCTTAATAGAGGCAGCAAGGTCCATGCTTGCAGACTCTAAATTACCTACTATGTTCTGGACTGAAGCCGTCAGCACTGCTTGTTATGTTCTGAACAGGGTATCCATTACTAGACCTCATTTCAAGATACCTTATGAGCTTCTCACTGGTAAAGTTCCTGATATTCATTATCTCAAACCTTTTGGATGTCAAGTGACCATTTTGAACACAAGTGATCCTCTAGGAAAATTCGATGAGAAAGCTGATGAGGGGTATATTGTAGGTTATTCAGCTCATAGTAAGGCTTATAGGGTATATAATTTAAATGCTAAAAAGATTAAGGAGACACTTAACCTGAGATACCTAGAAGATAAGCCTAATGTTCAGGGTCAAGGTCATGTTTGGTCCTTTGACCTGAATTACTTAACTGATTACTTGGGTTATACCAGATATGTTGCTAACCAATCTGCTGGTACATAAGAGTCTCCCACTAACAATGCAGGTTCCCTGGATGATGACTCAGATAGTGAGTCTGAGCATGATGAACAACCAATTCTTGTTCCTTCCTTCTCCCCTAACCATTTTTCAGGTGATAATTTTAAAGTAACTTCTGATGAGCATGGAGATGAGTCACACTATGCAGAGGACCTTGCTAGACTCAAGAAGCAAGAGCATGCAACCAATCTAGAAGCTGAGAGGCTTGGTGTGGAGTTTGCAAGAGATGCTGAGGCACTAATCAGACAATCAGCTCAAGCAGTCAGTGGAAACCATTATTCTCCTGACAGTTCTTCTGTTTCTCCAGACATCACCAAATCTGCTGACAGTCCTGCTGCATCTACTCCATTTTCTACTAGTGTGTCCACAGACTTTGAGGAACCATATACATGATTTCCAAGTCCTTGTGATCTTGGTAATCATCAACCCAAAGCTGGAATCTTCACCTCTACTTCCTATGACAGCGATTTTGAACCAACTGTGAACAATCTTGACACCACAATTGATGTAAACCCTTCTGCTACAAAAAGGATCAATATTGCTCATCCTCAATCCAATGTTATTGGTGATCCTCAAGCACCTGTTAGAACTAGAAGTACTGTGACAAGTTCTAAGTATGGTCAGGTTGCTTTTCTTTCCTATGTCTCACAACAGCAAAGGGTCAATCACGCAGACTTTAAGCATTGTCTGCTTGCTTGCTTGCTTTCTCAAGTGGAACCAACCAGTGTTACTCAAGCTCTTGAAGATTCAAGTTGTCTTGAAGCAATGCAAGATGAGATGCAACAATTCAAGAATTAGCAGGTTTGGATATTGGTACCACTACCTGATGGGAAGATTGCAATTGGGACAAAATGGATCTTGAAGAACTAAAGTGATGCAAGGGGTATTGTGGTAAAAAACAAAGCACGATTAGTGGCTCAGGGGTTTAGGCAAGAGGAAGGCATTGATTATGATGAAGTTTTTGCACCTGTAGCTAGAGTTGAGGCTATTCGAATCTTCTTGGCTTATGAATCTTATATGGGGTTCATGGTTTATCAAATGGATGTGAAAGGTGCTTTTCTGTATGGTGAGATTGAAGAAGAAGTATATGTCACTCAACCCAAAGGCTTTGAAGACCCAAATAATCCAAAACATGTATACAAGGTTGTAAAAGCTCTCTATGGACTACATCAGGCACTGATAAGGTTTTAAAATGTACCTTTTTGAGGGGTCGTTTAAGCCCTTATTTGATCACTTTTGTATCCGTTATTATTTAATATCGTTCCTTTTCACTTTTTAGGTCTCTCGAAGGCAAATTGCTGGAATGGCACTTATTTGGACGAAAAGGCGCGGATATACGAAGAAAATGGCCAAAGTCAAGAATCGAGCCACTCAGACTGCTGAAATACAAGGGGACGGCGTCAGGTGTTAACTGCGACACCGTCGCATCAATTTTGTGACGGCTCAGTAGCCAAATTGCTTAATTTCAAATGACGGTGTCAGGCTTTAAAAGAGTAGGTCGTCGCAACTCAGACGGCCTAGATTTGATCCAGACGGCGTCAGAGACTGAAGGGGACGGCGTCACAAGCATAAGGTGACGCCGTCGCAATACTAACGTGGCCAAGACGAAACCCTAATGACGGCGACCCGACCGTCGCGATTGTAATCTTATATATAGAATCTGAATTTTTCAGTTTTAGTGTGTAGTCTTTTGGAGTAAAAACCTAAACCGAACCAAGGCTGTCTTGTACAGTATTTTAGGGTTCCAAACCCTATCTTACATCAAGATAAGTGTTTTACTTCATTAATTCAATTATGTCTTCAATTACTTGTGTGTATGCTTGCATGTTCTCCATGTCCGGCTAATTTACTTATGTGTTTGCTTAGGGAATATGAAACTTAATTATTGAATATTGATTGGTTGTCTCTTATCTTAATTGTTAATGATCTAGTAATGCGATAGGTCATTCGTTGTGTAGTTAATGCTTGATTAATCTTTGTGAACCTTAGACTATAACACCTAGAGTAGTTGTAGGCTAAACCATCCAAAGAGTACCTTAGAGTTAGAGTTTATAATTCCTAGAGATTTTGTAGACGAGACCCTTTGGTAGTTTCAAAGAGTTAGGGATAAACGCATACCCTACGACTTTAGACACACAACGCAATTAATAATAAGGACGTGACAATTCAACCACCAATAGGAGATAATTAAGGAGTAATAAAACCTAAGTAAACACATCTTTAAACCATCATACGAGCACACAATAATTAGACATAGACTACATACACCTTAGATTAGATAATTAGATAAGTAGAGTAATCGGTAGAAATACCAACCCCCAAATCCAAACCTATAAAGATAAAAAATAATCTTCCTCAACCCCAACCTTAGCGTAGTAACTTCTCACTAGCATTCCTATTCTCCTAGAGAACGATATCAATACCCGTGGCTTACCCTAATACTACACTACAACGATTAGGTTCACTGCCTAGGGTGTTATAAAACTTGCTCGAAGAAAAGGAAGTTCCTTTGACCCCGAACGACGCGTGTAGCGTTATCAAGTTTTTGGCGCCGCTGCCGGGAAATAGAATAGCTAGTTAGGAGTCTACCTCGTTTAGGTTTCTTTGCTTGATTCCTATCAAGTAAGCATTTTTCCCATTTTTTAGCTTCCTCGTAGTCTATCCCCTTTCTTTGTGTTTGTGTTCGTAATACCCTTTTCATTTGTCGCTATGGCAAGTGAAGTTGCATTTGAATCATTAACAAATGAGGAACAATTGAATTTCGCATATTGGATTGCTTTTTATTGTTCTAATGAATTTGTGAGTGATCTTAGAGATATCCAAAAGAAGACGGGTGTAAGGTTGGATGGATTTGATAAATTTTGTGCTTGTGTGGCTTCTATTCAACGATCATTATTAGAATCAACTCCTTTTAGTGAGACCCTCTGGAAATTTTTTGAGAAAAGCCTCCTAAGCATAAACCATCAGCTGTCACAACTTGAGGAAATGGATAAGGAGGATTTATCCAACCTTAGGCATCATGATCGAAAAGACCTAGTTTTTAAGAACATGGAACCTAAACCCGAACAAGATAGTGAGATGGTTATAGTTGAATTGCCTAGCTGCATGCGTGGGATAGATTTCGCCAAAACATATGACACGCGTGAGGAATCCTTTAGGCAAATAGAACATAGTGATCAAATTTTTGAGAATGATTCTTATGAATCGGACCAAGAATTTGAAATGGCTAAAGAAGGATTTGAGATACTTAGGAGTGTATTTGGGTTAGATCATACTAAAACACATGATGAACTTTTAGGAGATCTAGATATAATGGAGAATGAGGTGGAAACTCCAAGCCCACAAGCCCTACCATCACTTGAGGAACACACATCGCCTATAACTTACCCGGAAAAAGTAGAAGAGACTATAGGAACCCCGATTGATATAGAACCTTTGGACCAAACGCCACTAGAGAATATAGGTTTAGATGCTTGTTATCATGACCTCTCTCTTAGTCCTAGGGAAGTTCCTAACTTTGATGAACCGGAGCCTCAACCAAAAACCTTACCCAATTTTCCGTCTTTAGATGTGAATCTTGGAATTAAATTAGGCCCCAATCCACCCATCAAAATAAATAGTCCGGGTAGTTGCTTGATAAAGGTGGTAGACTCTAGGCCATGTAGATTGGAAGCTAATATAGGAGTAACCCATGACCTTACACACTTATATCACCCATTCATGGTTGATAACAAAAAACATTATGGGTTTAAACCGGGTTTATTAGGTCAAGATGGATCCTTAACTAAGAATCTTTTGAAGTTGATAGAAGATGATCCATTTTTAGGAGAGAGATTTGATTCACCCGCTACACCAATAGACTTAGGTAAGGTTATAATGAATGGATCACACTCCTTTGAGCATATAAATCACCCATCACCCTCTCCTCATGTAGCAAATTTCCACCCTAAGGGTGTGTATGTCTACTATCACCCGCACTTAAGCTTAAGTGTAGAAAAAACTTCCCCTTTATCCGTTAAATAAGGGTTGAGTCAGGCTCGTGACTCGGACAAAAACAAGCGGTTCTTGGGAGGCAACCCATGTGTATTTGTTTTTCATTTTTATTTGTGTGTCGTATATCTTTTATGGATTGTTTATTCTCATGTTTGAATTTGTAAAAATGCTTTATTTTATCTTTAACCTTGTCTTAATTACATATAAAGGTATTTTACATAAGGGATAAGTGTAGGGAGGATTACACACGTTTTCAAAAGAAACGTAAACATGAGAATTACAATTAATTAAAAGATATACATGTGTGTTTGTTTGAGTCAAATGCTTGTATCGAGTCATAATGGATGTTTTGCAGGAAATTTTTCCAGATTCTGAAGATGTAAATTTTCCAGAAAATCGCAGACCAGTTTTTTCAGGATAACCTGACGGCGTCAGGATCGCAACCTGACGGTGTCAGGAAGAAGCAAAAAAAACTGATTACTTTTTCTCGTTTTCTGAGCTACTTATAATTTTTTGGAATTTTCCAGGTCTTAATTTTCCAGAAATTCTGTAAACATCCATTCCACAAGCATTATATCCTAGTTTAGTAGAGTCCTATATATATTATTACCGCCGATTTTACGCGAAGGTTTCGTTTGTTTTCTTCAAGTGTGCAGGTTTAATTTACCAAGAAGAAGATACATAAGATGAGAAGGAGCTTTTCACGCAAACGTTCTTCTTGAAGAAAGATGTAACCACCACTTTACACGGATCCTACCGAGCTAATCAGGGGAGTATTAGTTTCTTTCTTTTTTAGTTACCTTCCATTATCATAACTTTGATACTTTCGGGGAACATTGGGGACAATGTTCAGTTTAAGTTTAAGTGTAGGGAGGGAAAATAAAACGGGAACTTTGAAACTATGCTTATCCTTGACTATTTGCTTTGTCCAATTGCATTTGTATAATAAACCATGAGAAAATGTCGGTTAGGGTAATTTTGGCACCAAATTTAAATTTTTTCATGACATATAGGAGTGGGCCATTAGTCTTAACAAAAGCATCTCACGGATAGGAAGTTATATGACTAGCACAAAAACCCTTTACCACCTAAATTCCACCCAAAATGTGAGGATCGCCCTTAGATTAGTAGGAATTGAAGCATTCATCTTTAATGCTTAGTGTGTGAACCAGTAGTATATTAGATTCTAGAACTTGTTTTGTGATGCATCCCAAGATCGCTAGTAAGACTACACTTGTTTAGTTAGGAATAACTAAATGATAAGAGGCATTAGGATAACCCTTGTTTGATACCCGTAATATAATTACTTCTTCCACATCGGTTGAGTAATTACCCCACACCCTTTGCGTTGTACTCAATTTTAGTACACGATACCCCTAGTTAACCCCTCAGAGCCTATTCTTTTCGCGGTTCTCGTGATGTTTCAGTTTTTCCGAAATATCAATGAAGAGCATTGTTTACACCCCACCCCCAAATGTACACCCAAATCGCCTTAGCCTACCTTGTATGCACTCACTTTTAGTGCATTATTGTTATCACACTAAACCCTTAGTTCAATTATCTAGTTGCTTGCATAAGTTGCTAAGTCGAGTCATATCCTTTGTACACAGTTTTGGGACGATTGGGACTCATGGGAAAAGTTAAAGTTTATGAACTGACGGAAAGGGAACATTATTCAAATTCCCTTTATTTGCGTAATAATGTACTCCAAGTGTTTTGATCTTTTCAATTCGGGTCAAATTAGTGTTAGAGTAAAAAAAAAAACTCAAGTGTAGGGATGTGCCTATAAATCCCTATCATTTTGATGTTACCATAGAGGATGGTAGAGTAAAAGTGTATGAAAAAAAAATTAAAAAAAAAATCAAAAAAATAGAAAAAGAGAAAAAGAAAAAAAATAGAGTGTTCAAAAAAAAAAAAAAAAAAAAAAAAAAGCTTTCTGGCTACCATCCTACATCTATCTTTAAATTTATGTTTGTTTATTTCAGTTATCTAGAGTTTAGAGTGTCGAGTCTTGGCTTATCAACGCCATCCTTCGTATGCTTGTAACATAAAGATTTTTGACTTACCACCACTAAATAGCCTATCCCACCAAACCCTTTGTTTCCATACCGTAAGCCTAACATTACAACCCTTTAAAATACCTCTTTGATAGTCTTTCCTAGGTGCTTACGCCAAAGCGATGGAGGTTTGATCTATTCACAAACCTATGGTAATCTATGTACTAGGACCGGTTAATGAGTGTTTATCTTCCAATTCCAACTTGTTATATTTCATATACACCTGAGAGATGTGAGTATCCAAACACCCCATGTGAGGTGCTAGTATGTAATTTCCATGCTTGCTATGACTTTTGCGGGGCTTATATGTGTTGTGGATTGTTTTAAACCAATGCTTCATGACCCCTAACTTATAAATTAATTGGCTAAAAGCACATTTGCTTGAGGACAAGCAAATACCAAGTGTAGGGATATTTGATAAGGTTTTAAAATGTACCTTTTTGAGGGGTCGTTTAAGCCCTTATTTGATCACTTTTGTATCCGTTATTACTTAATATCGTTCCTTTTCACTTTTTAGGTCTCTCGAAGGCAAATTGCTGGAATGACACTTATTTGGGCGAAAAGGCGCGGATATACGAAGAAAATGGCCAAAGACAAGAATCGAGCCACTCAGACTGCTGAAATACAAGGGGACGGCGTCAGGTGTTAACTGCGACGCCGTCACATCAATTTTGTGACGGCTCAGTAGCCAAATTGCTTATTTTCAAGTGACGGTGTCAGGCTTTAAAAGAGTAGGTCGTCGCAACTCAGACGGCCTAGATTTGATCCAGACGGCGTCAGAGACTGAAGGGGACGGCGTCACAAGCATAAGGTGACGCCGTCGCAAGACTAACGTGGCCAAGACGAAACCCTAATGACGGCGACCCGACGGCGTCACAAATCATAAGGTGACGCCGTCGCGATTGTAATCTTATATATAGAATCCAAATTTTTCAGTTTTAGTGTGTAGTCTTTTGGAGTAAAAACCTAAACCGAACAAAGGCTGTCTTGTACAGTATTTTAGGGTTCCAAACCCTATCTTACATCAAGATAAGTGTTTTACTTCATTAATTCAATTATGTCTTCAATTACTTGTGTGTATGCTTGCATGTTCTCCATGTCCGGCTAATTTACTTATGTGTTTGCTTAGGGAATATGAAACTTAATTATTGAATATTGATTGGTTGTCTCTTATCTTAATTGTTAATGATCTAGTAATGCGATAGGTCATTCGCTGTGTAGTTAATTCTTGATTAATCTTTGTGAACCTTAGACTATAACACCTAGAGTAGTTGTAGGCTAAACCATCCAAAGAGTACCTTAGAGTTAGAGTTTATAATTCCTAGAGATTTTGTAGACGAGACCCTTTGGTAGTTTCAAAGAGTTAGGGATAAACGCATACCCTACGACTTTAGACACACAACGCAATTAATAATAAGGACGTGACAATTCAACCACCAAGAGGAGATAATTAAGGAGTGATAAAACCTAATTAGACATAGACTACATACACCTTAGATTAGATAATTAGATAAGTAGAGTAATCGGTAGAAATACCAACCCCCCAATCCAAACCCCGAGATTCGTACCTTTTCAATTTCTAAAAAACATAAAAAGATAAAAAATAATCTTCCTCAACCCCAACCTTAGCGTAGTAACTTCTCACTAGCATTCCTATTCCCCTAGAGAACGATATCAATACCCGTGGCTTACCCTAATACTACACTACAACGATTAGGTTCACTGCCTAGGGTGTTATAAAACTTGCTCGAAGAAAAGGAAGTTTTTTGGCCCCGAACGACGCGTGTAGCGTTATCAGGCACCAAGAGCATGGTATGCTAGGCTATCTGCATTTTGCTGAAGCATGGTTACAGAAGAGGTGCCATTGACAAAACACTCTTCCTAAAGAAGAATAACAGAGACATAATTCTTGTGCAAGTTTATGTGGATGACATTATCTTTGGCTCCACTAAAGAAGCTTGGTGCAGGGAGTTTGAGGAGTTAATGAAGGGAGAGTTTCAAATGAGTGCTATGGGGGAGCTTACTTTCTTTTTTGGGTCTACAAGTTAAGCAGAAACCTGATGGTATTTTTATCAGTCAGGATAAATATGTGAGAGACATTTTGAAGAAGTTTGATATGGAAAATGCCAGAACTGCCACTACACCTTATAAAGCTCCAAAACCAAAGCACAATTTTGAACCAGATCCTGCTGTGAATGTTCACTTATACAGATCCATGATTGGTTCATTAATGTATTTAACAGATTCTAGGCCTGACATTACCTTTGCTGTGAGTGCGTGTTCTAGACATCAGGTCACTCCACTTACTTCCAACTTGAATGCAGTCAAAAAGATCTTCAAGTACCTAAAAGGCCAACCCAATTTAGGTCTTTGGTACCCAAAAGAGTCTCCTTTTATGTTGGAAGCATATAGTGATAGTGATTATGATGGTGCGAATCTGGATAGGAGATCTACAACTGGAGGTTGCCAATTTCTTGGAAGAAGATTGATTTATTGGCAATGCAAGAAACAAACTATTGTGGCTACCTCATCTACTGAAGCAGAGTATGTTGTTGCTGCCAATTGTTGTGGTCAGGTACTATGGATACAAAATCAATTGATGGATTATGGGTTTAATTTCATGAACACCACCATCTTTATTGATAATCAAAGTACCATATGCATAGTTAAAAATCCAGTTTTTCATAATAGAACTAAGCATATTGAGATCAGGCATCATTTTATAAGAGATGCATATGAAAAACATTTGATAAAGGTGATTAAGATTCACACAGATGATAATGTGGCAGATTTATTGACTAAAGCTTTTGATGGACCCAGGTTTCAACACCTAGTTGTCCATATTGGGATGCTTAACCCTTAACTGCAAGGTTTGAGGGGAGGCATATGTCTTAGGAGAATACCATATTATCTTGTATTATTTCTGTATTTGTTTATTTGTAATTATTTCTTCCTTTGTTTAATTATTCTTAGTTAAAAAAAAATTGTATCTTCAGTTTCGTTGTATATAACTTTTTGATGGTTATCAACTCACCAGATGTGACTTGTGTACATCAAAGAGTTGGCTAGTCCAAAGGGTACAGCTTTGGTAAAGACACATCAAATCTGTTGATAGCTGTAATGGTTTGCTAAAAACCATAGGGTATGCAACTCACCATGCTTAATTGCTGAGGGTTGTATGGTCATCAATTCACCATGGCTTATTCCTTTTTGGAATCCAAGAATTGGCTAGCCCACAAGTATATGGCTTGTGGTAAAGGCAGTGGAATACCATATTTGGTTATCAATTCACCAAAGGTGATTCTTTCACCTAAGAATTGACTAGTCCTGAGCAAACGACTACATGTAAAGACATTTCAAATCCGTTGATAGCTGCTGATTTGCTAATAATCGATGGTTATCAGTGTACCATAGTTTTCGAACTTAAACATTTGGCTACTCCAGTAGTAATGGCTATTGGTAAAGAGACATCAAATCCATTATTTTCCATGATTCACCTCTCACAGGAGTTAACACACCTGGATGTGATGAGAATAGTATGAAACTAATCTGTTTTGATGTACACTTTGTCATTTGTTGTTGCAAAAGATCTGAGGTTTCAAGGTTTTGCATCATAGAGATGTGTGTGTTTTGTTTCTTTGCGGCTGATGTTCGAATACAATCCTCTTGTTCTCAAGTGTTAACGATCTATCAAGAATCTTGAACTTAACCATGTCAAATTCAAGATTAGGGAAGGATTGTTGGGAATTCTCTAAATAAGAATTCTGCTGAAGATACTGCTGACGGATTCTGCTGAAGAAGTGTTTCTGCGGAAGTAGTAAAACCGTGTAGCTTGTTTCTGCAGATATAGTTATTCCGCGTATTTTATAGTTAGTTAGGATATGCATGAGATTTATTAGGAAGTGATAATGTGTATCTTCTTTATTTTTATGATTATACGTTTCTTGTGAAACGGTTTAGGGTTCCTTGTCTATAAAAGGAACACATTAGTATGTATGATGTACGAGTTGGAAAAACAAGTTTTTAGTATTATTGCAAGATCCATAGAGGATCAAAGTATTCTTAGTTATCTGTGCTGTTACTTGTGTTTGATTTCCGCTTTAGAATACAAGTAATAGAGACTGTCTATTAGTGTGTTTGTGATTACATAAACATTGCTAACGATTCACGAGGGCTCAAAGATCTATCAAGGTCTTAGTTTCAACACAAAAGTTACCATTGCAAAACCCATAGCAAATCATAACCATTGCAAATTATGTATTGATGCAAAAAAATATTCGTTGCAAAATTGTGGGAAAAGGTTTCCGTTGCAAAAAAGTCTATAGTTCCAACAAATTTTCTTTCATTGCAAAACGGTTGCAAAAAGTTTTCTGCTTGTTGCAATTCGGTTGCAAATTAAATTTGCATGGAGCTTTTTTGCAATAGTCAAAATCCGTTGCATTTCCGTTGCAAATACCCTTTTGCAACGGATTTGCATCATTTTTTGACGGTTGCATTAGGCCATTTTTGTTGTAGTGTAAACCCCCGAACTCAGTGTAAAAACTTCAACATGCCAAGGCATGTTATCTGCACATAAAATCTTCACAACGGTAGGGTCACTAGTAACGGGACAAACCCAGAAACCATATACAGTCTGAATCTCAAAACGCGGGCCATATCTAGGGAGAGCAATACCAAATGATTTTCCGATACAAGGGTTCCAAATAACAACCATCTTTCTATTATAATTATCTTTTTAATAAGAATAGTGTTGGGTCTATTATAGATTTGATAATACAAAACAAGAAGAATGAAATATGAAGGATTAAAAGTGACAAGAAGGGAAACTACAAAAAGATGGAGGATTTGGAAGATTCTAGAAGATATGCTTAAAAGAATATTTAGTTTCCTAATTATATTATGATTCCTCTTGTAAACCCTAGATGTCTCTAGTATATAAAGAGACATAGGGTCATTAGTTTTAGCAAGTACGTACAAAATGTAGTCGATTAGTAAAGGTGTGTGTGTGTGGGAACCTAGGCGTAGGGAAAACGTCTAGGGTTTAGTGGTTTAGTTAGTTAGTGTTAAAGATCAAGTCTTTGATCTTTATTATTATTATTTAGTTAGAGATGGTGAATGAAAAACCTTGTTCATAATAATATTGATTCTATGTTTGAATATTCCGCCTTTATTATTATGTGTTCCTAGATATAATATTAGACCTCGTCTAAGAGCTTACAACGATCTTCACAATTGGTATCAGAGCCTGGGGCTCGTGATATCTAGGAGTACAAGGTTTTACTGTCGAGGAAGAAGCAGCTAGAATTTATTAAAGTCGATATGTTTTAATGTTTTTTTTTAAAATCGACTTTTAAAAGTGATTATTAAAGCGTTAGTCGTTGAATTACCTCGTACAAAATCAAATCGTGGGTCAATGGATTATCATTAAATCCATTTGTTTGTTTCGAAAGTAAATATATTGTTGTTGCGTGGATCATTACTGCCAAGTCGTGGGCCCCGCTGGTTGGTGATTCTACTCATATTGGTCCTTAAATTCAAGTGGACGGTGAAAATTGATTTTATGGGGATATCAATGATTGGTCTCACGTGTATAGTGTTAAAAAAAAGGGAATGTACAAAGCAGTCATGTGATCGGATGGAGGAAATTTAATGATTGGTTTTGATCCTCTACAACGCATTTGTGACAATTCGTATTTTCAGGTCATTCTCAAAACATTACTCATGTTTCATTATTTATCATTTATCGTGAACTAGGTTTACGAGTATCAAATTCACGTAACCGTAATGGTTTAGCTGTGAATTCATGATCATATCATCGAGGTCATTTCATATAGACTAAGTTTAGTCTACATTTCATTAACATCATTGTCATCATATTAGTTCATGCATGGTTTTGCATTTTACATTAAACGTATAATTTTCATATTAAATAAACGTTATCGCGTAATTAATTATTTTGAATAATTGATCCATTACTCCCAAAAATTATCCCGATATATTTTTATACTTATAATAAGATTATAAAAATAATATTATAAGTTTACCCAGTTTTTTAAATTTATTTCGTATATAAATTGTTATATTTATATAATTACGACGGTTTTCTTAAAAACTACTCGATAAATATTTATTTCACTTAAATTTTGCAAGAAATGTATTTTATAAAATTTTATGACCTCAATATATTTTATCTTGACCCGTGAAAATTTATTTTTATCCAACGCTACCCTAAATATTCGCAAGTGACTACAACTTACCACTTAACTTCAAATATCTTACACTTATACATTTAGAAAAAAAAAAAAAAAAAAAAAAAAAAAACAACAATAAGAGATGAATGACTATCCTCCCTTGTCGACAAGGGAGGGATGAGTCATAGTGTGAATTGCAAAATATCTTTAGTATACAAGTATAATATTACTAACTTAATTATTTTCACATCATTTGCAAATAAAAAGACCAAGACCCATTGTTTCCTCTCTTCCTCTCAAATATTGGGCAGCCAAGGACCAAGGTGGAGAATCATCTCAAATTTTCAAGACAAGATTTATTAAACTCTAGTATCATTTGTTGCATAGGTTTTGTAATACAAACCTCAAGTGATTAGGAAAACCCTTTTGTCCTTAAACCTCATCATATCACTAGTAAGCATCCATATTCATATTTTTATTTCACATTCATTTTTATGGTCATATCATTTTATTTGAGAAACATGCAAGTCTCATGATGTTTATACCATTTTTAAGGTTTTTATGTGTTAAATATATATAATCCATCCTATAATTACTCCTTGTTATATATTAGTTTTGGTGATGTCTAGGAACCCATGACACCCTAAGAAGGTGTATGGTAGGATTAGAATAGCTTCGGAGTTGTTTTGAATGGGTTAGAATAGGTTTGGCGCGAGAAAAACTCATTTCGACACGTTTTGAAAAGGGTCTGTCCTTAAAATAAAATTCTGGAAAATCCGACAGTAGAAAAAAATATTTGGCCTAGATATTTAGAAAATATACTTTAAAACGAAACCGTGGCCGCTGGAACTGATTAAAACGGAGTTATAACGAAGAAGTTATGAATTTTTCAATTTGGCGATGAAAAATACAAAATTCTGGAAATTTCAGCAAACAATATTTGTTTTGTACGAGTCAAAAATGAAGCTTGGACGTTGTAAATTATGTCGATTTGTTAAAAATATGTTAGTATACTTCGATACGAAGTTAAGGATCTTTAAAACGTAGAAAACGGATTTGTAACGACTAAATTACACATGTTTACAAAAGTTGCCGTAACTATTATCATATAAGAAAAACTATAACTTGATTTCTAATAAACAAGTTTTGCGGCAAAAACTAGTCCCAAGTAAAAGGTTGTTTTTAACCTTGATGTAGAACTTTTTATAACGTGATGTCTTCTAATAAAATTTAGTTCGCCAAGTATATTTTCCAAAATGACCGACTGTTTGTTTAGCGAAGATGTAATGAATGAAATATAGTCGCTCAAACTTTGCCAAAAACCACCCTTAAACGATATTTTGGACTAAAGTACCATACTTAACCTATATTTTTCTCTATGATCGAGACCTCTAGGATGAAAAGTTAAACACTAAAACTTTGAGATAATGATACAAGCTTCCCAAAACCGTTGAGTTCGTTTCCTAACACTCGACGTGCACCATTTTACGACTAGCTTTTCAAGGCCGCTTATCCATTTTCATGAAATGTCAAATGACATTATTTTACGACGAAAAGTTATAATTTCACAATAAATCACTAAACGACTATCGTAGGAGGTTGTTTCAACGTAAATACTTGTAAATTATTTTATAAAATGACGATATGTTGTAAACATATATTTCGACGATAAACATTATCTTCAAAAATTCACAAGTGGTATAAATATCATCCGAATTGCATGCATAACATTACATCATAACTTATTATGTATCATATCATTCATAATAGGTCAAGTTTAGTGATTCACGCTACATTTCGGTGTACTCACTTTTGCCATCGCATCATTGTCCAAGTGAGTTTCCATAGCCCCATTTTCAATTGTTTTAATGCTTTTATTAAACTCTTTGGGGGAGATACATGCTCAACTATTTTTATGACTATCATGATTATTTGAAACTACATGCTTAACTGAACTGAATGTTTAGTCATATTCTATATCATAAATCATGGAACTAAATGTCTTGGGATTATCATTGAGCTAAATGTCTTGGGATTATCATTGAGCTAAATGTCTTGGGATTATCATTGAGCTAAATGTCTTGGGATTATCATTGAACTAAATGCTTGGTATTATTTGAAACAACACTCATATGTGTTATATCGATTGAATATCGATAGATTAAGTAATGTACTGTTATGTGAATTCATTTGACGTCATGCAGTTGAACATAAACTATACACATTTTGGCAGTGGTTTGTGAACACACAGGTTGCAAGTTTTGTATGGGCGGAACTTGGAACTGAGTGGATTTGCAATGCCTTTGCTGCATAAACGATTTTGAAAGGCTCTACATTTCCATAAAAACTCTATGAACTCACTCAACCTTTGTGTTGACACTTTTTAGCATGTTTTATCTCAGGTATCTAAGGCATTCACTTCATGGCATGAATGTGGACATATCATAGAGTCGCGGTGACGACGCGTCTTACTTGGGTTTTATGAACTTTAAAAACATCGTTAGACTTATAACAAATTTATTTTCCGCACATAGTAACTTTCATTTGGGACCTATCTTTGTAACTCTGAATGTTTTTATTAATTCAAGCGATGTATTTTCCAAACGACACTTTAGGTCGTTCAATATAACTGTGATTGTGATGCTATGACAGTCAATCCCCAGGAATTCCATTCCGCTGCAAAACGGGTAATTTGGGGGTGTGACAGATTGGCATCAGAGCTTCGGTTATAGAGAACTAGGTTGCATCATTGACCCTAGACTATAACTACATCATCATAGCATCTCATCATTTCATCACAAGTGCATAGTCACTATACATGCGGTTTCATACGTACATTTTTCGAGTTATTTACTTTTGTTTCAAAACGATTGTCACATGGATGCCTTTATATACCCATTCCATTATTCTTTCTTCATACTCTAATGTGGAGAATGCCTTGACATTCCCTGTCGCAATTTTAATATCAGCTGATTCATCACCGATAACGTCAAATGCCGAGGTAAAACCTTTAAGTACGGCAAAATCACTCTCACTCCTTTGTTTCACCACTAACATGTCGAGTTACACGTTATTCACACATCAAGTCACTAAACCATCATACATTTGAAGCACTTACAACATCTCATAACCCATATTTTGGGAACCCGTTAATCATTTTGAAAAATAACCTCAAACTTATCACCTCATATCATATCTCTTTGGAGCGTTTATTATTAACATCAGACTTTGCTACGTCTCACCTTTCCTCTTATTTTGAAGAAGTTATGGCGCCGAAGAAAGCTCCACAAGTTTTGACTCAAGAGGCTATGCAAAAGTTTGTGAGGGATAGTATAGCCAATGCATTAAGGACTGAAAGGGCAACAGTGGCGGCTGAGGCTGCGGCTACTGCCGAAGCCACTAGACTTGCCAATGCTGCCGAGGCTGCAGCCACTGCTGAAGCCGCTAGACTCGCCACTGCCGCTGAGGCTGCAGCTAATGCTGAAGCTGCCAGGCTTGCCAATGCCGCCGCGGCTGCGGCAACTGCCGAGGCCGCTAGACTTGCTGCTGCTGCAGGTAATGGAGGAGGGTCCGGGGTTAGAAGCTGTTCGTATAAGGATTTCGAAAGTGGAGATCCCACTAAGTTCAAGGGTACTGAAGGGGCAACTGCCATGGTTAGATGGTTCGAGAAAATGGAATCCGTGTTTTTGTTATGTAATTGCCCGGAGGATAGCAAGGTTAAGTTTGCTACGAGTACACTACTGGATGGGGCAATGTCGTGGTGGAATTCATATGCTCAGCCAATGGGAATGGAAAATGCTTTCAAGCTTACTTGGGAGCAATTCAAAGGGTTGCTAACGAAGAAATTTTGTCCGCGTACGGAGGTGAAAAAGTTAGAAACCGAATTCTATGAACTGGTAACTATTGGGTATGACATTGATACTTACATTCGAAGGTTTCAAGAATTGGCCGTGTTATGCCCATCTATGGTTTCGGATAATGAGAAGCTACTGGAGGCTTTCATTGAAGGACTTCCCGAGATTATTCAAGGTGATGTGATTTCCTCTAATCCGCAAACAATTGAAGAATCTGTTCGAGTATCCCAAAAGCTCATGGCACAAGTAGTAAAGAGAGGAAACATTACCCACATCAACCGTAACAACAATACCAACAAACGCACCAACTACAACAACAACAACAACAATAACGATAACCAAATCAACAACAATAAAAGAAAATGGGAAAATGACCAGGGAGGTTATGATAACGACGACCAAAACCGTAACACTAACCATCATCAACAGCTGAATAGAGGACAAGGAGCCGCAATGGTTTATGTTGCTGCACCAATAGAAGGCAGAGGGTATGCTGGAACCTACCCACTATGTAATCGATGTAAGTATCATCACTCGGGTCTTTGCCATGTTAAGTGCTACAAGTGTCAAAAACTAGGACACCATGACTGGGATTGTAGAGGTAAATCCATAGTCACATGCTTCGGATGTGGGGAGCAAGGACACTATCGGAACCAATGTCCCCGGAACGAAGGTCAACAAGTTGAAGGAGCTCATGGGAATGCATACATGTTAGAAGGAGGAGAAGCTCGTCATGGTCTCAACAACGCGGAAGACTGAAGAAGTTCGGAAACTAACAGTCTTAAATTTTCTTATGTACTATGTCGTACTAAGTTTATGTCTTCCATCGTATCCGGATCTTTATAACTTAAGATGTATTACTTTTTGATAAACCACTCGTTGTAAAATATTCTCATCTATCGTACTTATTTTCTTTTCGATTTGTTATCACTTACGAGAATTTTACTTCCTTCTACTTTAATTACCATTATAACGACACGGTTTAAATCTTTGTAAACATTGAGAGTTATAACAACTAAACCGAACGTCACATTATCGTTCCTTAATTATACATAGCCTAGCTAACTATGTCTAATTCTGGAGGGATCATGTTATGTTGGGAGCAGTTAATTATAAATCTTAGTGCAAGCAAAATTATCACATATCCCAAAGTCAAAGTGTTACTCGTGGGAGATTCATCCAATATTTTCTTTACTATGATGTTTTATACACTCTCAATCATCGACAACCGTAACGACACTTCTTCATATCTTCTCTCCTCGTTATTCATCACAAACTCAAAAATTCGATAGACTAACACGAACTGAATTCAGGGACTGAATTCCTTTTTGGTTGGGCGAATGTGACAATTCGTATTTTCAGGTCATTCTCAAAACATTACTCATGTTTCATTATTTATCATTGATCGTGAACTAGGTTTACGAGTATCAAATTCACGTAACCGTAATGGTTTAGCTGTGAATTCATGATCATATCATCGAGGTCATTTCATATAGACTAAGTTTAGTCTACATTTCATTAACATCATTGTCATCATATTAGTTCATGCATGGTTTTGCATTTTACATTAAACGTATAATTTTCATATTAAATAAACGTTATCGCGTAATTAATTATTTTGAATAATTGATCCATTACTCCCAAAAATTATCCCGATATATTTTTATACTTATAATAAGATTATAAAAATAATATTATAAGTTTACCCAGTGTTTTAAATTTATTTCGTATATAAATTGTTATATTTATATAATTACGACGGTTTTCTTAAAAACTACTCGATAAATATTTATTTCACTTAAATTTTGCAAGAAATGTATTTTATAAAATTTTATGACCTCAATATATTTTATCTTGACCCGTGAAAATTTATTTTTATCCAACGCTACCCTAAATATTCGCAAGTGACTACAACTTACCACTTAACTTCAAATATCTTACACTTATACATTTAGAAAAAAAAAAAAAAAAAAAAAAAAAAAAAAACAACAATAAGAGATGAATGACTATCCTCCCTTGTCGACAAGGGAGGGATGAGTCATAGTGTGAATTGCAAAATATCTTTAGTATACAAGTATAATATTACTAACTTAATTATTTTCACATCATTTGCAAATAAAAAGACCAAGATCCATTGTTTCCTCTCTTCCTCTCAAATATTCGGCAGCCAAGGACCAAGGTGGAGAATCATCTCAAATTTTCAAGACAAGATTTATTAAACTCTAGTATCATTTGTTGCATAGGTTTTGTAATACAAACCTCAAGTGATTAGGAAACCCTTTTGTCCTTAAACCTCATCATATCACTAGTAAGCATCCATATTCATATTTTTATTTCACATTCATTTTTATGGTCATATCATTTTATTTGAGAAACATGCAAGTCTCATGATGTTTATACCATTTTTAAGGTTTTTATGTGTTAAATATATATAATCCATCCTATAATTACTCCTTGTTATATATTAGTTTTGGTGATGTCTAGGAACCCATGACACCCTAAGAAGGTGTATGGTATGATTAGAATAGCTTCGGAGTTGTTTTGAATGGGTTAGAATAGGTTTGGCGCGAGAAAAACTCATTTCGACACGTTTTGAAAAGGGTCTGTCCTTAAAATAAAATTCTGGAAAATCCGACAGTAAACAAAATATTTGGCCTAGATATTTAGAAAATATACTTTAAAACGAAACCGTGGCCGCTGGAACGGATTAAAACGGAGTTATAACGAAGAAGTTATGAATTTTTCAATTTGGCGATGAAAAATACAAAATTCTGGAAATTTCAGCAAACAATATTTGTTTTGTACGAGTCAAAAATGAAGCTTGGACGTTGTAAATTATGTCGATTTGTTAAAAATATGTTAGTATACTTCGATACGAAGTTAAGGATCTTTAAAACGTAGAAAACGGATTTGTAACGACTAAATTACACATGTTTACAAAAGTTGCCGTAACTATTATCATATAAGAAAAACTATAACTTGATTTCTAACAAACAAGTTTTGCGGCAAAAACTAGTCCCAAGTAAAAGGTTGTTTTTAACCTTGATGTAGAACTTTTTATAACGTGATGTCTTCTAATAAAATTTAGTTCGCCAAGTATATTTTCCAAAATGACCGACTGTTTGTTTAGCGAAGATATAATGAATGAAATATAGTCGCTCAAACTTTGCCAAAAACCACCCTTAAACGATATTTTGGACTAAAGTACCATACTTAACCTATATTTTTCTCTATGATCGAGACCTCTAGGATGAAAAGTTAAACACTAAAACTTTGAGATAATGATACAAGCTTCCCAAAACCGTTGAGTTCGTTTCCTAACACTCGACGTGCACCATTTTACGACTAGCTTTTCAAGGCCGCTTATCCATTTTCATGAAATGTCAAATGACATTATTTTACGACGAAAAGTTATAATTTCACAATAAATCACTAAACGACTATCGTAGGAGGTTGTTTCAACGTAAATACTTGTAAAGTATTTTATAAAATGACGATATGTTGTAAACATATATTTTGACGATAAACATTATCTTCAAAAATTCACAAGTGGTATAAATATCATCCGAATTGCATGCATAACATTACATCATAACTTATTATGTATCATATCATTCATAATAGGTCAAGTTTAGTGATTCACGCTACATTTCGGTGTACTCACTTTTGCCATCGCATCATTGTCCAAGTGAGTTTCCATAGCCCCATTTTCAATTGTTTTAATGCTTTTATTAAACTCTTTGGGGGAGATACATGCTCAACTATTTTTATGACTATCATGATTATTTGAAACTACATGCTTAACTGAACTGAATGTTTAGTCATATTCTATATCATAAATCATGGAACTAAATGTCTTGGGATTATCATTGAGCTAAATGTCTTGGGATTATCATTGAGCTAAATGTCTTGGGATTATCATTGAGCTAAATATCTTGGGATTATCATTGAACTAAATGTCTTGGTATTATTTGAAACAACACTCATATGTGTTATATCGATTGAATATCGATAGATTAAGTAATGTACTGTTATGTGAATTCATTTGACGTCATGCAGTTGAACATAAACTATACACATTTTGGCAGTGGGTTGTGAACACACAGGTTGCAAGTTTTGTATGGGCGGAACTTGGAACTGAGTGGATTTGCAATGCCTTTGCTGCATAAACGATTTTGAAAGGCTCTACATTTCCATACAAACTCTATGAACTCACTCAACCTTTATGTTGACACTTTTTAGCATGTTTTATCTCAGGTATCTAAGGCATTCACTTCATGGCATGCATGTGGACATATCATAGAGTCGCGGTGACGACGCGTCTTACTTGGGTTTTATGAACTTTAAAAACATCGTTTGACTTATAACAAATTTATTTTCTGCACATAGTAACTTTCATTTGGGACCTATCTTTGTAACTCTGAATGTTTTTATTAATTCAAGTGATGTATTTTCCAAACGACACTTTAGGTCGTTCAATATAACTGTGATTGTGATGCTATGACAGTCAATCCCCAGGAATTCCATTCCGCTGCAAAACGGGTAATTTGGGGGTGTGACAGCATTCATTGATAATATTATACTCATTCGTTGGCTATGATCACGTGGGATATGGTTTTTTATTGGCTACAAATTGAATGGTTCACGTGGGAAGATGTCACATGGACTTCTATCACGTATTTAAAGTACTGCTGCTGCTGCTCTTTGACTTAAAGTACTGCTTGAATGCAAAGTACTGCTTCAAGGTACTGCTTGGTGTTTTTGAAAGTACTGCTGATTGATTTTTCAATGTACTGCTGCAACGTACTGCTTGTTATGAAAGTACTGCAGTTTATACGAAAGTACTGCTTATTTTTTTTTAAAGTACTGATGTTTGAAAGTACTGCTTGGCACAAAGTACTGCGTTTAGATTTGCGACAGTACAGCGACAGAAAAAGTGTTGCTAATAGGACTGATTTGGATTTAAGAGGACGTCGAGCGTGATAATGGTTATGGATTTTTGGATGACACACACACAGAATGGTTATTTGGTTCACACACACAGGAAGAAGTTAATTGTTCTTAGAAGGATTTAAAAAGCTCGTTATGGAGATTTATTGAAGAATTGATTACGAAGAGGATTATTTATCATTTATTTGAAGGTGAAGTGGAATTACTTGGTTTGTTTTCTTATCATCTAGCTTGTTGAATCTAGCAATGTGTGATTTTTCTTACGATGCTCTATGCACACATTGTCTATCACTTGAAGGAGTTACATTGTAGTGCTCAGTGTCTCATACTAGTTGAGGATTCTTTTCAAGGGATTGCGGTCTACTTATATTTGGTGATACGTATAAGTATGGAGTTCCGTGGATAGTACAGATTTAAGACACAAGTTTGGGAAATTCTACTTCTTCATCAAGTTTGTTATATTTGGTTTTCTTCACAAGTGATCATTACATAAAGCCTACAGATTTTGAAGAATCAAGAAGATGGTTAACATATGGTTTTTAGGGGAAGCTTATTGTTAAAAGTTTAACCATCTACATGCATCACTCAAGAGGAAGTGTTTGATTTTTACTATTGTTGATCATTGTTACTACTGCTAATTGAAGTTTTCTACTGTTTTGGATCCATTTTTCTTATGGTGCGTAATGGTGGGCGATTTGAAGCATTGGAAGTCTTAGATTGGAAGTATGATATTGGTTCGTGGTGGTCAAGATCATTATTTGCATACGTTTCCTATTTAGATAATAACAAAAAGGGGAAGAGATGTTTGAGTGACATGTTTAAGTCAAGGGGAAGATTGTTTCATTCATGGTGAGATTTATTTATCTCAACTTCTGCTACTTCGTCTAGGGAAGTTCGTACAAGAATCGTGTTTGTTTTGTCATCATCAAATAGGGGAAGATTGTTGGGTCTATTATAGATTTGATAATACAAAACAAGAAGAATGAAATATGAAGGATTAAAAGTGACAAGAAGGGAAACTACAAAAAGATGGAGGATTTGGAAGATTCTAGAAGATATGCTTAAAAGAATATTTAGTTTCCTAATTATATTATGATTCCTCTTGTAAACCCTAGATGTCTCTAGTATATAAAGAGACATAGGGTCATTAGTTTTAGCAAGTACGTACAAAATGTAGTCGATTAGTAAAGGTGTGTGTGTGTGGGAACCTAGGCGTGGGGAAAACGTCTAGGGTTTAGTGGTTTAGTTAGTTAGTGTTAAAGATCAAGTCTTTGATCTTTATTATTATTATTTAGTTAGAGATGGTGAATGAAAAACCTTGTTCATAATAATGTTGATTCTATGTTTGAATATTCCGCTTTCGTTATTATGTGTTCCTAGATATAATATTAGACCTCGTCTAAGAGTTTCAACGATCTTCACAAATAGAAACACAGTAATCCATGACGTGCACCAACAAATTTTGTAACATGATATTGTTTAAGCAAAGGAGACGCAACAACATATGGATCATACTCGTGCTGTCCTATGAAAGTTTTCATATCATAGTCTACTATGTACTCTTCCTCACACTGATAACCCCATGTTAAACGAATTAGAATACGACTACACGGCTGCCTGTGGCGGGCGCCGTAACCTTTGATAAAGTCAGAGCTGTCGATAAAAGACTTCCATGCTTTCGAAACTAACTTGAATCGAATCAATGACCTGACATTAGAAACCTTTTTAATGATTTCCATCTGGATATCAAATGGAATGTTTTCAGACATTGTTCAATTTTTCTAGGGTTTATGTTTCCAGCAATAAGAACTATTGCAATGAACGATTTGAAATTTGGGGGTTAATTTTAGGGTTCTTTGTTTAAGCCTCGGAATCTTATATTTATTTGTATTTATATTTATAGAAAATCGTTATTATGTTTAGAAAAACTCAATGTACGACCAATTTATATAGGTTTTGATTATAACATAAAAAAAATTAACATAATAAACTTATATAAGTTTCTAATCCTCAAATAAGTAAAAAAAATTGAAAAAAAAAAGAAAAAATATTAAGGCTTATAGATATTAGACGAAAATATCTATAGTATAAAATATTTGGGACATGCTATTATTAGAAGGCTTGAAAATTAAGATTCAACAAATTTCTTATAATGGATAGAAGTGTTTTAGCTCGTATCATACACATAATTAAAGTTGAAGAAAAAAATTAAATGTCTTAAATTATATAAACTTGTAATGGCCTAAAAAATTAAACATCTTCAATTCTATAAACTTATAACAACCCAAAAAATTAAATGTCATTCAATTCTATTAACTATAAACTTGTAACAACGCTCTAATATTCATATAAATTACACCACTCTTAAAACTTGAAAAAACAAAACCATTCTTCACGTTCTCATCTTCAATCTTCACTTTCTCTAGAAATATGCTCGCTTACCATGAACCGACCACTGTCAGCTATTTGTCTAAGCTAAAACCCACCCTCACGTTTCACAACAGTGAACTATAATCACAAATAAAACAGCTTCTGTCACATACGCCTCACGTCACTAACATAACCTCAACATCTAAAAACCCAACTCCGAACAAGAACTGCCACTCGAATACAACAATCAAGCATACACCTTGCTATTTTATATAAAATACCTTGATATTTCATAAAGTTATTTCAATCTAAAATTCTCATCAACCGTAAAGTTATAATCATAGAAAATGTATAATCTAGAAAAATCACTCGCCAAAAACATTAGTTACAAGGTACCCGCCGCCGCAACGCGCGGGTACCCTGCTAGTAGTAAACCAATACATATAAATATAAGAATTTGAGGCTTAAACAATGACCACCCCTAGATATAATGCATAGTTATATTTTAATCTACAAATCTGATAATTCATCAGAGGCAAAGTACATTTTCCTCGTAGACGATGATAACAGTGAAACTTTTAAGGTACAACTAGAGCTTGCCCCATCTGTTGTTGTGTCTCCTTTACTTAAACCATATAGTGTTTTTCGAGTTGTTAGTGCGTGTCATGGATTACTGTGTTTGTTATGTCATCATATGATTGTTATTTGGAACCCTTCAATCCAAAAATCATTTGGTATTGCTTTCCCTAATTATGCTTTTACTTATGGTTTTTGGGTTTGTCCCGTTACTACTGATCCTACCGTTGTTAAGGTTTCATATGTAGTTAACATGCCTTGGCATGTTGAAGTTTTTAAACTGAATTCGGGGATTTGGAATGTGATTCCAAGTGGTTATTTGCCTCGTCGATCAATTAGACTTGATAATTCAACTGTGGTTGATATAGACAAGTTTATCTGTTGGGGTGCTTATGAGGAGACTTTTACTGATAATGGTGAATCTACCAAAAATCATATGGTTGTGTCATATGATTTGACTACCAAGGAATTCAAAGTGGTAGACCTACCAGATAGCTTAACAAACGAGCTAGAATAACAAGTGTCCCTATCCGTTTCTAAGCTAAGGGAGTCTCTTGATGGGTATGTCGAAGGAGCATAATGTTGTGGTGTATGGGTGATGGAGAATGATTCGTCTTTTAGAAAGCTATTCACAATTTAAGATAAAGTAGTAGATAAAATATTGGGGTTTAAGAAGAATGGCGATACTATATTTGAAACACCAAAGGAGGACATAATATCCTCAACACTTGAAGTTTACTACCCCCGCTCTCAACAAATTCAGAATTTTGGGATTTCTGGAGTAAGGTGCTCTTTCTTCATGGGCTCTTACAAGGAATCGCTAATTCTCCTTGATCACTTGGATTTACATATATATTGTGACGGTAACTAATAAAAAATATAACAGAGATCACATTCTATGGTGTGGGTTAACAAAGTGATTTAACGGTGTTAAGTCATGTAGATGCACGATTATCAAGTTTAATGGGTTTTTTAGAATGGCCATTTAGATGTTCATTATTTATTGAAATCTTGTTTGCATTATTTGCTTTGTTACATTCTCATTTCATGCTTGGCAGTTACTCTGGATAAATCTATAAATACAAACACAAGTTTATAATTTTTTTGAAGACCGCTACGGAGGCTGCAATGCAATCATGCTCTTATTGCACCTGCATTGGACTTCTTACCAGTAGGTTACAACACAAAATAGTGATAGTAGGTTCAAGAGCTTCTTTGATTCATCTTAACCTAATCGTTGATGGGTGGAATAGAGAGGAATGAAAGATGATCCTTCTTGGTCCACCCAATACACCATCAAAGGAGGTTTGGTTGGTCTTCACTCAAGGAATGTGTTTCCAAACAGCTGAAGCCATTCATAGAGATGGAAATGTAAGCTGTTTTGGAAGAGCTCTTGAGTGGAAGGGTATGGGTTCCTAGTGAAGCCAGCCACTTTTCCTGTCTCTACTACTGTGGTTTTTGGTTGAGTGGTTTAGATGGGGAAGTGTGTTGGAAATGTAGCGAGATGGTAAGTGCATAAAATGTGAATTTGGTTAGTATGGCAAAGTCTGTTCAGATGAAGTGTTGCTCTCAGCCAAATGGTTGGCTTAGTATGTCTGCTGAAGTAGAATGCTAGATTCTGTAGTGTTGTTTTGAATGAGTTCAGATAGTTAGTTGTGAAGTATAAGATTTGGGTCTATCCAAAACTTCTCATGTTATTCTTATGATTTACATTTTTGAGAATTATATATATAATTCACCTTTGCACTCAAAAAAAGTCTCGTAGAAACATAGATGATGGTAACTAAAGTTCAACAATTTTGGTTCAGCATAAGTTTCCCCCCTCCCTTAACGATCCAACAATAGTTGGTAACTTTCAAGGCTTATTATGGTTATTATCTAACATTTAATTCTCATATAAATTTGTGTGCTCATAAACCTTTCAATAACATAATCAGTTTTTTGTTTTGCCAGATGTTTTACCTGGTGTATATGAAAATGTCATTGGGTTATGGGGTTTATCCTAACAGTAGCGACCCTAAAGATTGTTTAGATTACATATTTTTTAAGGTATAAGTTGCATCCTATGTCAAGTTGATTTTTGTAAGTTCACGGGGTTGGACTTTTAAGAACTCCAAAGTCCAAACAGCAAGCTACCTTGTAAATTGGTTTACATGGACTTAAGCAGTTGTAGTTGTTTTTGGTTTAATGGACAAAATATTAATAGATGTGTGTTAGGATTGAACTCGATACCTATGGGATTGCACGCGTTGCGTATGAGATTTAATTATATCATAAAATATTTATATGGTCGAACTAGGAAAAAGGAGGGGGTTGAGTGTCGAGTTTTGAAACTTAAGAAGATGCTAGCAATGACTTGTTGGACAAGGTTTAATGCTATATATAAACACACCTTTTAGTCTCATTCATATAGAAGATATACGATCGACACAGACAATAATAATAACTCTAGTACATGCATGATTTATTAAAACCGTAAAAGTCATATGCATGTATGCATGTGTGACAGTGTATTATGCATGTGCATGCTACAATCGGTTTAATAATGATTATCATACGTATGAATTTATAATAAGCATGATTGATAGATTGGTTTCTTGATTATTTAATATGCATGATATCATGTCAAGCACATGTATATATTCATATATTCATTCCTTGCATATATGTATTTGACAGATGAAAATTAAAGGGTTCGACTATATATATTTAATCGTGATTTGAACTAGCATTCTAATTGAATCGCTAACAATACGCACGTACATGATCATAGAGAAATCCTACTTTGGATTTTGGTGATTTACACTATTCGGCTTTATTAAGTCGACTAGCACTCAAACCCTAATTAGGGTTCATCTTAGTTGAAGAGTTGCTTGGAGTTGATTCTTGTTTAGCTAGAATCAAAAGGTACGCATACTTTTATGTTTTAGTTAATTAATTATGCATTATACGTTCTTATACGCTTCCACATGTATACTTGATGTTTATTGTTTATATTTATGATTGGTCATGTTATATAATTCCAACAGTGGCATCACGAGATTGGTTTAATAAGTAATTAATTACTAAACACATAAAAAACGAATATTGTATGTTGTTTGATATGATTATTCTAGGGTTTTGGTTATGATTATGCAAACCCTAATTTTAGGGTTAGGGCTTTTGCCCTAATTTGTTTTTTTTTTAAATTTATGGATCGACCAAATTTTTTTTGGGTTGAAACCCTAATTTTTTTAGTCGATTGTTTTTAAAAATTGTTTTAGTGTTTATTATAATTGTTATGTTATCAATATCAAAACCTAGAATTAATATATTTGTTACGTGATATATATATTCATGAATAAATTGTTATGTGACATGGAATTGTATGCGATCTTGTGACAACGTGAATAATTGTTATGTTAAATCCATGAAAACGTGCATGTTTGCCATGGATTATTGTCGATATATATATTTAATTGTTAAGATTGGTTATGCGAAATTAAAATTAATTGTTAAGTCTTATACACATGTTTATTGTTTTGATAAATCATGAATTGGGGAATACCTCAATAATATTAATGAATCAATTATGTGCAATTTGGTATATTTTTAATTATGGCTTACGTAATCGATTCGTCGATGTATGTGGCTCACTTTCAATTGGGAGAGTGAAAGCCCTAGTTAATATATACGTTAATTAACCTAGATATTGATTATTAATAGGCTTTATCAGATAAGTTGCATGTGGCTACTTGTTTACACATATTAATTGTTAGTTATGTGTGCTTTGTTTTAGTTGTTTATTTTTTATTGTTACTTGTTTGTTTATTATGTGTTTTAAGCAAAGGGTAATTTTGAATAGAAAAATAAATTGGACTAAACAATGGTAAAACTTGATTTGTTTTTGAAGAGTTAAATTTTCAATAAGTTTATTTGATTGATGATTTTGGTGCAAATGGTCTGAACGGCTCACCCAATTTTGACGGACTGTGTGAGGGGTACAAGGAGGGGAGCGCATTAAATTGTGACCCGAAGAAGGAGGTCATAACTTAAGCGCTGACAAAATTCTCCGCTTCTTTGCGAGTCAAATTGGAGCAACCAAGTAAGCCATAAATGTACAAAATCATCTTAAGGGCGAATTAGCTTTAATTCCATGCGCCACTTTTGTGGTAATTATCCGAAACACTAAGTCTTTAGACTTATGGAAAAGTACGATATAATGGACGATAATTAAAGGTAAATTCCTTGATTGGCGAAACCAATACCTCAATCAAAACTTTGATAATTTAATCTTTGCGAATTGATTAATAAATTTTTTTTTAATTAAAAACTATTGATACGAAGTTGTATGCATGCTTCTTCCTACATGTTTGATTTGACACCATAAATCAAAAACTAGTACCCTTTTAAAATTAAGTTAAGTGCCATCTAGTTAAAGGAACACTCGAAGTTGCAATTTACGTCATGTGAGAACTTGGCGAGATTGTGATGGAAAGGTAAATCTTCATGTGAAGTCAGACCTTGCATGGACATATTTGCAGTTCTTTAAGTTAGATGACTTAAATTGAGTAGTAAGTGAGACTTGGACTCAAGGCACAAGATGGGGATAAAACATGTTTACATTTGCAATAGCGTTGGAAAATGTAAATCCCATAATGATCTACGAATTGGAAAATGTTTGCCAATTATTGTTCGACAGTACCTTATTATATGCTTTCGTTACTAGCAGATCAACTGATGTAATGGAACTATGATAATTTGGATCCTAGTTTTCGAGAAAATTCTATGGTTATATGAATATTACCTTGGGTATTTTATTTTCTTGACAAGTTTAATTATCGAAAATACTAAAATTGAATTTTGAAAATTCTTTATATGTATTAATGCAACATTAAACCGTAAATGTAGGTTATTCCTGTATTGGTAAATTGATCTACACCTGTAAAGGTTTTTGGTATAGTCAACTTTACTAAAAGAATAAACCTAGTCCTCTTTTCATAAGAAAGAGTGAGATTCAATCATATTCCTTTTCATGAATGAAGAAAGGTATGATAGGACAATTAGAATTGTCTAAATTCTAAATACATAACTTGTAAGCAAATTTTAATAGTTAAGAAAATTGCATATTTTTTAGTTATTAAAATTAGAAGCTAGACTAATTTACTGCAAAACTGGTAAAAGACAAACTAACATATTTTATCTAGTTGTTGTGCTTTGACCATTTAAAAGTACTACTTACAATTGTTGGAATAGTAGAACTATTAACAAAGAAATTGCATGCCCAAATTTTCAAGTTAATAGCATTGATGGATAATTCATCATCTACATAGTAGAATACACTCTTTTAGTACATAAGTAATTTTTATGTATAGACTTTCTCAAAAGTGTAGAGAAGTAAATATAACACTATTTTCTTTCACTGGTTATTGAAACACTTACAATGTTGTCAAATCCAGTGGGAGTATTGTGTTCTTATTACTAAATAAGGAATTAATGTAATGATCTCTAATTCAGTGGGAGTTACAAGCTTTTGTCATCTTGGTAGTAACCCAGATTATCTCTAGAATGTCTTAAGATAATTACTTTCCACTTGTAAACACTTATGTTTTCAAGGATAGTCATGTACGTTTCCTTATTAGACAATGAAGTGGTTCTACATCTACTAGTTATGCTAATATCAATGACACAATCATATTGGCCACATAAACAAACATATGTGATGTTGTTTATCTGCTACATGATGTTGTTCCATGCACAAGTGGGAGAAATCTATATTGTGTGCAAGGTACAACATATAGGTATATGATTTAATGGATTCTCTTGACTGCAAAGTAAGAGACTAACGTTCTAATATGACTTGTACATATCTAATTCAAGAAACACTTAGTGTTGCAATTTACGTCATGTGAGAACTTGGCGAGATTGCAACAACAAAGTAAATCTCCATGTTATGTGGGATCGTATCTGGAATAAATTTATAGTTTCTAAATTAGACAAGTATTTAGAACATGTGTCAAAATGATATATAAGACTACTTCAAATGAAATATTTATGTATTATTAGAATGACATAAATAAGTGAAGTAATCTAATACTGCTTCAATTTGTTTATTTATGTAATTTGGAATGACATAAATGAAAAATAATGTAGTCCTACATTATTGTGAAGTAAATAGATTAACTTGAAATTACTATTGAAACCATGAGTTGTGTTCATAATTACTTTAGTTAAACATGTTTATGATTCATTGCAAAGACATAAATATAAAGTCTTTTAAGACTTATAATAAAGTAAGACGTTAACTTGTTATGTTTTTTAATTAAGACATATACAAGAAGTCATTGAGTTGATCAATGATTTATAACGTATAATGAGATTATAATAGTTTATGTTTTCTTGATGAGACATGGATATGAAGTGACTTGATTAAAGAGTACTTGTGTTATAAAGCATGCAATTGGCTTTGAAAGTCTATTATACCATTAATATTGACTTAGTTGGTAAATAGGTAAGCCAAAAGGAATATGTTTATCTTATATATTGTTAGATTGTCTTACAATATTAATTCTAATGAAATACCACTAGCTAATGGTATATTCATTTAGGAGAATCAAACTCTACTTGATTTGTTTGATTCAAGATAACCATAACTTCTTTCTTAAAAAGTAATAAGGTTAGAAAATTGAGTATGGATTGAATATACTCAATATGACTCCAACCTAGAAGATTGATAAAACACCATTTCATTATGGAATGTGATGAATCACATTAAGTTTTAAAATTGAAGATTCTGAATTTGTTAAACTACTTATGAATAGGTTATTAACAAACTAAAGTCAGGAATTATTAATGTGTGTTTGTAATATCCCAAAAAGAGAACAATGTAGTTTTGCTCTAATTGCTAAATATATATAGATATTCTATATATTACAAAAGGCAAGTGGGAGTTTTTATCTTGAAAGATAAAATTACAAAATACATAATCTTCTAAAACACAGTAAATATCATGATGAGGTTAGACATGTAAATGATAGACCTCATGATGATGGAATTTTCGTTCATAGATCTGCAAGGATATCTCAGATATTTGATTTATATGCTGAAAAGAACATGAGTTACAGGATTATAGTAAACCTGGTAATCATTATGATGGATTACCAAATATTGAATTGGGTAAATTACTCATACTATGAATGTTAAAGATGTTGTCCATAAAAATAATCAATTTTAGAAATTTGGTTTATCTTAATAGTTAGACTAGATAATGAAGATAAGTTTCTTCAAAGAGATGGAAAACTCTAATGGTTTAAATCTCTGTGTAGAAATCATATGGACAAAATTGTACACATATTTAATGCATGTTTTATGACAAGATTATTAATCATACTTAAACAATTAATTCTGATTGAATATTCTTTCCTAGACACATTGAATATATAAAGATGATAATTGTCAGACTTGTTAATATGAAATATAACAATGGAATATCAAAACTCTTTCTTGAGAAATTACTTGAGCGAGGACGATAAGTAATCGAAAGGTTTTTTGAATTCATATAATCTTTGGAAGTGTACGAAGTGCAATAATTCATGAATGGATAAATGCATGCATCTATGAAATTATTCTTATGTTTAAATATTAAATCTTAGTTTTGATTTATAATTGAAATAAGATAAATTTTAAGTATTCCTGAAAGCTTGTGGGAGTATTATGTTAAGGTTTTAAATCTTATATGTTGTATAACAAATAGGAAGTAACATTCCTTGTAAGCTAAATGTTAAGTCTTATATTGGAATGAAACTTCACTTGTAAGATTAAAACATACAACCTTGGAATATATGTTTATTATTAATAAACATGTGCAGTAAAAATAAATGATTCTAATAAAACATGATATATCATTTGGGAAATGGATAAATATCTTTTGACAAGATAGAACATGAATGAAATCTAAGTTTGACATGTAGATTCATCATGTACATCATGTTGTGTATTAAAATTGTTGTATCATTCTTGAATAAGAAGTGATTTGACAATATTGATATCTAATTAAAAGTTATTAGATAACTTGTGTAATGAATATTCTAATAGAATTACATCCTCAACCTGGAATTGCTCCTAGATTCTATGGATGAACAATATGTCAATTGTTGTGCAAATTGTCATCAGCTACAAACTTGAAAGTTTGGAAGACATCAAACATTACACAATAAGATATTAAAGTTTATGGAGTTTTAATAAGCATATTGTTGTTTGTATACAATGATGTTGGTTTAATTGAGAAGACACTCAATACTAGTCATGGTAGGATTTCATCCTTGTTAATGGCCATGTGAACTAGTTGTGCTAATAAGAGCGCAGTTGCATTATACATTAAAAGAATAAGAACACTTTAAACTTTAAAATGTTTAAAAGTTTAAATTGTCATAAAATTGGTGATAGAGGATGTCATACACTTTATGAATTATTATGTGAATCGATGAATGCACACATACAAGAACTTCACTAATTGAATTCTTGAAATAAGTATTCTCAAAATTACGATAGATCAAGTTGGTTGATTTATGCCTTGTCAACAAGTATGATTGTCATTACTTGAGGCATAATTCATCAACTGAAATTTTCATGCATTGATCTATTTAGTATTTGGATAAAGGATGTTAAACAATTATTATAATAAATCAAATACTTGGTATGTTTTATTTTATAATATATTGTATCATATATTTGCATGTTTAATCCGTGAATTAATTTATTTATTCTAAATCGTCCGTTGTCAATTAATGATATGGGAGTATCATTAAATTAAGACAAATCTGAGAGATTTGGTAGAATATACATAAAAGTATATTGAGGAGAAAGCATACCAATTTCAGATGATATTCAATGAATTGAATATAGGACTTATCCCAACTACATGATTTTACTTTATGGATATTGTTATTAAGTAAATCATGAATAGTTATCCTCAGACTTGAGATACCAGATAAGTGTCATAAATGTAGTGCATTTCTGTGGGGCAACTTAACGCTATACGTAACTGGTAGTTATAAGGGTTGTTTCCAGAAGTATTGCAAAGTTTGTGGGTTAGTCTCGTAGTCAAGATAGAATTTGTTCCTTCAAATTTATTTGGAGTTTAATACTGCTGGACCCTCGTAGGGTTGACAAGATGTTTGTGTGGCCACGCCCAAAGATCTCCCCTGAATATGTTAAGAAGATTTGGTAATCTTGGTCAATCACTTAAAACGAGAAACAGAATGGTTGAATAAAGAATGACTTAAATCCATATATTTATTTAACATGGTATTAGAAACAAAAAGATAATAATAATGAGAAATCATTAAAAGGTTTTTCCAGGAGCCTTACTCGAGTTGTGATAGAGGCATCGAAGTGTTGCTAGACGCTAACCGATGTGATCACACTATTAAGATATGTCCAAGTGGGAGTTGTTGGTTTAATGGACAAAATATTAATAGATGTGTGTTAGGATCGAAATCGAGACCTATGGGATTGCACGCGTTGCGTATGAGATTTAATTATATCACGAAATATTTATATGGTCGAACTAGGAAAAAGGAGGGGGTTGAATGTCGAGTTTTGAAACTTAAAGAGATGCTAGCAATGACTTGTTGGATAAGGTTTAATGCTATATATATTCACACCTTTTAGTCTCATTCATATAGAATATATACGATCGACACAGACAATAATAATAACTCCAGTGCATGCATGATTTATTAAAACCGTAAAAGTCCTACGCATGTATGCATGTGTGACAGTGTATTATGCATGTGCATGCTACAATCGGTTTAATAATGATTATCATACGTATGAATTTATAATAAGCGTGATTGACAGATTGGTTTCATGATTATTTAATATGCATGATATCATGTCAAGCACATGTATATATTCATATATTCATTCCTTGCATATATGTATTTGACAGATGAAAATTAAAGGGTTCGACTATATATATTTAATCGTGATTTGAACTAGCATTCTAATTGAATCGCTAACAATACGCGCGTACATGATCGTAGAGAATTCCTACTTTGGATTTTGGTGATTTACACTATTCGACTTTATTAAGTCGACTAGCACGCAAACCCTAATTAGGGTTCATCTTAGTTGAAGAGTTGCTTGGAGTTGATTCTTGTTTAGCTAGGATCAAAAGGTACAAGGTACGCATACTTTTATGTTTTAGTTAATTAATTATTCATTATACGTTCCTATACGATTCCGCATGTGTACTTGATGTTTATTATTTATATTTATGATTGGTCATGTTATATAATTCCAACAGTTGCGAGGTTCCATAGTGCACATGAACAAACCAGGGGATGGTGCTTGGTATGAGCAGCACAAGTCTCCCAAACATTTAATTTTCATAGTAAAACTACCGATATGTCAATGTGCATTTGGCCTGGTAACATCCTACAGTAACGAATGCCACAGGGTTCAATAGCATCCATAGCTCGCAGAAAACCAGTGCAAAAGATTGGATACTAAACAACCGTCGTGTACCTGACACAATTGTTTTTTTTAATTTTTGCAAGACTATAAACCTTCCTTTGACTCGTAGTGTTGATTGATACTTTTGTTTCTTGCAGTTATGCTCTTAAGTGGAGCGTACCCTAGTTACTGTGTCCAATGTGACTGTTTGTGCTATCAGTTTAATTGAGGCCCTTTTCAGCCATAAATCAGTTATGGACACGTAAGGGTGTCCGTAGGTTCAGGTTTCGGTTTTCTCGGGTTATTCTGGTTCAGAATTTTTGAAGACAAAATCGAATTGAATACAAACTGGACCAAACCGAACACCAAACCAGATCCGAATTTGATATGATTCACATTTTGAACCAGACGACCCATATCATTCCATTTTTCTATTTTCTTTCTCATAAAACCAAAAACCGAATATGATGCTCGCTGGCCAGAGATTCTCAACCAGAGGAAGATAGAAAATGATCCATAGGTTTATACTAGTGTTCGTGCTATGATTTTTAATGTGACAAAATACATCACTTACGCTAAAGAGATATTAAAGGTTTCTAAGATGTAGAAAAAGATATAAAACTAGTGACATTTATCACTAGTGAAGAAAGTAATTTATAAATAACATACCACTGGTTTGAGAAGCTCTTCGATTAACTCAAGTGCTTGCCTCAGCCTTAAATCCACAATGCTTGGTGGTAAATCAGCCTCGATAAAGATGTGAAGTTGCTCATTTAAATGTTCATAACCTGGTCTTCCTACTTAGCTTATCTTCCTTTAATTGTAATCCACAAGTAGATTCGAAAACCGCCGTCATATCAAAACAAAAACATTCTCATTGATTCCAACTCACAGCCAAAGTATCCGATTTGGATTTTCAAGGCTTGCGCCAATTTTGTACTTTGACTTTTGAAGTCAACGAACCTTTATAACTTCAAAAATTGATGATGATTTCTCAAGAAATTTAACACCAATCTATATTTACCAGAACACTTAATAATTTCTGGAAAATGTAAAGTCTGGAAAGTAGGCACTTGACCTCAGAAAGTCAAATGTTTACCAATAAACATACTGGGAACCTCTTCACTATAAAGTTATTTTGTTACACATTTTTCTTATACATGTCCTGATTATTATTTTTCTTATACCTATTCCGACGATTATATCAAAAGACAGAAACTGCGAGGGCTAGCCATGCTAAAATCAAATTTCAGAGAAGAGAGTCCCGACCCAAGTGGTAGTGTCTCACCAGTTAACACAAGGGCATAAAAAAGAAAAGGGCAAATGACAAAAAAAAATGCATTGAACTTGACACTTTTTATGATTGTGTGTAGCCAGCTATTTTTTTTCTTATTGTGTGTACTGAACTTTCAAAATTCGATTATTGTGTGTATTTTGTGACCAATTTACCCTTATTTTTTTCAAATTTCGAAGGGTAAAATGGTCATTTTACATGGTAGAATAGTCACAAAATACACATAATGATCGAAATTTGAAGTTCAGTACATACAATAAGAAAAAAAAAAATAGTTAGCTACACACAATCACATACAGTGTCAAGTTCGATGCATTTTTTTGTCATTTGCCCAAAAGAAAACCATTGAATGCACTTATATTACTGAACGTAGAGTAAGGAATGATTTATTTTTCTTGCTTTTGGGTGAAGCATTTGTAACATAAGATTCATCAAATTTATTCATGTGATATTGTTGTACATTGTTCATGATCAGTTGATGCATTTTGAGCTACATATCAATAAATTTAATTGAATATATATTAACAAATTTTGCAGTTCCTGTTTTTCGGTTCCAAAACCTAAACCATACCGAATTCAAAATCAGGTTTTCAGTTCTGTTTGGTTCACTTTGAATTCAGTTTGATTTTTCCTTTGAAATTCTCAACCTAAAGAACCAGGACGGAATAACATGAGAAACCCAAAACCCGAACCGACGATCATCCTTACTGGTCTATACCCGATTTCTGTCTCAGAAGGGCCGCAATTGAAAGGATACCACAAAGAGTCACATTCCCTGCTATTTGTAGTAACTTGCATACTCAAGTTGGTAGTCAGATAGTCAAGTTGGTGTCAGATACCCAAGTTGGTGTCATGTATTTGACGTACGTTTACTCTCCAATCTTTTGCACTGGTTTTCAGCCTGCTATAGATACTAGTGAACTCTGTGGCATTCGTTAGTGACGGATGTTAATTTACGAGTCAAATGATCAAGGTTTTCAGCCTGCTCATTGACATGTGCTACTCATGCCAAACACCGCTCCTGGTGTGTTCATGTGCACTCTGGAAACCGGCAACTATAGCTACTTAACTCAAAAACATCTTCCTGACAAAGGATGCAACGGGGTCGCTAAAGATAAACTCCATAACCTAAAACCATTTTCATATAGACCAGGTAAAACATCTTCCTGACAAAGGATAAACTCCATAACCTAAAACCATTTTCATATAAACCAGGTAAAACATCTGGCACAACAAAAAACTGATTGTAATTGAAAGGTTTCCAAACAACAGTAATATCCATTCCAGAATCACAGAAATTTCTATGAGAATCAAATGTTGGATACTAACCGCCGAAAACGCTTAATAAGCTTTGAAAGTTACCAAATATTGTTGGATCATTAAGTAGTTCAACGGACATGGGAATAGTAAGGGAAAACTTGTGTTGAGGGTATATCTAAAATAGTTTTACTTTAGTTACAAACAAATATGTTTTCCAAAAGACTATAGGGCATGCAACAAGTAGGTTGAGAAGAATCAAATACTTTGTGTTGTTACCTACTGGTAATAAGTCTAATGCAGGAACAACAAGAGCTTGATTGCATTTCACTTTGCAGCCTCAACTGATGCAAGCTTTGTTGGCTGCGGCTCTGTTTCTACTTTCTCTTATGTTATTTCACACTTTGGATGGTATAATTAGGAGAATCTGTATTTATCTGGAAACATGCTAGACTTTCCGGTTAAAGGACATGAATATCATTTCTTGTTCACACATAAGCATTTACACGTTCAAATGTTGCATATTCAATGACTGATAAACTCATGTTTGTATTTACAGATTATTCAAAATAGACCCCAAGCAAATGAGGAGGAGAATGTAACGAAGCAAAAGACGCTAACAAGATTTCAATATGTAATATCTAAAAGTTCCATGTTCTCAATAAGCCATTAACGACAATGAGCAGAAAACTAAAATAGATGAAAGTGATTTTTTCACACCTTAAGAAACCTATCACTTTGTAAAATCAAATGAAGCAGCCATATGGTTTGTGGTAGATTCACCATCGTCAGTAAGAGTCTTCTCCCAAGCACCCCAATAAATAAACCTATCTATAACAGCCTTAATACGTTAACTAAGGTTGTTATAGATAGGTTTATCTATTTGGGTGCTCAGGTTGTTATAGATTCACCATCAAATTAATGACTTAACATCATAAACATTTTTTGACGTTACCAGCAAGAAAGACTGCAAGAGAGGCTGAAAGAGTTGTTTGAAATGAAAATGACCTAATAGAAAAATGACCTAATAGGTTTGAGACTTTGACTAGTGGGGAATGTTGACGGTTTGACTTTGACCAACTAATCTAGTTTTCACTTTCTACAAAACTTATTTGCCATTGTATTGAGTTTTATAAAGGGCTAATCTTTATCTTTACTATCTAAAATGGAAAAATTGTCAAAGAGGAAAAATGAAAAGTTGAAAATTGAATATTGAAAGTCAAGCTTTTTTAAACCTTTTCAAATGTCAAAATAAAAATTACTCAAACTTAAAACGTAGGAAATAGTCAAAAGATGCTCAATCAATATTAATTGTAACTTGCATGGAAAATATTCTTGTTGTCATGCGTGCATGGAAAGAATTATATCAATTAAAAGAATTATATCAATTGTCTGTAAACAAACCCCAAGCGTGGAAACCTCTCTTGCATGGAAAGTATCTCTTATTAAAACAATGATACTACACGTCTTTAAACAAACCCCAAGCGGGAAATTTCAAAATTAAAATAAGCTTTGCCTATATAAACAACCCTCAAGATAGGTTTGTATCTCATTACAGAAAAAAGAAAAAAATGGACATGCAAAATCAAAGAAATGTTGATGATGATCTTGAGGTTAGCAATCGATTTTCTTTGATGATCTTACACACTTGATACTCTTTGTAATGTGCATTGGCACATCTTATTTGTTTTTTTATTACAGCTTGATCCACCTCCCCCTCCCCCTCCTCCACATCATGTTCCGTTTTATAATCCTCATTTGATTAACTGGAATTGGGATGACGTCATTGTCATCTCAAGTGATGATGAAGATGAAGAAGAAATGAGTCAACCTATCAACATTAGTCGTAAGCGAATTTATTGTTTGGTTGATCAAAGTGATGACGAAGAAAATTGGATGCTCGATTATTATTTTAAGGAATCTCGATCCGGCAAATGGATTATGTAATGGAACGAGGTTGATATGCAAACGTTTTGATCCTAAAGTCATCAATGCTGAGATTGTTGTGGGACAGCACGCTGGAGTTAGAGTGCTCTTGCCAAGAATTCCTCTTGCTCCATCTGAAGACGACATGTTCCCTTTCAAACTAAAGAGAACACAATTCCCCGTGCGTCTTAGCTTTGCGATGACTATTAATAAAGCTCAGGGCCAAACAATTCCAAATGTGGGTGTCTATTAGCCAGATTCTGCTTTCTCTCATGGCCAGCTTTATGTGGCATTGTCTATAGGGATATCTCGTAGAACAACAAAGGTATTGGTTAAACCAGTCAAAGAGTTCTGTCAATCACGAATCTATACCTCAAATGTCGTGTATCAAGAAGTTTTACGCGATGAGTAACATGTGTTGTTAGTTAATATTTCATAATTGATGTAATGTTTTATTTTAAGTTTCATTAAATATCACATGTTACAATCGTTTGTAATTACATATTGATCCTTTTTCACATTCTATTTTGAACGTTATACAAAACACTTACCACAATATCGCATATCGTTAATTGTCTGCCGCTAGAAACCGATGCCGCTAGGCACGGGTACTCGCCTAGTGTATTTAAAATGTATCTTACTTTCACAAAATTTCAAGTCTGTGTAACAATTTTATTTATTTATTTACTTTTATTATTATTATTATTATTATTATTTGCAAATTTATGTACTAAATTTTCAAATTTCGTCACTCTGGTGTATCTTCGGACTATTTTACCATTCAATTTGTTAAAACTCCTTTTATCGGGGAGGGTTAAAATGGTCAAAAAATACACCAAAGTGACGAAATTTGAAATTTTAGTACATGAATTTACAACCAAAAAAAGGTTTGCTACACAAACCTGGAATTTGTGACAAGCAAGATGCATTTTAAATACATTAACCCTTTTATAAATACCGGATGGGTATCCGTTCATAACGACAACCTTTTTTATTAATTGTACTATAGAACTATATGTGTAAGATGTAAGCTGATAACTGTTAATAGTAGTTATTGATGCAAACAGCCAATGACTTGTTTATAAAAGTGTTTGACAAAGTAACTGTAGTCAAAAGTTTATAAAATATAAATGACATAAGAGGACATATGCTTAATTAGAAACATTTGAAAACTTAAAATGACTTAATACACGAGTACTAAATTATCAACAAAGCAACACAATTTAAATGTATAATTGCTAACACAAAGCAACACAAACATCAAACGTTCTATATAACAAATATTTACGATTTCTTTAAAAAGAAAATATACCGATGAAAACGTATTTGAATTGCGAACAAAATGAATATTGATGTATCTCTTGTGATTGTACCCTGACACTCAACCTGTTGGTCGACACCGGTGTACGAAAATCATTTGCCTGTGAGTGTACCCTGAGATCTTTCATATTCTTATGATTTCTCTGATCCTGAACTCGCTAGATTTGTACAGCTCGCTTGAATCTCGTAGCTCGTCCCAAAATCATATGGGCCTTTCTTGGAAGATTGATGTTGTGGTCATTCGCTGCATGCACCTCCCTTGATGGTCCTCTTGCAATGCTTCTAAAAGATTGATGATCTCGTTCTCCAATGACCTCCTCATTCTGAGTGAGGTCTTCCACCTGGACCGGTCCTAGGTGACGTGAGTTATTTCAGACAAAGGAGTTTGTGGAGGGTGGGGGGGTTTCACCAGACATAATTTGTGGAAAACGTTGTTGCAAAGGAAAAAAAAGTTTGAATTTTTAGGTGAGGAAATGAATAAAGTAGGTAGAAAGTTTGTGAATTTCGTATCATGTCCCCATGGATGGCGAAATGTTTACGTAATTGTGTAAACTATGACTATGGGTTGTTTTGGGATGGTTTGTTGTTCGGTTTCCTGTGTAGAACAATAAGGACCCTGAGGTATGATTAAGAATCAAAAGTTGGAGTAACACTTAAAGAAAGAAAATGTGTACATTCATTGTGTGTGAATAAATGCGAAATCTCACTTTGTAAAAGTCTTAGGTAATAAAATCAAATGAAGCAACCATATGATTTGTGGTAGATTCACCATCGTCAGTAAAAGTCCTTTCCCAAACAACCCAATAAATAAACCTATATATAACAGCCTTAATACGTTAACTCATGTTTTTATAAATAGGTTCATCTCTTGGGGTGTTCAGGTTGTTACCAGCAAGAAAGACTGCAAGAGAGGCTGAAATGAAAAATGGCCTAATAATAGAAATTTGGGAATGTCCGTATTACTTTGACTAGTGATGGGTGTCCTCGGATTCCTTTATCTTTTTCTTTTAAATAACCAATTCAACCAATCTAGTGTACAATATACAATTGCTTATATATAGGTTTTAAACATTTAAACATCACTGATAAGGTTTTAAAAGGTACCATTTTGAGGGGTCGTTTAAGCTCTTATTTGATCACTTTTGTATCCGTTATTACTTAATATCGTTCCTTTTCACTTTTTAGGTCTCTTGAAGGCAAAATGCTGGAATGGCACTTATTTGGACGAAAAGGCGCGAATATACGAAGAAAATGGCCAAAGTCAGAATCGAGACACTCAAAGCTGCTGAAAACAGAAGGCGACGGCGTCACTGCTTAACTGCGACGTCGTCGGAGGAATTTGTGACGACTCAGAAGAGAAAATGCTAGTTCTGAAGGACGGCGTCGGGCTTTAAAGGAGTAGACCGTCGCAACTCAGACGGCCTAGATGCGACCCAGACGACGTCAGAAGTTGAAGAGGACGGCGTCACAGACATAAGGTGACGTCGTCGCAAGGTTAACGTGGCCAAGACGAAACCCTAATGACGGCGACACGACGGCGTTACAAAACATAAGGTGACGCCGTCGCATATGTAATATTATATATAGAATCCGAATTTTTCAGTTTTAGGAGAGTCTTTTTGGAGTAAAAACCTAAAACCGAACCAAGGGTGTCTTGTACAGTATTTTAGGGTTCCAAACCCTATCTTACATCAAGATAAGTATTTACTTCATCAATTCAATTATGTCTTTGATTATTTGTGTGTATGCTTGCATGTTCTCCATGTCCGGCTAATTTATTTGTGTGTTTGCTTAGGGAATATGAAACTTAATTATTAAATATTGATTGGTTGTTTCTTATCTTAGTTGATTAATGATCTAGTAATTCGATAGGTCATTCGTTGTGTACTTAATGCTTGATTCATCTTTGTGAACCTTAGAATATAATTACCTGGGTAGTTGTAAGCTAAACCATCCAAAGAGTGCCTTAGAGTAAGAGTTTATTATCCCTAGTGGGTTTTGTAGACGAGACCCTTTGGTAAGTTCAAAGAGTTAGGGAGAAACGCATACCCTACAACTTTAGACACACAACGCAACTAAGAATAAGGACGTGACAACTCAACCATCAATAGGAGATAATTAAGGAGTAGTAAAACCTAAGTAAACACATCTTTAAACTATCATACGAGCACACATTAATTAGACATAGACTACCACCACCTTAGTTTAGATAATTAGATAATAGTAGAGTAATCGGTAGAAATACCAACCCCCCAAATCCAATACCCGAGATTCGTACCTTTCAATTTCCTAAAAAACATAAAAAACATAAAAAATAATCTTCCTCAACCTTAACCTTAGCATAGTAACTTCTCACTAGCATTCCTATTCCCCTAGAGAACGATATCAATACCCGTGGCTTACCCTAATACTACACTACAACGATTAGGTTCACTGCCTAGGTTGTTGAAAAACTTGCTCGACGAAAAGGAAGTTCCTTTGACCCCGAACGCGCTGCGTAAGCGTATCAAGTTTTTGGCGCCGCTGTCGGGGAATAGAATAGCTAGTTAGTAGTCCACCTCGTTTAGTTTTTTTTGCTTGATTCCTATCAAGTAAATTTTTTCTCATTTTTAGCTTCCTCTTAGTCTATCCCCCTTCTTCGTGACCTTTGTTCGTAACCCCATCACTTTTCATCATGGAAGGTGATAACCAACCACCACTCATCAACCCACCACCAAATGACCCGCCAAGAGCCCGTACTCTTGGAGAATACTCAAGACCAAGCCACCTAGGCTATAGGAACACCATTGAGCTTCCCGACCAAGCCCAAAATACGGCCCTGCGATCCGACACCATCCGGTTGGTGCAAAACGGATGTGCATTCCATGGACTTCGTTCCGAAGATCCAAATCAGCATCTGAGGGATTTCCTCAAAATTGTCGATTCCATCGACCTTGATGCTACTACTCGGGAGACCACACGCCTGCGTCTCTTCCAATTCTCTCTACGGGACCAAGCTAGTAATTGGCTTGAGCGACTTCCCGCCGGCTCCATCTCAAGTTGGGATGATCTTACCTCTCGCTTCCTTGCTCAATTTTTCCCACCGGGGAGAACCACCAAACTTAGGCGAGACATCTTGACGTTTCAGCAACTCCAAGGTGAGTCTCTCTACAAAGCGTGGACTCGATTCAAGGAACTACTCTGTAGACTCCCCCACCATGGCATTGATCTTTGGCTTCAAATCCAAATCTTCTATGATCATACCGATTTCATCACTCGACGATCCATTGATCGAGCCGCTGGTGGAAGGCTCAGCGACTTTAATGCAGAGAAATCTTGGGATATTATAGAGGAGCTTGCCGATCAAAGCTACGAAGATTGGAATGAATCTCCCGAAACTCCGATTAACGTGGTTAATGCCATATCAACTCCTTCTGAATCCTCCGATACCCTCGAGGAGCAATTGAGTGCCATTGAGAGAGGAATTGATTATCTTATGGAAAGGCAGAAAAGAGCCCCCGTACAAATTCCTCGAGAAACTGTCAAATCCGCCAACTCCACCAACCGCCCCACACCTTCTTTGGAGTCCCCAAGTCGTGAGCAAAACCCAAGTTCCGAAAGGTGCTTCCGTTATACTTCCCCAATACCACTTTCACCAAGCTTCAAGGATCAAATGAGGGAGTACATGGCAGCTCATACGGAGAGATTAGCCAGATTTGAAGAGGAGGTTTATAGGCAGAGAGAGGAAATGCAAGCAAAAATGACAGAAATGATGAATTTGGTAATTGAATTTACCAAAACAAAGGTTCCCGAAAAGGTGCTCGTAAGAATCAACGATTGCCCTTCCACTTCATTTGTTAACGCCGTTTCCATTATGCCCGAGAATGCAAGGGTTGAGATGTGGAAAACTAAGGAAAGCAAGAAGGAGGAGTCTGTGCCTAATGATGAACCTGAGACCATTGAGTACTACCTTAAGCACGAAATTAACAAGAAAACCATTGCAAACCAAGTAAACAACTTTAGGTACAATGAAGTTCTTAGGGAAGCTC